>JAESUZ010000653.1:0-408506 GCA_017311185.1 Proteles cristata cristata
GCTCGAACCCACGAACCGCGGGATCATGACCTAAGTGAAAGTCGGACACTTAACCGACTAAGCCACCCAGGCGCCCCGACTGAAACTATTTTTAAAGCTTTTTTTTTTAAACCTTATTTATTTATTTTTGAGAGACAGAGTGAGTGAGCAGGGGAGGAGCAGAGAGAGAGGAAGAAAGAATCCTAAGTAGGCTCTGCACTGTCAGCAAGGAGCCCGATGTGGGGCTCGAACCCATGAACTGTGAGATCATGACCTGAGCTGAAACCAAAAGCCGGACACTTAAGTAACTGAGCCACCCAGGTGCCCCAGAAACTATTTATTTTTAAAAAGCCTGGTACCCTAAGGGCACCTGGGTGGCTTAGTTGATTAAGTGCCTGACTCGATTTTGTCTCAGGTCATGATCTCCCGGTTCCTGGGATTTAGCCCCACGTCGGACCCTGGAATGCATTCAGCATCTGGTTTTGAGTCTGTGAGACAGTTAAATGTCTAAAGGTGTTTTCTTACAGGCAATAGGATGCCACAGACGGAGTCCACCATATTCTTTTTTATTTTCCTATTCCCAACCTTGAGCCAGTCTCTCATTAAGTATGTTAGTCAATTAAGACCAATTTTTTTTCAAAATTAAATTATTCTCCACAAGAATAGAGCCAGTCAGAAATGGATTTGGGATTAAACCATTTTGAACCTGGAATTAAATCTTCCTCTGTTTCTATTTTATTGGTTTAGACTTTTTTCTATAGATATTTCCGCTTTTTCCTATATCAGGCCTCCCCAGTGACCGACAAAATTGGCAATGAAAATCTTTTTACTCTCAGTAAAATTTAAACATTTATTCCAATGGTGCATTAAATAGCATACCTTTCAAAAATTAAGCCATTTAAGATCTTTAGTTAAGTTCTGATCTTTTATGAGAATTATTTTCGTGGCAGTTTCTTGGCCTTAATTAACAGCAGTGTTTTGAAGGGAGTAGTGTAAATTTAATGGTACATTATAATGGAATGGAAGTGTGTTGGTAAGAAAGACCCTTTTTCTTGATCGTTATCTTCCTCTTAGAGTACCCTGTTTTATGAAATAGGTTGGTTTACATTTCAGAATTTGAACATCTGCTCTCTATACTTTTCTACTATGAGGTCGGCTTATGACAATAACACGTCAGTATGAACCCTTTCCTCTGTTGTTTCTTTTGGTATCTAACAGCATCTGAGTCAGGATCTGGAAGACTCGTCCTGTTCTTCGACACAAGGAAAATTCAACCGAGAGCAGTTTTACAAGTTTATCATTTTCCCTGGCAAGTGGATTAAAGTCTGGTATGATCGACTCACCTTGTTGGCGTTACTTGATCGGTAAGCTGCTGAGCACGCAAATGTAAGAAAGACACAATGGGGGCATAACAGTGTACTCACATGCTTATAAAAAAGAAATTGCCACTTGCTAAGGTTCTCTGGAACATTTTCAAGATGTATACTTTTTGTGCTGGAAACCCGAAGGTGAATCCGTGAGATCCTGACCACTGGAGAAATTGTAATTTAGCAGTTACAGTAGGAGATTAGAGCAGTTCAAATTTAAGGTCAGGTCTGGGGATGGTATTATGTGTTGGTCTACTCACAGCTTGCCACATTTTGTAGGAGGGCTTGAGGTTCATCGGTAGTGCGGGGCCTGGACGACCGGATGGGGGTATGGGGAGAGGAGGGCAGATGAAGCCCCGTGATTTCTAGCTCTTTAGCTGACAGCTGTGGGGAGTAGTGTATCTCTTATCTGAGATACACTCATTGGAATGTTAGTCTTTCCTTTAAACCCCTTTACTCTTTCTCATCTCTTCTTTCTATTGTTTGCCAAAATGAAAATCGGGGCTGGAGATGCAGTCAGTGGGCGGGGAGGATAGAGGAGAGAGGGTCCAGTTAGTGAAGGCACGGTGGAGATGGGGCCAGGTTGGGGACTTCCCATATCCATCCCCACCCCTGACTTCACGATATACAAAGGACGGGATTTTCATCTCCAGGGGCTCTGCAGTTCTGATGGGAGTGTTGGTTTGAAAATTCAAGATGCCTAGAGGTACCTGGGTGGTTCAGTCAGCTAAGCGTTTGACTTTGGCTCAGGTCATGGTCTCACGGTTTGTGAGTTTGAGCCCTGTGCATCAGGCTCTCTGCTGTCAATGCAGAGCTGCCTCAGATCCTCTGTCCCCCTCTCTCTCTGCTGCTTCTTTGTTCTCTCTCTCTCTCTCAAAAATAAATAAAATAGAAAAGAAAATTCAGGACGCCTTTACTGACACTGTCATCAGCAAATGTGGAGTTTCACAGTCAAATGGCAGCCAGTGGGGGCAGTGGGAACGCTGCCTGCCTTCCTTCCTATGGTGGGTCCCGCAGTGACTACTTGTTATATAGTAATATCTTAAACGGTGTGATCACATACTACAAAACTATAGTCGTGCAAAATTACAGTAGTAAATTTCAGGACCCACAAGTCAGGGAAAGGAGTTATAATGGTTTTTCTAACAACACTGTGTCACCCCAGGGGCAGACATTTAAGTTTCAAACATAATGCAAATCGTCCAAAATAATACATCCTGTTAGACAAGGCAGTTTTGGGTCTTTTTTTTTTGAAATATTAATTTTATTTTTTGTTTCAGAGGAATTCCTGAAAGTTGGACTACCTTATGTTAGCCCTTCATACTAAAAACAAATGTTTCTGTAGATTTCTGGATGTGTTATTTAAATGCACTCAGTGGCAACAGATAAACTGAAAATCTAATTAAGGTCTAGGAAAGAATGATGCAGAAGATGCTCACGGTTTTAAAAAGTTTATAGTTTTATAGTTTTAATCACTTCTGTTGCAGTAGGTTTGAATTCAGTTTTCAGGGATGTGTAGAGATGGCATTACTCCCTTATGCACGGGTTGCTCAGCAGGCTCGGGGAGCCCCTAGGGATCAAGCCCCGTGCCATCACTTATCTAAGGATGCTGTGAAACCTCCCTGTACCTCAGCTTCTTGTCTGTTAAATGGGGATCATCTATATACAGGGAGGTTATGAGGTTTAAATCAAATTAGCCTGGGAAAGTGTCCTTTAAACATTAGTTGCTGTTACTGCTCTTATGACCTGAAATGTGGCCCAGAACCCAGAAAGAAGAAAAATAAATACAAGTAAAATTTGCATAGCCCAAGTAGCTGTTGTCAAGTCCAGACACTAATATTTAGGCCCTTAATTTGTAGGAGAAATCACCGTGTTTTCAGAGCCCGTATATGCCTAGTTTCAGGCATCTCCCGGCACACGGCGGGATCTGGTTTTCCAGTTCACAGTCAGTTAAGGGGAGCGATCAGATGACATGAGCCCTGAGCTGACAGCAAGGACAGAAGAAGAAAAACCCAAACTCTAACCTAGAAAAACCAACAGCTTAGGGCCTTTGTAGGGAGAGTGTGTTCCCCAGATAGGACTGTGGATCAGAGTCACCTGGAGCTTTGTGACAATACAGATTCCAGGAGTGAGAAGTCACCACTTCAGCATAGCCTTGAGTACAGGGTAGGGCTGTATTATGGCATCCCTTAGGACAGTGATGATCTAAAAGGGCTGTTTAAGAAAGCAGGAAACTACGTAATACAATACATTTTACATTTTTTACGATGATTGTAAAATTCCAAAAGGTATAAATAAATTACGTTTTGATATTCATTGAGGGACATTATATTTAAAATCCCCCCATGGATTCATGAACTTGAGTTGCCAAATTAAAGTTTATAAGGAAGCTATGCATAGTAAAAAACAAACTGTAAGGGTTTGTTAGGAAGTAGAAGAAATTGATGAATTAAAAGCACTGAATTTGAGCTGATCATTGCTATAAACTCCCATAGCTTAAGGCCTTCTGCTTGATTGTTTTCAACTTTACTCTGGAACTCAGGCTGATCTTCCTTGAAAATATTTCCTTATTCTCTGATTGTACCTTTATGGTTCCTATAATTGCAGCATCTTCTGTTTACTTTCAGTTTGGCATCCATTCTACTCAGGTGTTTTTGGACTTGTCCTTAATCTCCTTTATTTTCTCTTATATATTTTTTTATTCTGCTATTACCCCGTCTTGCAGAACACATAGGTTTCATTTTCATTTCTCTATTTTACCACCTAAAATAAAATAAGAAACAAAAATAAAAAGCTGCCTATGTGGGCATCATTTTATTCATTTTTTCATTCATTCAACAATTTTAGTAAAAGGAAAAACCACCCGAACCCCAGGCACCTGCTCCATGTGAGACTCTGAACTGGGCACTGAGAACATAACAGTGAGTGGAACAAGCATGGTCCCTACCCTCACAGGGCTGGCATTCTACTGCACGAGAAAGGCTAAAGTAGCAGAGTGGAAGAGGTGCCATGAAAGACACATAAAGACCTGGGGTAGAGGAAGCTGGGGGCAAGGGACACCATGTCAGAACAGGTGGTTGCAGAAGTCTTTCCTGAGAAGGAAACATGCAAACTGAGATAAAAATAAGGTGAGGAGTCAGCCCTGTGTGTGTGTGTGTGGCGGGGGGGTAGGGAGGAATTGTTCATGGTCCTCAAATGATCTCATGATCATCATCACCATCTTGAGAATATGCTCTCATCTCTTCCATCCTTAAAAGTCCTCTTGGCCGACTTTCTCACTAGCCACTGTCCAGTGTCTTTATATTCTTTTCCAGCATAACTCCTTGAAGACCTGTCTGTGCTTTTTTGCCACCTGTCTTCTCTCATTTCCTCATAAGCCCAGTATGGTTGCTCTCCTGACTCCAACACTGTCCTTGTCTAGATCATCATTGACCTCGCTGGTCAGTCTTCATTTTACTAGACCCATTTGTAGCCCTTGACAGAGCCGATCCTCCTCCTTGGTATGCTTTCCTCTCTTGGCTTCCAGGACCAAAACCTCTCTTTTGGTTTTCCTTCTGCTTAGCTGGTTCCTGCTTCGCCCATGGACAGTCACCCATGCAGGTAACCTCTGCTTCCTCACCCCTTGATGCTGGGTGCTGCACAGACCTTGGTGTCCGTTCTTTCTCTGTCTACCGTCTTTTCTTTACTGATTGCATTTAGTCTCATGGCTTTAAATACTGCTGAGGTGCCAGTGTCTAAGATTTATATCTCACTTGGACCTTCTTCCAGAATTGCAGACTTGTCTATCTGTCTACCAACTTGACATCTCATGACCACAGGCCTTGAGACTTCTTTTCTTTTACACCCACATTCAGCCTCTCATAGGGAATTATGTTCACTGTTTCTCCAGATACATCTGCCTCATCTTCCTACCTTTAATGTGACCTCTGTCATCTGAGCTACTTTCATCTTTCCTTGGGGTCACTGCAGTAGCACCTCCTGCCTCAACCTGTTCTCCCTGTACACTGTTCTTATTTTTTTTAATTTTATTTATTTGGAGAGATATGGGGTAGAAGGGGGGCAGAGAGAGAGGGAGAGAGAGACTCTTAAGGAGGCTCTGCACTGTCAGCGCAGAGCCTGACATGGGGCTCGATCCCACAAACTGTAAAATCATGATCTGAGTCGAAATTAAGAGTCAGACGCTTAACTGATGGAGCCACCCAGGCACCCCCTTCCTGTACAATATTGTAACACGCTGTTCTGCTGACCACCCTGCAGTGCCCTCCATTTCACTCATGAATGAAAGCCAAAGTGCTTAGAATGCCTCAGAGTCCCCATGTTCTAGCCATTGCTTTGCTCTCTGACCTCCCCCCTGCTCCTGCCACGGACTCCTTCCCACCTACACTGGCCTTCCTGCCGTTCTTCACCAAGCCAGGTGCTCCTCCAGCCTTAAGGCCTTTGCATTGTCTGTTCCCTCTGTTCTCTTCTCAGATATCTGCGTGGCCAGTTCCCTCGCCTCTCAAGTAGCACCTCTCTGTGGGGCTTAGCCTGACCTCCCTGCTTAAAATTACAGCAGTTCCCTACCCACACACCCATAATTCTTCTCACCTTGTTCTAACCACTTTTTGTTGCACAAATCATCCTCAAATGCTCTATAGTACCCTTATGTTGTGCACATATTACTTATTTCATGGCACGGTCCTCTGGAAGGAAAGCTCCAGAAGTTCTGCTCACTGGTGTATTCCAAGCCTCTAGAGCAGTGCTGAGCACTCCTGCATGACCAAACAAATCAACCTCCCTTTACAAACCAGCTCCCCTTCCCAACTTCTGCCATTGACGCTGCCATGATCCTTTCTTCCCCAGATCACTATCTTGAGGTCTTCTTTGTTCTTTCAGTCAACCCTTCACTGTGCACAATCCATTCAAGTCCTTTCTGCCCTGCTCTGTGCTGTGTCTTGAAGTCACATTGCCCTTCTGGTTTCCCAGCCTTGCCACCCTTCCAGACCCTCGTCACTTCTCCCTTGGGGTGTTGTTTATCCTCACTCTGCTCTGGTTCCCCTCTAGTGTGTCTTGTCAGCCTCTTCCAGATAAATCTTTCTGACTTATCTGCACTGCCTTAGTCACAATACTCCTTGCCCAGTGAGTAAACTTTTTAACCTGATATTGAAATATAGATGCACAAGGAGCCATGAGGATGGAGTGATGGGGTTCTGGAGGAGAGGAATGGAGTTGTGCTGGAGGAGAAACTGGGGGTGGGGGTGGGGAATATTTTTCAGCAACATTATTTTTCCCCTTAAATTGGATAAATGTCTGTTCATTTAATTGAAATTTTTTATTTAAAAAACATTCCTAAGCCTTTAAATATCTTTAAGTATACATTGAAGTGTTATGAGCACCCTAAAAAATACATAATAGACTTTACGGACCTGAACTAACAAAATATATTCAGCTCTATAAAAAGCACATAGCGTAAAACAAAAAAAAGTCCCATAAATTTCCCTTTCCACCAAATATACTTTTGGTCTCCCCAGAAGTTTTTTTTTTTTTTCCTTTTAATTTTCAACTGGAGTATGATGTCAGAATTCTTCACGTTTCTGTGCATCTTGATTCTATACAACTCAATTGCCTGATTAAAAAATAAGCAAAAGCATAAACAGATACTTCACCAAAGGAGATATACAGGTGGCAAATAAGTACACACAATGATATTCCACATCATATATTATTGGGGAATTGTAAAGGCAAACAATATTGAGATGCACTACACAGCTATTACCATGGCCAGATCCAGAGCACGGACCACACTGAGTGTACGCGAGGATGTGGAACAGCAGCAACTCCCATTGATAATTAGAGGGACTCTATGGCCTGGCCATTTTGGAAGATAACTTGGTGGCCTCTTGCAAAACTGATCACGTTCTTACCATGGGACTCAGCAGTCATGCTCCTTGGCACATATGAGTTGAAAGCTTAGGTTAACACAGAAACCTGCACATGGATGTTTATAGAAGCTCTGTTCATAGTTGCCAAAACTTAGAAACAACCAAGATGTTCTTTAATAGGTGACTGGGTAAACCGTGGTACATCCATATACCATATACTAAAATCGTATTCAGTGATAAAAAGAAATGAGCTATCAGGCCATCTAAAGACATGAAGGAAGCTGGAATCCATCTTACTAAGTGAGAGAAACTGACCTGAAAAGGCAACTTGCCATATGATTCCAACTCTATGACATTCTGGAAAAGAAAATCTATGGAGATAGTAAAAAGATAGGTCAGTGGTGAACCGAGGTTGGGGGAAAGCAGGGTAAAGAGGCAGGAAAGGATTTTTAGGGCAGTGAAAATAGTCTACATGATACCATAATGGTGGATACATTTCATTACATGTGTCCAAACCCATAGAATGTACAACACCAAGAATGAACCATAACGTAGACTATGGACTTTGGTTGATAATGATGTGTCAGTGTTGGTTGGTTGATGGAAACAAATATACCACTCGGTGGGGGATGTCGATGGGGGGGCCAGGTGTGTGTGTGTGTGTGTGTGTGTGTGTGTGTGTGTGTGTCTTCAGGGTGGGGCTATGTGAGAACTCTTTGTACTTTCCCTTAGTTTTGTTGTGAATCTGAAATTGCTCTTAGAAAATAAAGTATATTAATTTGAAAACACGCAGGAGTGCCTGCTTGCCAGTCCCTTTCTGAAAATCTTTTATGGGAGAGACCAGTATGTACCTGAGCGACAACTGGCGAGGTAAAAAATATGCTCAGCATTTTGGGGGCACCCGGATGGCTCAGTCGGTTAAGCATCTGACTCTTGATTTCGGTTCAGGCCATGGTTTCACAGTTGTGAGTTGAGCCCCATGTCAGGCTCTGTGCTGAGTGTGGAGCCTGCTTAAGATTTTCTCTCTCCCACTCCATCTGCCCCTCTCCCCCGCTCATGCTCTCTCTCTTTCAAAATAAATAAATAAACATTAAAAAAAATATGCTCAGCATTCTTGGGGTTGACCCATCTGAACTCCTGATCTTGTGGCCCACACCGTCCTCCCTCACTCCATTTCAGCCTCTTCTGCCCATCGCTATGCCCTGCATGGAAAGACTCCTCCCACAGAAGTCTTTCACCTCTAAAGTCGTAGTCCCAGCCACCGATCGTCTTCAAACGTTGTCAGTACCAAGCCATACCAAGTGCTTGAACCTGTCTAACAGCCTCCTCTGTCCTTGTTGCTTACCCCCCCCATCCTACTTAGCCTCCAAGAGCCAATCTTCATCCCCATGTCTCAGCATCCTAAAGCTCCCTTACCTTGTCTACCTTCACACCCAGCGACCGCATGCCCGCCTCCCATGAGCCCGCCTCTGCCTCTCACACCTCTTATGCGAAGGTCACTCAAGAGAACGCCACACAGTAAGACTGTGGTCGTGACCCACCCCAGTCAGGCCCTCTGCACGTCAGCTCTCCAGGGATTGCTCTCCTGTGAAATAAGTCAGGCAGAGAAGGACAACTACCATATGTTTGCACGTATGGGAGGATTAGGAGGAACTTACGGAGGATCAGGATCGTGGGGGAGAAGAAGGGGGGAAATAGTGGAGGGGGAGAGAGGCAAGCCATGAGAGACTCTTGAATGCCGAGAACAAACTGAGGGCTGATGGGGGCGAGGGGGGAGGGGAAGGGAAGTGATGGGCATGGAGGGGGGCACTTGTGGGGATGAGCACTGGGTGTTATATGGAAACCAACTTGACAATAAACTATTTAAAAAAAAAAGAAACTGGGAAACAGGTTCTGGCGGAGGAGGTTGTATCTGGAAGGGGTTTCCTGCTTTCACCAGGTGTTAATGCATCTCCCCTACCCCCATAAAGGAACCAACACAGCTCTTTGTCTGAAACGCATTTCACTGTTGTAGGTGGAATAGTTAACTCTTCTCCCCGCGGGAAACCCAGCTTAGTGGTCAGGGAGACTCAATGGAATTATATTTCATTTCTTTCAAGAACAGAAGTCTGGGATTAAAACAGGGATTTTGCTTATAAAATACAAGAATAATGAAAGAAAGACACCTTAAAATGCTGTTACTACATACAAAGGCAGACTTCAAAAGCTTAAACAGCCAGCTGTTTAATGTTGATGTCTGTTTAATGTTTGATGTTGATGTTGACTACTGTTGATGTCGGTCATTTGAGAAGCATTCAGGCACATTCTTTAGAAACAGACTCACCCTTTGCTTCTTTGGTTCTTATTTATTTTCCCCAGGACTGAAGATGTCAAGGAAAACGTGCTGGCAGTTTTACTCATTGTCCTGGTTTCCCTACTCGGATTTCTGACCTTGAACCAAGGCTTTTGCAAAGACATGTGGGTGCTCCTCTTCTGCCTTGTCATGGCCAGCTGCCAGTATTCCCTGTTAAAGGCAAGACCTCATCTAATTTTACCATCACTAATATATCCTTGAAATCATGAGATGATGACACAGACACTTCTGATTTGTGTTCTAGAGCGTTCAGCCTGACCCCGCCTCGCCAATACATGTAAGTTTCGAGTAACAGGCAAGTAGCTTGTCTTCGTCTGCTTGTGTTGAAGAGAGGGGAACAAAATCTGTTCAGAAGGCAAAACACATATCAGTGTGCATCTATTGTGTATATAAATAGAAATATGAATGCATGGTTGACAATTTCAGACTCGATCTGAGAGCATGGTGTGAGTGGCAGTGTGGGGGGAGTAAAGGGTGGGAGGTTCTTATCTATCCCGCTGGACGCATGTCAGAGCAGATGCGCAGCCCTGTGGGGCAAGGCCAGGCTCTGCAACTCAGACGGCCTGCTTTGGTTTCCTGGTTCTGCCCCTTGAACATGGAACTCTTAAGAAGATAGGGGTACTTGCCACGTCTCTGTTTCTCCGCATGCAAATGAGGATGATAAAAATGCCTGTAGAGATTAAATAATCTATTGAAATTCCTTAAAACGGTGCCTGGAACAGAGACATTGCTTAGTAGGTGGGAGCTATCATTAGTGGTCATTTCAGTTGTAGAAGCACGAACCACTATTCTCTTTACATGAAGTTAATTTCCTCCGAGTCCACATTTTCAAGAGTATTGTTGAATTTGATTTTCTCACCTAATGTTGGGCTGATTTGAAGCTGAGACCCTGGGTTCACCAATCCTGACCTGTGGGTGCTGAGCGACAGGGTCTGGTACTGTCCCCGCAGGTACCCTGGCTCCCACATGCCTTTGCTCTAAGCCCTGGCCTGGCGGACCTCTCAGCTTGTAGAGGGCTTTCCCTCCTTTGTTAGGGTGAGCTGTGGGTCCCCAAGAAACCAGAGAAAGGAAGCTTGATCTTCCCTCCACTGTGCTTTTAAAAAATTCATATGCAGAATCTAGGATTGCTTTTAAATCAGTGAGAGCTCATGTTCAGCTCATAGTAATTAAGAAAAGCTTATAATTGGACGATCACATGGCATACATTGCTATCTTGTTAAATTCCTCTGTTCCCCGTAATTGGTTTACATATAATACATCTTCTTTTTATTCTGGAGTCTGAATGTCAAGATGAGTAGAAGCAGCATAATTAGGGTATTAAGATGTATTGTTGTGATTATCGTCAGAAATCTGGGTTAGGTGGTGGAGCGGAGATGCGGAGCTCTGAACTTTTTTGTTCGAGCCCACCCTGGATGCCACATCTTCTTCTGCTTCAGTAAATAAGCCCTCCTTTCTAGGGACGGCACTTCAGTGTCACTGTTTTCCTGGGCGGCTTGGGGGAGGGGTGTGATATGCTATTAAACATTCATTTCCCGCGTGTACCTGCAGCAGTAATGCAGAAGATGCTAGTAAAGGTGGATGCCAAGGACAGCTGCATAAGCCCCGTGGGTTTGACGTGTCTGTTAGCAGCGGCCCTGTGTCATTGCTCTAGGTTACAGTTATATTGTCTCCGTTGGTCTGGCTCCTTGAGGACTCGGTCAAGCCGCTCTTCCTTTCTCCAAGCAAGCATGTCACAGTGAGAGAGTTAAGAGGTGACTTCTCTTACTGTCCTAACAAGACATAGCCAGGCATGTGTTTATTAATTCGTGTATACAGGTTTCTAAGTAGATGGGTCTCTGATTTGATTTGGCTTTTTTTTTTTTTTTTTTTTTAACAGTTCTGGTGGGGAGAGAAAATATGGTAGCTGCAAAATGTTTCCTCTTGCAATCTTTTTTTTTTTTTATTTTTTATTTATAGGAGAGAGAGAGACAGCGTGAGCAGGGGAGGGTCAGAGAGAGAGGGAGTCACAGACTGAAACAGTCTCCAGGCTCCGAGCTGGCAGTCAGCACAGAGCCCGACGCGGGGCTCGAACCCACGAACTGCGAGATCATGACCCGAGCGAAAGTCGGACGCTTAACCGACTAAGCCACCCAGGAGCCCCTTTCCTCTTGCAATCTGACTGAACCATGTGGGCATTTAGAAGGTGGATTCGTTTTATCTCCAGTTTGTAAATGTGGACGCCTCAGTGAGGAGGTGGTTGGGGAGCAAACCAAGGCTGGGCGCAGAGATGGCTTTCAGGCCTGCTGCCAACGTCAGCCCCGGTCTTCAGAGGAACCACCAAAGTGCTTTCCAGAAACAACAGTGTTTTGTACAGTTGTTGGGGGGAAGCGTTATTAACAAATTCAGGCGATTCTTGCCCTGAATGTGATTGGCTGACTTTTCTTTTTTGTTTCCTTCTGGAGCACACAGGTGGCAGATTTTGAACAAGTTGTTATAATGAGAAGATAGCAAGAAATAGCCACAGGTTTGCATCACACTGTATATTTCAGATATAAAGGGAGAATTAATGATGTGCTAATAGATATGGTACAATAGACCCTGGGCCCAAAAGAAATGTGTCTGGTTATAAAAGAAAACAGGTCTAGGAGAGCTTTAAGAATGATGGTTCAGGTGGATACTAGGGCCAGAGTGACTGGTAATAACGTAGCAGATGGACGATGAGGCTTTAAACTCGCTTACCCAGATGTGTACACGGGTCTAACCAGCAGTAATCACTGATCATCTGGGAAGCAAAATTCAGTAGGATCTATAAGAGGCCGCAGAAAACAACCCTGTCACCTCCTGCACAGAACCGGACTCGGGTGCGATCCCTCGCACCTGCAGGGACTCAGAGTTAGTGTGGCTGAGGCAGCGCCTGGGCATCTGCATGTACTGCCTCCCCCGGTCCCTCAGTGATGATGGTGGTGGCGATCTCAAATGATCCATGAGAAACGCTGGGGTAACATGCAGGTTTAGGGATTTGAATCCAGCCTGACCACGTACACACTACGAGATCTTGGGCAGGTTAGTTCTCTGCATCTTAGGGTTTTCATTCGTGAGAGAGGAAATAATGAAAGAGGATTGTAAGGCCGTTGAACAAGATATGGTACTCACGTGCTCAGCACAGGATCTGGTACTGCGGGAGCTCTCGACAAATCTTGGCAACTTTTTGGTGGGCAAACGATGCACAAGAGAGCCCTCGGTTGGAGTTGGTAAAGACTGGATTGGACAATATATGTAATGAGCCCAGCGCAGGGCCTCGAATATACTAAGTCCTCTGTAAACATTGCTTTCCCTTTCTCCGTCCACTCTGGGTATTTATCTTGTTTCCTTGCTCACAGTATAAACTCCAAAGGGCGAGGGCTGTATCTTGTTATGTGTTCTACTCAATGAACGATGGCTGCTGTACAGTGAAGACATTTGGTACCACTTCCTGAATCACCGGGAATGGTTTTTGTAAACACTCTTCTGATTTTAGAATGGCTTTACATTTGTAGAGCACTGGGGAAGACAGTACACAAGCCCTCCACACAGTTCCCTACTTACGTACCTCTTGCATCAGTATGCCACATTTGTCCCAATTAGTGAGCCAGTGTTGATACATTATTAGTAATGCAAGTCTATATTTTACTCAGATTTCCTTAGTTTTAACTGAATGTGCCTTTTCTGTTTGAGGACCTCATCCAGAATACCACATTCCGTTTATTTATCATGACAGCTTCTCAGACTTTCCTTATTTTTTTGATAAGCTTGACAGTTTTGAGGAGTACTGATCAGGGACTTTAGACTGCCCCTCAGTAGGGATTTATCTGATGTCTCTCTTATGATTAGACTGGGGCTATAGGATTTGGGGAGCAAGACCATAGAGGGGAAAGGCCATTTTCACCACGTATGTTGAGGGTATGTACTGTCTACGTCACTTACCGCTGTTGGTGTTGACCTTGATCACCTGGGTGGGATGGTGTTTATCAGAGGAATGATATTGAATGACCTATAAAAATATTTCTCAGTCCTCAATCCTTGAAATAAGAAGGTCAACCGAGTCTTGGTGGCTGTTGATTGAAAGTTAAATTAGGTTTATTGCTTTGGTTGTGTATTTCAAAAAAATAGTGTTCTTTACAACATGAGCCGCGCCAAATTGCTTTCTTTGAATTCTTTTGTACTGAATTTCTGCCATGAAATCAGGGCAGAACTTAGGTGATCACCCTTCCCCCTGTCTTTCACTGTCATTGAGGGAAATACCTGGGACAGTGTAAAATAGAAGGTGGTAGAGTGGTTGGGTGCCATTTGATGACCATTTCACCGCCCCCTTGGTTGGACAACTGCGTTGACCCATTCGTCAAGATTTACAGACCTGAAAGCTATGAAATTGGCCCCAAAACATATCATTCTGTGAAATTAAATTATAAACTAAATTAAATTATAAACTAAGCTTACAGAAACTCACTTGCCTGTATCTTTTCAATTTTTTTTTAAATGTTTTATTTATTTCTAGGAGAGAGGAAGACAGCGTGAACAGGGGAGGGTCAGAGAGAGAGGGAGTCACAGACTGAAACAGGCTCCAGGCTCCGAGCTGGCAGTCAGCACAGAGCCCGACGCGGGGCTCGAACCCACGAACCGCGAGATCATGACCTAAGCGAAAGTCGGACGCTTAACCGACTAAGCCACCAGGCGCCCCTTTTCAATTTTTAAAGTAACTTGTCAAATCTCTATCATATTTAGACTCAAGTAGCATTTTATTTTATTATTTATATTTGTTTTATTTTTAGAGAATGAGAGGAAGGGAGAAGGGGAGGGGCAGAGGAAGAGAGAGAGCCTTAAGCAGGCTCCACGCTCAGCATGGAGTTTGAAGCCTTTGACCAGCCCGCTGTCTTGCTATGGGGTTGATTCTAATGGCCGTGTCTCCTTAACCACGTGCACCATGATTCTCCAGAGATGGGGTCTCCGGAAGTGTTGATTTTCTCCCTTTACCCTTCTAGAAGCTGTGCTGCGACCCCAGTGGGGCCCAGACCTTGTACACATGGATGGGGCTGGTAGGAAATCAGACACATGCACAGACAGCCTCCGGATGCCCCACAGCGGATGTCAGGGGCGCCCCCCCTCTTCCCCAGGCCATTTTAGGGAAATCGTTGGAGGAGTTATTAAAAAAAAAAAAAAAAAAAAAAAAAGACTAATCAGACTTGACCTAGTGGATCTAGTGGAATTTTTGCTATTGAGGAAAAGAAAAAGCAATCCTCAGGGGTCTGATGATTGATTCGTATGGGAAAACAGGAATTAGAGAGCAGGGGAATTTTATTAGGGGATGCTCTCAGGAATGAAGGAAAATAAAAGCGATGTCTGTGCCACCTGTTAGGGTCATGCTTAGAATGGTCTGGGGACCCAAAACATATGGTGAGGTGAGGCGTTGGCAGATGATGAGGGCAGGCCCTTTGGGAGGGAGCCAGCCTGACATTTTGTGTCATAAATTACAATGACAAGGAAGCACTCCTTTGCCCATTAACAAAGTTTGACTTGGCAGATTTAAGATGATATGCAGACTTATTCAAAGCCAGACTTTCAATTCCTAGAAAATGTATTTTTAAACCTTTTAAGAAAAGAAAGAATCAGGACAACTGGGAGGTAGCTCTTTAATTATATCTCCTATATGGTGTCACTTTGAGGAATGTCTGGTGTGTTTGTATACTGTCTCTATCTGTAGCAACCAAAGTTATTTTGCTTTTCACTTGATAAGAAATGCATTACGATCTCACTTAGGCTTTAGTTTTGATTTTTTTTTTTTAATGCAGAAAACGTATTCCCATACCCATTAATCTATGACCCAGTTGGATTCAAAAGGAAATTTCAAAAGAGTGCAAATATTCCTTTAAGACTGAGTCTGGACTCGGGGCCAAACATAGCCAGCCCCTACAGGCTGCCTGTGTTTTCCTTCCTATTAAAAGATGGTCTCAGAATAGGACTGTGTCTATTATAGAAGCTGTGGCAATGTAAATTGCATTTCTAAATATAACACGTTCAAGGCAGTGACTTTAAAAATTCACACCCAAAGCCGTATCACTTTAATCTTTACTTTTTATACCCAAAGTAGTTCATGAATTGCAAAGAATATTCTCCTCCTAGTTTATTTTTGTTGGTGTTTTGAGCCTTATGAATTGTGCACTGATTTGTGACATGTAAATTCTTCATTGGCTTTTGCCCTGGAAAGTTTGGTGTTGTATCTTTTCTGTAGTTTTTCTGTCTATTCAAGGAGAAGAACAAACATGTGTGTACTTCTCCTCATAACAATCTTTTGAGGGCTAAGATGAGATCTGTTAAGTTTTTGGTCCTCCTCAAAGGAAAATGTATGTAAATGGTGAGGTTTCAGGAATTGGATTATTCTCCTGTGTTACACTGAGGCATTTAATGCAGACTCTGTGGGTATAACTTTGCATCTGTAGTGTCTTGTTTTTTAAGACAAGGAAACCAAAGCCTACAACTTATAACTCTATTTCTTAATAATAGTGGGGCTCAAGTTAGACCATGTAGAGCAAATAATGGCTTGTATTAGTTTTACATTTGAAATGAACAATACAAATGGAAGTTTCGCTGTTAAGGAAGCATTGATTCAATCTAGAGTGTAGCTAACGATGGTGATTAAATTTCCAGCTAAATCTTGCTGAGTCTGAGAGGCATAACATTCTTTTTGATACTCTTCTTCTTAATTGTCAGAACAAGTATCAGAGTGTTTTTTTTCCTTTTCCTGGGGTTTTGTGTACATGAATTGTGCTGGGTGAGGGGGAGAATGTTTTATGGTATTTTGTATGATATGATACAAATGACTGATTATGAGGTTTTTGTCATTTAATCAAAATAATAGGTACCATTCAGAAATTGTGTTTGTTTTCTAGGGACACAACCAAATCATAACATATAGCAGACCAATCTATTTTTGTGTGCTGTGTGGCCTTATTTTGCTTCTTGATACAGGGGCCAAAGCCCGGCACCCTCCCACTTACATTGTCTATGGCCTGAAGCTCTTCTCTCCAAGGTCCCTCCAGTCGGCTAGGGACCTTCTAATAGGTGAGTGAATTTGGGGTGTGGGGAAGGGTATAGAGGAGGGAAGATAACTCTCTCCTTTATATTCTGAATTTCCAGTTGGAGAAAACCTCCTTATCTGATTATCGGATGAAGAGATACGCATTTCTCTTTTGGCTTGTATACCTTTAGAAGATGGTCTGGGAGCTGCAGCCCCAGCACATACAATAGCTGAATTATTCTGAAGGATTGTGGTATTGCAACACTGTAATATCTTTTTTTTTTAATGTTTATTTTTGAGAGACAGAGAGAAAGAGTGTGAGTGGGCAAGGGGCAGAGAGAGATAGAGCGAGACACAGACTCCGAAGCAGGCTCCAAGCTCTGGGCTGTCAGCAAAGAGTCGGACGTAGGGTTTGAACTCATAAACTGTGACATCATGACCTGAGCAAAACTTGGCCCCCTAACCGACTGAGCCATGCAGGCGCCCTGCAACACTGTAGTATCTGAAGGCTGGTTGCTGCAGTGACTGGTGGGAGCCATCAGTGAAGCTCCATGGGGTGAGGAGTTTTACCACCTGGGTGGCCGTCCCAGCACCCAAGTGGTACAGACATTCTAGCAACACTTGAGTGTATGGTTCTCCGGCCGGGTAGAGTCAGTGCACTGTAAGGTCCAGGCAGTGTTTAATGCGATGTGCTCCATTTACACGGGGCACTAGCCCCAATGCTGGAGCCAGGTGCCCGGCCGTTTAATTCTAGCTCTGCCCCCTTACTAGTTATGTGACCTTGAGAAAAGATCTACTGTACTGTGGGGGAAAAATGGTACTCACCTTAGGGGCTGGTGCACGTTTGAAATGTCAGTGTATTTAAACACATAGAACAGTTCCTGGCACTGGGTACTAGGCATCATCATCGTTAGGTGAAGAGGCCACCCCAGGATTGCCTGCGGCTCTGAGGGCTTGCCTGCCAGTGCTCTGAGAGTTCTTGCCACGACATCCGGGGGTTGATACCCACGCCAGCCTGTGATTGGCTGTGATCGTGTTGCCCAGATGGGTTGATAACCCTGGAGCTGTTGCTTTCCAGTTAGATATCTTATTCAGGAGGAGATTTTCAAAGCCATGGGTCCCATATCATTCTTTCCCTGGCCCGCAAGACAGCTTCCTGAGTCTCTCTAGTGGGATTGGAAAGGGCCCCCCAATATGGCATATCTTTGTGTTCCTTGTAGGTGAATCCACCCCCTGACTCACCTTCCCAACCACCATCTCCCTATTCCTCTTCCTGTTGTATTGGTAGCAAACTCTTCACTCCCCCATGCCCAGCTCCCAACAAGCCCACCTTTGTCTGTGCCCTCAACATCTCTCTTCCTGTTACATCACGAGAGGGGCTGAGTAGCATCTTAATACCAGAGAGTTAGGCACCATGTTCAAAGAACCTCTGAGCTCAAGTAGGAAATGGAAACATATTGGGGAAAACACAAGAAGAACTGATCCCGTGATTAGGCTCCCAGGCAGGGCCTTTTCACCAAGAATATTTGCTTTTATCCTTTCTGATATTTTTCACCTTATCTTTTTATATTACTTGATGTTCTATCAGTTAGACACGCACACACACACATACACACACACACGCACATACACATGCACACATACACACACACATGCACACACCCCAAGAAAGACTTTCCGTTACTTTTATCTTCTTATAAATGTGCTCACCCATCTCCCTCCTGTGATTAGCTGCAGTGAAAAAGGCAGAGTGTGAGCAGACACAGATGCCCAGTCATGGCTGTGCACGCTGGGGACCAACCTCTTCTGTTGTCTTCTTAGCGAGCAGCAGTGCTGGGGTCCAGAGCTCAAGCGCACAAGAGGGGCTGGGGATCAGAGGTGGAGGGGGCATGGAAGCATTTTGGAAGACGTTCAAGAAAGCGGTGTCTGTGTCATAATGTTGTTGTCTTCCCTGTCTGCACCCCACACTCAATCTGGGGTTCCCCATGACCATCTTTTCCAAGAATCTCGAGTACGGGTTAGTGTTGATAGAGCTCCACCTCTTACAGGTCACAGGATTTGTGTCCTGACCTGGAACTCTAACTACCCCGGCACCTCTTCCTCTCACCCTCATGTCCTGTGTTCCTCTTCTGTGGTGCCCCAACCCCCCTGACCGTGCTAGTTGATGGTCCATTCCCCTAAGCTCAGGCCCATCTTCTATCCCCCCATAACCCATCCTTTTCAGAGCCCCAAACCCACTGCGGAGTCCTCGGCTGCATGTGTGATATTTGACTAACGTCTGCTCCCTCACTAGCTTGTGTGCTTGTGGCTTCGATCCATGCATGATGGAGCCTGTGCCTCCTTTCTCATACTGAACCCCTAGCACCCTGCACTGTGCCTGGTAAATACAGGCACTAAAGACATGTTTGTTGAATGGATGAACGCACGAGCACAGGGAAAGCTTAGAGTCCTTTTTGGCCTGTTTGCCTCAGCCTTTCAGTAAGTAGGAACTTCCTAAGCACCCCTGGAAGGTGATTTGTAGAAAAAGGAAGAAAAGCAGGGCATACATTCCATTTAGAAATTGTTTTTCTGAACGTGGGTGTCTCCATCATTTCTCCCTTTACTTAATTTGCTACTATAAACAAGCCAATGGCATTGCAGGAAGTGTAGCCTTTGGCATAGCAAATCGGCCATCGTGTCAGAATGTGACATGTTATTAGGGCCCCAGAAGTAAGACCTTAATGTATTTGGTGCAATTTTACTTTTGGCAAAAACCCCTGTTCTCAAATAAGCTACTGGCGATGTATATTCTCAGTTTATTTTTCTTCAAACCAATTCCACTGAGGAGTGGAGACAGGGCAGGGAATATGGCCTTTCTTATCTTTCTATCTGGAATTCCCTTTCCCTCATTAAAGCTTTTCCATCATAAGTATTTTTTGTCTGCTTGTCAACAGTGACAAGTAAGAACAGCAATAAATAATCCAGCAAGCCAACTAAATGACTTCTGGGATACAGAAAAATGAAAAACTAGAACAATAGCAATCCCTATGGAGTGAATGTGTTAAACACACTAATTTGCACCGAGCAGGAAAAGATTGTGGAACAAATGTAGAGCAACTAGGAATGAGAGGAAGGCGGCAGAGGTGTATACTGTTTTTCTGACTTGATGGGAGGAAGCAAGGGCAATTCAAAGTCATTCATTCTTCTTTATGGAACCTCTCCACCTTCTGTCCCACATTACCAAGGGAGCTGAGTGGGTAATAACCTGCCATTGTTAGGTCCAGAAACTAACAGGGAGAGAAGAAAAAATCAAGAGGGAATGAAAGGCTATTGGGAAGGAAAAGGAGTGTGTGTTTTCCGATAGCTGCCATAATAAAGTACCGCTAATGGGTCCCTGAGAACATCAGAGATGTATTGTCTCATAGTTCTGGGGGCCAGAAGTCTAAAATCTCTGAAGGTGCAAGGGAAGGGCCTGTCCCAGGCCATGTGTGTCTGCTTCGTCTTCCCTCTGTGTGTGTCTGTCTCTGTGTCCAAATTCCCCCTTTTTATAAAGACATCAAGATTATTGTTAGATCAGGGCCCAGCCTAATGACCTCATCATAATGGGATCATGGGCAAAGACCCGATTTTCAAGTGAAGTCACATTTACAGGTACTGTTTTGGAGGGACATAATTCAATCCATTTAACAAGAAGCATTTAGGAAAAAGGACAAGAGGGGCATCTGGGTGGCTAAGTCAGCTAAGCATCCAACTCTTGATTTTCATTCAGGTCATGATCTCGCGGTTCCTGGGATCCAGCCCTGCATCGGGCTCTGTGCTGACAGCATTAGCGCAGAGCCTGCTTGGGATTCTCCTCTCTCTCTCCTCTCTCTCTCTCTCTCTCTCTCTCTCTCTTCCTCCCTCTCTCTGACCCTCCCTTACACACTCTTTCTCTTAAATTAAATAAATAAACTTAAAAAAAGAAAAAGGACAGGAGAGAAATAGGAACTTAGCACATGTGACCTCGTTTTCTATCCTGTGGTCTAAAGGTGCTCTCTGCCTCTCGTGCTGCGGTGCTCCTCTGGCTGGTGCTGGGAAAGGCGAAATATTTCTTAGGATGGTACCTTATTGATGATATTGCTGTTACCCGCTGCCGCTCTTACTTTCAGCTCAACTCCCTCAACCCATCAGAGAGAGAAGAGGCAACCGAGGAAGGGAAGCAGGAAAGGAGCGGGGAGCAGACCCCGCCTCCTCTGTCTCCCAGGGCAGAAGGGGTTGAAGTGAGCCAGTGGTGGGAGGTGAGTCAGGTGGAAATCAAGTGGGCAGGAAAGATGGAGAGGCTCCTTCTCTTATATAATGCAAGGAGAGGAGCATCTCAAAGGCAAACCTCTCAATTACATATTAGAACAATGCAAGCAGGTGGGATGTACGTTGATCCAAGGCAGGGAACTTGGGGGCTGAACTTGGGAACATAAGAAGAAAGACAGAGTCAGTGGCAGGGACTTGCTTTTACGGGCTGGGGCTGGGCCCTGGGGTGGGAGATGGTAAGTTAAAGACAAAGAAACACTGTGGGTAATTTTCTCATAATTTTCCCTGCTACGACCCCTCGTAGATATTCAGCATATCCCTGTGGAAACTTCTCTTTCGTTATAAGGAACAATTCTTTCTTTTTATTTTCGGGAGGGAGGTGAAGGGACCTCTGAGTCAGTATTCCTTGCCTGTGCTCAGTCAGACATGGTGACCTCTGGGCTGGAAGTTTTTAATACTTTCCATTAGGGCAACTTCAGTGAAAGCCAATGAGGGGTTGCAATTACAAAGCTGTCTTTGTAATTATCCCCCAGCTGAGGCAGCCAAAAGGCCTTCAGTGTCTTATGTTGTACTTCAAAAGGAACAGGAGCAAAGCTAGAGTGTGCCCTGAGTGTGCACCTCACCACCTGTACCTGGAGATGGGGGAGGAGAACGAGAAGAAATGCTTGGGGGCTGGAGGTACAGGCAGTGGTGGGTCGCTGTCGGAGCTGTAATAACTAGTCGCAGCCAAGACCTGTAAGATGGTTTGGGCTAGAGGTGTGCAGTGGTACCGTGGGGTCACCCAGTGAAGCAAGGAGTTCCGGACGCGGCAAGGGCTTGGGCAGGGTGCGGTGACTGTCACATTGGTAGCACGACCCCAGGCACTGCCTAGATCCCTTTCAGATCTGAGAGTTTTCTGTTTTCTGTTAGTCCCTTGGACCGTAACCCCCCACCTCCAATAATGCAGGTTCAATAATATCCCCCTTGGAAGTGTTTTTGGAAGAGGGAGGTTTAGTGACTGGTTACTGGAATGTACCCCTCTCCTCTGTCCGGTGAGACCTCACGTTTGTCTTCTCTGTGTGTCATCTATGAAGGCTGTTTCTGGGGCTCGGTATAGTCCATCTCCATCGTCAGGACAATTAGTTAATACACAGATATGGCACTTTGGAAACACACAACATATACGTTCACATCAACTGTGCAGGTTTCAAGTATATTTCCAAGTTATTTAATTCTGTGTGTGTTCTCTCTCTCTCTCTCTCTCTCAAATTAAACCTGTAATAGTAATAGGATAGAATAACAATGAGTATCATTATTCACATTAAAGAAAAGAAACAACCCAAGTTACAATGTTTTAATTTATAAATGTTGCTTGGAAAGAAATGGAACTGTACCAGAAGTTTCTGCATTTATGGTAATTATCAGGGAAAATGAGGAGTAGGGAAGAAGTGAGAGAAAATTATAGACCCTGCCAGTGGTACGCTAAGAAAAAAAATCTGTTCACAAGGCAAATTGCCAGTAGCCACAGGGACTTTTCTTTTTTTCCTTTTTTTCTTTTTTCTACTTCTTTTGGAAAAAGGACAAAATGACCTCAGCAACTTTAAGTGTAATTTTCTAATTGTTCTAATGCAAAAACCATTTGGCTGAATTTTAAAAATATTTCTTTTTTTATGTTGGAGAGAGAGAGAGAGAAAGTGAGTGGGAGAGAGGGGGCAGAGGAAGAGAGAGAAAGAATCCCAAGCAGGCTCCGCACTGACGCGGGGCTCAGTCCCGCGACTCTGGGATCATGACCTGAGCTGCAGTCAAGAGTCGGATGCTCAACTGGCTGAGTCACCCAGGCGCCCCTTGGCTACTTTTTTATTCACACGAACTATGACCTGACACATGAGATGTGAGGGCTCTCCCTCCCTGGCTTTGATTTTAAAGGGTAGCGATTTCCTTCTCTAATACATCCTGGCGAGGCTCTAGATCGTGGGCTCCATGTGGGCTTCCGTCCTTCCACTGTGGCCGGGAAGCTTCCGTTCTGCATGCACAACAACAGTATCTCTGGCCAAGGCTTCCCGCCGTCTCCCACCGTCCTAGCTCTTTCAAGTCATGATTCACTGGCTCCAGTCGTTTCTGCTTCCATAGTTGTCGTTACATTGCCTACTGTATTTCTAATACTTTTTTCTTAGCTTATTTTTTAGAGAGAGAAAGAGTGAGTGGGGGACGTACAGAGAGAGGGAGAGAGAGAGAATCCCACGCAGGCTCCGTGCTGTCTGCGCAGAGCCCGACATGGGGCTCGAACCCACAGACCTGAGCCAGAGTCGGACGCTTAACCGGCTGAGCCACTCGGGCGCCCTATGAGCTTTGTTGAACAGTTTCCAATATTCACCTGCCTTTAGTATTATTTCACACGCGTACTTTTCCCTGGAGTTCTTCATTCTTGGTGCGGTTTTTGCCACACGCACGGCACTTGAGAAGGTGAACTAATGCAATCTCATCACCCCTTCCCTCTGCCCCTGTTCTGACCATGAGGAGTACAGCAGAGCATAGAACCTTCGCTGCTGGGTTTGCGTCTCAGAGTTGAGAGAAGTTGTCAGTTCACTTGAAATTTGAAATGGATTCAAATTTCGATGCCTATAGCTATGTTCTGTAATTAAATTTCTATTTATTTCTTAGATCATCCCCATATCCTTGAGTTCCATTAACAGAAACTGAAAAAAATACTATGTGTGTCTTATTGCCTATGTTGATCGAGAAGTGTATTACTCACAGGTGCTCTATGTTTTTACGATATCGTTGAACTCTTGCCACAGTAAACATGACAGGAAAATCACCACGTGTATCAAAACAAGAAAGTTGAAACAGTTCCCTGGTGTGTGATCCTAGAGAAGATTGTCCCATACTTACGTTTAAGCACCAATATCCAAGAGCGTGGGACTGTACAGATACTCTCGTTTCTACAATTTCACGACGGGAAGTTTGCCTTTCTGATTTTTCAGAAATGGCTGAAGCAACCTCCCTACCATCCCCATCCCCACTGTTGACTGTGGTTTATGCACACTGGTAGCACATAGTTCCAACGTTTAGGCATATGGCGTTTCAAATCAAATTTCCTTAGTTTTATTAAGGTTTACCAGTATTGAACGTCACCGACATGCTACTCAATAAACTGAGACAGAAGACAAATGAATTATAGCAGAAGGAATGGGAGATTCTATGAAAGGCAACTTACACAGACTTGAGGAAGAGAGTGTGACAGGGAAGTAGCTATAAAATGCAGCTCTGGGACCTCTTATTTCCCCTAACAAATGACCTGGGGGACGCATGGAATCCTGGCATGCGGATGGTTTATCCAGCTGCACTGTTACAGTTTTGGGACAGAGCACAGTCCTCCTCTGGCCAGGCAGTGCCGCCTTCATGTCCCAGATGCTCCAGTCCCCGGGGAGTCAGTCCCTTTAGTGACCCACCATCACCTGGGGTGGTTTCTTCGTCACCACCCTCCCGCGTTCCTCTGAGAACCTGAGTTCCTCTGACAACTCGAATCTGTGGTCGGCGTTTGGATGTGGTGACACTCAGCACGTCAAGTGCGCCAGGGGACAGAAGCTCAGGGTGAGGAGCCCCCAGCTCCAGTATTTGCACCGCCCACCCCATGCAGAGAGAGACCCGCCCACCTACCACCCTTTAGCTCTGCCTGTTCCTGGAGTTTGCCAGATTCTTCCTCCCACGTTCGTGCCCTCCAGATGCAAGGATGATCTTGCAACGTGGCCGGGTCCACTGCCTTCCTCAGCACCCGAGGTCTCTCCTGGGACCTCGTCCGGGACTCTTCCTGAGACATGGCCCCTTGTACCTTCTGCAGGCACGTTTCCACTCGGCCTGCAGACCTTCCTCCTGTGGGTGTGAGACGTCCAGTCTTGCCTCCAGGACACAGGCATGGCGGGCTGGGCGCTGGAAAGGGAGCAGGCGGGATCGCCTCAGGGGCCTGGTGGCTGTCGATCACACACTTACCATGAATTTTGTCTGTCTACTTCCAGTATTTTTATATTGCTTCCCTGCGATTTCCCTCCTTGGGCTCTTCCCGCAGATCGACACTTTCTGCGTTTACCTTCTGGAACAGATTGACATGCTGTTTTTCGGAGGCTCTGGTAAGTCATGGACATCCCACTCTTCCTGTAAAGGAGTATGAAGTCCTGATAAGGGCTGAGTGGAGTGAGAGTCTGGACAGCTAGGCGTTCATTGTCCTCAGCACTAAACTATCCCGTGCGTGCACCTGTATAGACAGGGGACCCGTGTCTTCACCCGTGTCGCCACATCATTACCTGAAGACTTTGTGCCGGTTGCTAAACTTTAAAGTCCACGAAACGGGGGGCGCCTGGGTGGCTTAGTCGGTTAAGCGTCCGACTTTCGCTTAGGTCATGATCTCGCGGCTCGTGGGTTCGAGCCCCGCGTCGGGCTCTGTGCTGACTGCCAGCTCAGAGCCTGGAGCCTGTTTCAGTCTGTGACTCCCTCTCTCTCTGACCCTCCCCTGCTCACGCTGTCTCTCTCTCTCTCCTAGAAATAAATAAAACATTAAAAAAATAAAAGTCCACGAAACAGAACTATTAGCTTCTCTAAATGGAAATGAATGTGTGGATCTCCTAGGGGTTCTGTAAAAACTAAATGAAATCGTACATAAAGCACTTGGGCGTAGCTGGTGATCCAGTACTCTACCCCCTCGTCTCACACACACACACACACACACACACACACGTGTGCGAGCATTGCTTGTTCATTTCACCAACCTCTCTCTCTATCCCCCTGTCTTCTGTGGAAACCTTCATCCGTGAGATTGACTGTGGCCAGCAGCTCTCAGCTGCATACAAGGAGGACTCCCTACGTCCACACGGGACCTGTTCACACAGCCCGGTGTCCCCAGTCCTTTCTAAATGCTTTCCTCCTGCGTGTTTAGTAAGTGGTCTGTCTCTTTCTCATAGTCACAGTCATCCAGTGCCTTTGACGGATCCCTCAGACTTGTGCTTTGCCCCCCACCCCCGGCAGACATTTTGTATTGGAAAGCTGCCCCCTCTCTTCACTTTCTTACGTTTATTGACCATGAGAACATTGGTGTTTGTGTTCTAGCCGTTTCTGGGATGATGTCGGCTGTTTACAGCGTGGCCCGGAGCGCTGCCTCGGCTGCCCTGCTGCACGTGCTCTGCTTCAGCGCCGTGAAGGTAGGCGTGAGGACCCAGGCCCCCGCCCTTGTCCTCCCTTTCAGCAAACTAAGTGGGGGTGTAAGCGGGATCCGAGCACATCAGGAGTAGCAGGGCCCTGAGGGTGGGACCTCGGTGGCATTAGAAGACATCTTAAGATCCCCGATTTGCTAGGGAAATCAAAGCCACATGGTCTCACCACCGCTGCATGTGCCTCTGTGGCATCATTCTGACCCTCGGCCTCCACCCAGCATGGCGGTCAGCGGGACCCATGTGTTTCCCTGCTTTCTGGAGCATCGCTCAAAAGGCGGTAAAGAGATGAAATGGTGTGAAGCTGTGTGGACAGAGAGCAGCTTTTAAAGTCTAGAAAACAGATGGCCCCTAGACTCATCCAGATGGAGAAAGTTGAGGCTTAGATGCGCAGCAACAGAGTCCTGCAATGGTGAACACACAAGATGAGAATTGACTTGAGTAAAACAAAACGTTGTGACAGAAAATGAGAGGTAACTGTTGTACACGCAGTGGCTCAGCTGTGCATAATGCTTTGGACTTGTGGTGATCGGAATAATAGTTACATGGGGGAAGGGAATTGAGTGTGTGAGCAGGAGCATTGGGGCCGTCTTAATCCCGCCTTCCACACTGGAAAGTCAGCAAATAAAATCTAAAATAGAAAAAGATCATGAAATAACAGTGCCTGGGTGGCTCAGTCAGTTAAGTGTCCGACTTTGGCTCGGGTCATGATCTCTAGGTCCATGGGTTCTAGCGCATCGGGCTCTGTGCTGACAGCTCAGAGCCTGGAGCCTGCTTCTGGTTCTGTGTCTCCCTCTCTCTGCCCCTCCCCAGCTCGTGCTCTGCCTCTCTCTCTGAAAAATAAATAAAACGTTAACAAATCAAAAAAATAAAAAGAACAGAACAAGCATGTCACCTAGAAACATGGAGGAACATGGACGAAACGGCAGCAGCTGGAAGGCATAGCCTTCAGGCAGTGGAATTTGGGCCATGAGATGTTGTAGATGGGGACTCCTCCTGCTCCTTTTCAGTCTTGTAGAACTGTAGAGTGCTTGCAACGTCTGAAGGCCGTAACACATGTAATGTCGGGGGCGTCTTCATCCAGGAAAAAAATCAATTAATATTACACATATTTGTTGACTTTATAGACATCCCACATTTAATGTTTTAATCAGTAGGTACCTCTGATAAAATGAAAATTAAATGTAAAAGAGTAGATAAAAATAATGTATGTTCCAAAGGGTTTTTAATATCTAGCCAATGACACTTCTTAACTGACTCTTTCAAAAGAGTAACTTACACTCTTATTAAATGCATTGCTGTGGGTGGTAGAAAGGTCATTGTTTATTCCCATTTGTGGAAGAGGGGGCGTGCGATATGATTGTCTCTGAGGGCATCCCCTTGGAAGTTGTCCGTGACCCTCAATGGCATGATCTCCTCCCTCACTCCTTCCATCCCTTTGGTATATGTAGTTTCTTTTGCATAAATAAAGAGGAGGAGGAGGAAGATTCCTTCTTCTATTTCACACTTTTAAGGCAATTTTTGTGGCAGTGGGGACTCTGTCACCATGTTTATACATTTATACCGTCATGCAGAGCAGTCGTTACAGTAGGAATCAATGTTTCTGGCGTTCTTTCTTTTGAAATGCTTTCTTATATGCTGTCACAGGACCCCAGGTATTTTATTCAGGAGAAATACTTGGATAGTTATGTCCTGAGTCCTTGTACTTCTGAGGATCTCTTTCTGCTTTAGGTAAAGCCGCTTGCCTATAAAATTTAGGGGTCACAAGCGCTTACCTGCAGGATGCTTTGTCTGCTTACTCCGTTGTGTTTCAGTGTTTGTTTAAATGTATATTTTCACATGTGTATTTTTTTAATTGTTTTCTATTTTAATTTTTGAGACACCTGGATTTTTAAACCTTTTTGTTTTTGTTTTGAGTTTTCAGTTTAATTCCAGTTAGTTAATGTACAGTGCTATAGTAGTTTCACATGTGCAATTTAGTGATTCAACACTGCCATACAGTACTTGGTACTTGTCACGACAAGTGCCCTCCTTAATCCCTGTCACCTATTTTACCCATCCCCCTGCCTACCTTCACTCTGGTGACCATCAGTTTGTTCTCTGTAGTTAGGATCTGTTTCTGGGTTTCCCTTTCTTTCTCTCTCTTTTTTCCCCTTGGCTCATTTGTTTTATTTCTTAAATCCCACATATGAGTAAAATCATAGGGTATTTGTCTTTCTCTGACTAACTTCTTTTCACTAAGCATTGTGCTCTCTAGCTCTATTCATGTCATTGCAAATGGCAGGATTTCATTCTTTTTTATGGTTGAGTAATATTCCATATGTGGGTGTATACACACACACACACACACACACACACACACACACACACTGCATCTTCTCTATCCATTCATCCATCGATGAACACTTGGGCTGCTTCCATAGTTTGGCTGTTGTAGATAACGCTGCTATAAACCTAGGGGTGCATTTATCCCTTCGAATTAGTGTTTTATATTCTTTGCATAAATACCCAGTGGTGCGATTGCTGGACCATAGGGTAGTTCTACTTTTACTTTTTTGAGCAACCCCTATGCTGTTCTCCACAGTTTCTACACCAGTTTGCATCCTGACCAACAGTGCACGAGGGTTCCTTTCTCTCTACATCCTCACGAACACTTGTTATTTTTTGTTTTCATACATTTAAAAAAATCTGGACTTATTGGGATATAATTTTTATACTGTAAAATTCACCTTTTTAATATATACACTTAGATAAGTTTTGATAACTATAGGTAGTCATGTGACTAACACCACACTCAAGTGGAGCAAAGTTTCCACCAACTCAAAGGTTCCCTTGTCCACCTTCACAAGCCTTCTTCTTCCTACCATAACCTTTGACTACCACTGATCTGATTTCTATGCTTATAACTTATAAAACTCAACTTTATACAATAGAAATCACCAGTTTTAAATATATAATTATATGAGTTCTGATGATTGTATCTACTCAAATGCTATCACAATATTATTTATTATGAATTATTTCATAATATCACAGTACATACATCACAATCATGATACAGAACAGTTCCACTCCCCCCACAGACTGTTCCCTATGCTTCTTTGGAGTCCTTTCTCTCCCGTGCCCAGGTTTCTGCCACTGACGATCTGCTTTCTGTCACTCCAGTTTTGCCTTTTTTTGAATCCCCTCTAAATGGAAGTGTGCAACGTGTGGCTTTCTGAGACTTCTTGCACTTGGTGGAAGGCTTTTGAGATCCTACCGTCTTGTTGCACATGTCAGTCGTTTCTCTTTTTTATCGCCAAGTAGCATTGCTGTGGTTAATTCCAGTTTTTAAAAATTCTACGTAAAAATTTTTTTTAAGAAGAATTGTTTTAATGTTCATTTACCTTTAAGAGAGAGAAGGAGAGCAAGCCATGTTGAGCGGGGGTCAGGGGAGGGGCACAGAGATAGAGAGGGAGACACAGAATCAGAAGCAGGCTCCAGGCTCCCAGCTGACAGCACAGAGCCTGATGCAGAGTTCGAACCCACGAACCCTGAGATCGTGACCTGAGCCGAAGTCGGATGCTTAACCAACTGAGCCACCCAGGCGCCCCAAGTTATAGGTAAAACTTCTATAAACGTTTGTGTGCAGGTATTAGTGTGGATACATGTTTTTATTATTCTTAGTAAATACTTACGAGTGGTATTGCTTGGTCAGATGGATAGTCAATATTTAACTTTATAAGAAACTGCCAAACTGTTCAAAGTGTGTACCGTTTTTGATCCCTTCAGAGTCTTTGAGATTTCCAAGTGTTCCAGATTCTTTCTTGCACTCAATATTTGTAATAGTATTTAAAAATAGTACTCATTCCAGCATGAACTAGTATCTAATTGTGGCTGTAATTGACATTTCTCTAATAATGCCCATGTCAAGTATGTGTCATATGCTCACTAGCTACTTATTTATCTTTTCCGGTGGAAAGTCTGCTTAAGTCTTTTACCCATTTCAAAATTACATTATATTAAGATATAAGAGGTTTTTTGGGGGGGGCGTCTGGGTGGCTTGGTCGGTTGGGCATCTGGCTTCGGCTCAGGTCATGATCTCACGGTTTGTGGGTTCCACCCCCACGTAGGGCTCTGTGCTGACAGCCAGCTCAGAGCCTGGAGCCTGTTTCCGATTCGGTGTCTCCCGCTCTCTCTGACCCTCCCCTGCTTACACGGTCTCTCTCTCTCAGAAATAAATAAAAAACATAAAAAAAGAAGATATAAGAGGGTTTTTTTTATACGTTCTGAATACAAGTCCTTTATCAACTATCTATTGTGTATACATTTTTTTCCTAATCCTTGGCTTGTCTTTTCATTTCATTAACAGCATTTCTCAAGGAGCAGACATTTTAATTATAAGAAAATCCAATTTGTCTATTATTTATTTTATGGTTTGCACTTTTTATGTCCCATCTAGAAAATATTTACATAACACAACATCACACACGTTTTTCCCAGAAGGTTTATAGTTGCAGCTCTTACATTTAGATCTGTGATCCACTTTGAGTTGATTTTTCTGTCTGAGATGAGGTAAAGATTGAGATTCACTAGCACGATTGTTGAAAAGACTGACATTTCCCTCATTGAATTACCTTGGAATCCTTGTCAAAAAAACAATTGCTGGCTTCCAGTTCCTTGTCCAGTATGCGAAGGGTTGGAAAGTTGTTACTCCATCCTAACACTAAGTAATAGTTGAACAAATTAAAAAAATCAACAACTCTTTTTGGATCCATTGGAGAAGACAAGAAGCAAGCAAATCGCTGCTCCCACAGTTGGAGAGATGGGCAGGTAGTTCAGGGGATCACAAGCTACTGGAGCAGGAACCTGGGAGCAGGAACCTCATGGGAATGAGTACAAGGGCGGGAAAACCTGAGCTGTGATTGAGGAATTGCCGAAGGCTCAGTCTGGGCAAGTCTGAGAATTACTATCTCCAAGGGGACCCAGTTCTCAAGGAGGCCCCACACTTTTGTGAGTGTTACCTCCGGGAGCTTTGAACAGGTTCTCACAGTGAATATTGGAGAAAAATCCCCAAATACCCTCTTGCTTTCAGCAGGTGGAGGGGAAGAGTAAACATTCTGAAATATATCAGAGCATTCCCTTCTTCTTAACAAGGCCTGCCCTCACAATCTCCCCACAGCCTAAACTCCTGGGATTTTTTTTTTTTTAAATTTTTAGAAGAGAGAGAGACAGACAGACAGACAGCGTGAACAGGGGAGGGTCAGAGAGAGAGGGAGATACAGACTGAAATAGGCTCCAGGCTCTGAGCTGGCAGTCAGCACAGAGCCCGATGTGGGGCTCGAACCCACGAACCGCGAGATCATGACCTAAGTGAAAGTCGGACGCTTAACCGACTAAGCCACCCAGGCGCCCCAAAACTCCTGGGATTTTTAAGAGCCTAACTGACTTGGAGGAAGGAAATGCTACACTCCAGTTGGCTCTAGCCTTCTATGTGGGCAAAAAGAAATACTGACTCCAGTCCAGCCCCACCATTCTGTCCTACCTAAGCAGGACTCGGATGCACTTATGAAGCTCACAGTCCAGAGGCACAGGCTCATTAAAAAGCTGAGCAGTAATCATGGGACTATAGAATACCTCTCCCCCCATGCCTTAACATCTCATCACTAAATACCTGTTTACCACAGTTCTTTGTACCCAGCATGTCACTCTGGCTATCAAGAAAACAATTACAAGGAGTACTAAAAGCCAGAAAACACAGTTTGAATGGATAGAGCAAGCATCAGAATCAGATTTAGATATAGCAGAGGTATGGGAATGATCAGATTGGGAATTTAAACCAATTATGATTATATGCTAAAGGATGAAGTAGACAATATTTAAGAACAGAGACAGGCAGTATAGGCAGAGAGATGGATTTAAAGAAGAATCAAAAGGAAATTCTGGTAGAAAAAAAAAACCCACAATATAATAGAAATGAAGAATGCTTTTGATGGACTCAGCTGAGGAAAGAATCTCTGAGCTCAAGGTTACGTCAATGGAAATTTCCAAAATGACAAGGCAAAGAGAAAAAGACTGAAGACAACAAAATATCCAAGGCCTGTGGAGCAATGACAAAAGACAGAACATACATGTAATGAAAATGTCAGAAGGAGAATAAAGAGAAAAAGGAGTAGAAAAATCACTTGAAGCATTAATGACTGAGAATTTCCCCAAATTAGTGTCAGACATCAAATCACAAATTCAGGAAGCTCAAAAAGCACCAAGCAGAGGAATTCAAAACATCAACAAAAACAACAAGAAGTAAACCAGTGCATATCATTCAAAATACTAAAAATTAAAGATAAGAAAAAAATCTTGAAAGAAACCAGAGAAAACATTATCTTACCATTGGAGGAGCAAAGATAAGAATTGTGTCTGGTTTTTCCTCAGGACCTGTTATAGACTGAGTTGTTTTTCCCAAATTCAGATGTTCAAAACCTAACCCATAATATGATGGTATTTGGCGATGGGCTTTTGGGAGATAATTCAGTTTAGATGAGGTCAGGAGGATGGGACCCTCATGATGGGATTAGTGCCCCTGCAAGAAGAGAAGGAGACACCAGAGCTTGCTGTCTCACTGCTGTGTGAGGACACAGAGAGCAAGTGGCCATCTGCAGACCCAGAAGGAAGCCTGTACAAGCATCTGACCATGCCGGCACCATAATCTGTGACCTCCAGGCTTCAGAACTGTAAGAAATAAATTTATGGTGTCTAAGACATTATGTTTAGTCATACACGTACTGTATTTTGCTATGGCAGCCTAAGCTGACATACGACAGGAAACAATTTAAGTAAAACAAGAGTGGAGTGAAATAGTTAAAGTGTTGAGAGAAAAAAAAACCCACCAATCTATAATGCTGTACCCTGAAAAATTATCCATCAGAAGCGTCTTGTTGAGGGCTTACACTACCCCTAAAGTGGCAGAATGATATTTGAAAGTGGACTTGACTTGATTATAAATGTATATTGCACATTCTAGGGCAATGACTAAAAAAGTGTTTTAAAAAAGACATATGTTAATAAAGGAGAGAAAATGAAATCAATTAAAACCATAAAAGGCAGAAAAAGAGTGGAAGACAAAAATAGGAACAAAGAACAAGGGCAATGAGTAAAGAACAATAACAACTATAGCAGGCATTAATCCAACTATATTGATAATCACTGTACACATTAATGGTGCAAATGTACCAACTGAAAGGCAGACTGTCAGAGATGATCAAAGAATGAGACTCAGCTACATATTGTCCACAGGAAATCCACTTTAAATATACAGATACATTTATCTTGAAGGTAAATGGAGAAATATGTACCCTGAGAAACTAATGAAAAGAAAGCAAGAATGTAGGGTGCCTGGGGGCTCAGTCCATTGTCTGACTCTTGTTCCCATCTCAAGTCATGATACCAGGGTCGTGGGATGGAGCCCTGCACTGGGCTCTGTGCTGATTGTGGAGCTTGCTTAAGATTCTCTCTCTCTCTCTGTCTCTCCCCCCAATCGTCTGACCTTCTCCACTGTTCTTGCTCTTCCTCTAAAAAAAAAGAAAGAAAAAAGAAGAGAATAGCTGTATTAATTTCATACTGCAGAGCAATAGAATGGACTTCAGAGTAAGAGAAGATTTCAGAGATGAAGAAGAGTGTTACATAATATTCAAAGGATCAGCTCTCTAAGAAGACATAACAATCCTGAGTGTGTATACACCTAACAGCAGAACATCAAAATGTGTGAAGGGGAAACTAATAAAATTATAAGGAGAAAAAGATGAATCCACTGTTATAGTAGGAGACTTGAACACCTCTCTATCAGAAATGGACAGACCCAGCAGGCAGAAAATCAGTAAGGACGTAGATGAACTGTACAGCATCATTAATCAACTGAATATATTGACTTGTGTAGACTTCATCCAACAATAGCAAAATACACATTCTTCTCAAACTCAGGTGAAGTATTCACTAAGACCACATTCTGCACCATAAAACACATATTAACACACTTGAAAGAAAAGAAAGCACACAGTATCTACTTTCAGACCACAATGGAATTAAAACTTCCCAAATATAAGGAGATTAAACAATACACTTCTAAGTAGCACGTGGGTCAAAGGAGAAATCTCAAGAAGAATTTAGTATTTTGAACAAAGTGTAAATGAAAATACAACTTATCAAAATGAGTAGGATTCAGCAAAAACAATGCTTAGAGGTAAAATATAGCATGGAGTGTGCAAATTAGAAAAAGAAGAAAGATCTAAAATCAGTAATCTAAACTTCTACCTTAGGAAACTAGAAAAAGAAGAGCAAATTAATTCTGAAGTAAACAAAAGAAAATAAAAATAAAAAGTTAGAACAAAAAATCAATGACATTGAAAGATGGAAATTGATAGAGAAAATATATAAAACAAAACACTGTTTTTTAAAAAATATAGTATTGATTAAATCAATAAACCTGTACACTGGACAACTAAGAAAAAAAGAGAGGAGATGCAAATTACTAATTACAGAAATAAATGAGGGGATATCCAGTATAGATTCCATGGACACTAAAAGGATGGTATAGGATTGTGAATAACTCTACACCCACGATGTTCATAATCTAGATGAAATGGATCAATTCCTAGAAAGATGTAATCTACCAAAACTCAACCAAGAAGAATGGTGATCTGATTAGGATTGCATATATTTAATAAATTGAATTAATAATTAATAAATTTTCAAAACAAAAAGCACCAGGCTCAAAGACGTTCACTATTGAATTCTACCAGACATTTGTGAAGAAATTATACCAATTCTCTACAATCTATTTTAGAAAATAGAGGCAAAAGGAACACTTTTTAATACATTCTATGAGATCAGAATTACTCTAACACTAAAACCAGACAGACATTACACTAAAAGAAAACTACAGATTAAAGTCACGAACAGATGCAACAACCCTCAACAGAGTATTACCCAGTCAAATCCAACAATGCGTCAAAAATATATACACCGTGACCAAATGGACTTTTCTGAGATATGCAAGTCTTGTTCAATATTCAAAAATCAAATAATGTAATCAATTACATCAACAGGCTAAAGAAGAAAAATCACATGATCATATCAACAGATGCAGAAAAAACATTTGAAAACATCCAGCAACAATTCATGATAAAAACTCCCAGAAAACTGGAAATAGTGGGAAGCTTCCTGAACTTGATAAAGGACTTCTACAAAAAACTTACAGCTCACATTGTAATGGTGAGAAACTAATGAAGAAGACAAGGATGTCCTCTCTCACTATTCCTTCTCAACATCATATTGGATGTTGAGATAAGGTAAGAATAAAGGAAATAAAAGTATACCGATTGGGAGGGAAGAAATAAAATTGTCTTTTCACAGATGTCATGATTTTCTATGTAGAAAATTCGAAATTGATGAAAAAAACTCCCTAGAACTAATAAGTGGTTTAGCAATATTGGAGGATACAAGGTTAATATATAAAAGTTATTCACTTCCGTATATATCAGCAATGAACAAGTGGAATGGAAACTAAAAGCACATAATAATAAGTTATTGCTACGCAGCTATCGGAATGGCCCAAATCCAGAACACCGACAACATCAAATGCTGGCAAGGCTGTGCAGTAGCAACATGAACTCTGATTGATTCTAGTGGGGATGGAAAATTGTATACCTAACAGTTTGGCAGTTTCTTTCAAAGTAAACATGGCTTGTATACAAACATGTGTTTTATGCTCTCATTAAGTAGTATTGTATAATTTAAGTTTCTGATTAGTCATTGATATATATACACTTAATGCTATATATTAGGCTAGTATCTTGGAACCTTGCTAAATACTCTAGTAGCTTTTTTCGGTAGCTTTTTAGTGGAATCCAGTGATTCATCCCCTTTGTATACCAACCAGTGCTCATCCCAGCAGGTGTCCTCAATGCCCCTCCCATTTAGTCCCCCCCCCGCTTATAAAACCTCGAACAACCCTCAGTTTGTTCTCTATATTTAAGAGTCTCTTATGTTTTTATATTAGTTTTGCTTCTCTTCCCTTATGTTTATCTGTTTTGTAGGCACGAGGTCGTATCTCATTGCGGTTTTGATTTTATTTCCTGATGATGAGTGATGCTGAGCATTCTTCATGTGTCTGTCAACCGTCTGGCTGTCTTCTTTAGAAAAGTGTCTATTCATGTCCTTTGCCCATTTCTTCACTGGATTATTTGTTTTTTAGGGTGTTGAGTTTGATAAGTTCTTTATAAATTTTGGATACTAATCCTTTATCAGATATGTCATTTGCAAATATATTGTCCCATTCCATCAGTTCCCTCTTAGTTTTGCTGATTGCTTCCTTTGCTGTGTAGAAGATTTCTATCTTGATGAAGTCCCAGTAGTTCTTTTTTGTTGTTGCTGTTTTGCTTGCTTTCAGAGACATATTAAGTAAAAAGTTTCTGTGGCTGAAGTCAGAGAGGTTTTTGCCTGCTTTCTCCTCTAGGATTTTGGTGGCTTCCTGTCTTACGTTTAGATCTTTCATTCATTTTGAGTTTATTTTTGTGTAAGGCGTAAGAAAGTGGTCCAGGTTCATTCTTCTGCATGTCTCTGTCCAGTTTTCCCCAACACCATTTGCTAAAGAGACTGTCTTTATTCCACTGGATATTCTTTCCTGCTTTGTCGAAAATTAGTTGGCCATGGTTTGTGGTCCATTTCTGGGTTCTCTATTCTGTTCCATTGATCTCTATGTCTGATTTTGTGTCAGTACCATACTGTCTTGAGGATTACAAGCTTTATAATATAGCTTGAAGTCCAGAATTGTGATGCCTCCAGCTTTGGTTTTCTTTTTCAGGATTGCTTTGTCTATTCAGGGTTTTGTCTGGTTCCATACAAATTTTTAGGATTGTTTGTTCTAGCTCTATGAAGAATGCTGGTGTTATTTTAATATGAATTGCAATGAATATGTAAATTGATTTGGGCGGTATGGATGCTTTACCAATATTTGTTCTTCCAATCATGAACATGGGATATATTTCTATTTGTGTCTTCTTCAGTTTCTTTCATAAGCTGCCTATAGTTTTCAGTGTATAGATTTATTATCTCTTTGGTTAGGTTTATTCCTACATATTCTATGGTTTTGGTGCAATTGTAAATGGGATAATTCATTGATTTCTCCTGCTATTTTATTATTGGTGTATAGAAATGTAACCAATTTCTGTGCATTGGTTTTATATCCTATGACTTTGTTGAATTCATGGATCAGTTCTAGCAGTTTTTTGGTGGAATCTTTTGAGTTTTCCATGCAGAGTATCGTGTCATCTGCAAAGAGTGAAAGTTTGATTTCTTTTTTCTGATTACAGTGCCTTTTATTTCTTTGTGTTGTGTGACTGCTGAGGCTAGGACTTCCAATATTATGTTGAAAAACAGTGGCGAGAGTGGACATCCTGTCGTGTTCCTGTCCTTAGAGGAAAAGCTCTCAGTTTTTCCCATTAAGGATGATATTAGCAGTGGATCTTTCATAGATGGCTTTTATGATCTGGAAGTATTATCCTTCTTTCCCTACTTTCTTGAGGATTCTTGTCAAGAAAGGATGCCGTATTTTGTCAAATGCTCTCTCTGCATCCATTGAGAGGATCACATGGTTCTTATTCTTTCTTTTATTCATGTGACTGATTTCACTTTGATTGATTTGCAGATATTGAACCAGCCCTGCCTCCCAGGTATAAATCCCACTTGATCATGGTGAATAATTCTTATAATGTATTGTTGGATCTGGTTGACTAGTATCCTGTTGAGAATTTTTGCATCCATGTTCATCAGTGAAATTGGTCAGTAGTTCTCCTTTTTAGTGGTGTGTTTGTCTGATTTTAGAATCAAGGTTATGCTGGCCTCATAGAATGAATTTGGAAGTTTTCCTTTCATTTCTATTTTTTTTAACAGTTTCAAACAAGTAGGTGTTAACTGTTCTTTATTTTTTTTTTATTATTTTTTTAATTTATAGGAGAGAGAGAGACAGCATGAGCAGGGGAGGGTCAGAGAGAGAGGGAGTCACAGACTCTGAAACGGGCTCCAGGCTCTGAGCTGGCAGTCAGCACAGAGCCCGATGCGGGGCTCGAGCCCACGAACCGCGAGATCGTGACCTGAGCGAAAGTCGGACGCTTAACCGACTAAGCCACCCAGGCGCCCCTATTAACTCTTCTTTAAATGTTTGGTAGAATTCCCCTGGAAAGCCATCCAGCCCAGGACTCTTGTTTTTTGGGAGACATTCGATTACTAATTCAATTTCTTTCCCGGTTATGGGTCTGTTCAAATTTTCTATTTCTTCCTGTTTCAATTTTGGTAGTTTATATGTCTCTAGGAATTAGTCCCTTTCTTCCAGATTGTCCAATTTATTGGCATATAATTGCTCATAATAGTCTCTTATTATTGTTTGTATTTCTGCAGTGTTGGTTGTGATCTCTCCTATTTCATTCTTGATTTTATTTATTTGGGTCTTATCGTTTTTTTTTTTTTGATCAAACTAGCTAGGAGCCTATCAATTTTGGTAATTCGTTCAAAGAATCAGCTACTGGTTTCATTGATCTGTTTTTGTTGTTGTTTGTTTTATTTCAATAGCATTGATTTTTGTTCTAATCTTTATTATTTGCAATCTTCTGCTGGTTTAGGATTTTAGTTTCTGTCCTTTTTCCATTTCTTTAAGGTGTCAGTTTAGGCTGTGTATCTGAGAACTTTCTTCCTTGTTTAGGAAAGCTTGTATTGCTGTATACTTCCCTCTTTTGACCACCTGCAGATGCATCCCAGAAGTTTTGGGCTGTAGTGTTATCACTTTCATTGGCTTCCATGTACTTTTTAATTTCCTCTTTAACTGCTTGGTTAGTCCATCCATTCGTTATTAGGATGTTCTTTAATCTCCACCTATTTGTTTTCTTTCCAAATTTTTTCTTGGGGTTGATTTCGAGTTTCACAGCATTGCGGTCTGACATATGCATGGTGTTATCTCATTCTTTTTTGTCTTGTTGAGGGCCCATTTATGTTCCATTATGTGATCTATTTTGGAGAATGTTCCATGTGCACTTGAAAGAACGTGTATTCTACTTTAGGATGAAGTATTCTGAATATATCTGTTATCTCCATCCAGTCCAGTGTGTCATTTAAAGTTATTGTTTCTTTGTTGATGTTCTGCTTAGATGATCTGTCCATTGCTGTAAGTGGGGTGTTGAAATCTTCTAATATGATGGTATTACTATCAATGAGTTTTTTTGTGTTTGTAATTAATCAATTTCTGTATTTGGGGTCTACACGATGGGGCATAAATGTTTACAATTGTTAGCTCTTCTTTGTGGATAGACCCCTCAATTATGATATAATGCTCTTCTTTATCTCTTGTTACAGTCTTTATTTTAAAATCCAGATTGTCTGATATAAGTGAGGCTACTCCGTCTTTCCTTTGGTGACCATTAGCATGATAGACCGTTCTCTATCCCCTTACTTTCTATCTGAAGGTGTCTTTAGGTCCAAAATGTGTCACTTATAAAGAACATATAGATGAATCTTGTTTTCTTATCTATTCTGATACTCTGTGTCTTTTGAGTGGAGCATTTAGTCCGTTGACATTTAGAGCGAGTACTGAAATATATGAATTTATTGACATTATGTTGCCTGTAGAGTTGGATTTCTTGGTGTTGTTCTTTGGTCCTTTCTAGTCTTTGTTGCTTTTGGTCTTTTTTGTTTTATTTTGTCTTTTCTCCCCTTAGAGAGTGCCCCTTAAAAGTTTTGCAGCGCTGGCTTACTGTTCAGCAAGTCCTTTAGTTTTTGTTTGTCTGGGAAATTCATTATCTTTCCTTCTATTTTGAATGACAGTCTTGCTGGGTAAAGAATTCCTGGCTGCATATTTTTCCAATTTAGCACATTGAGTATATCCTGCCACTCCTTTCTGGCTTGACAAGTTTCTGTGGATAGGTCTGCTGCAAACCTAATCTGTCTTCTCTTATAGGTTAAGGACTTTTTCCTTTGTTGCTTTCATAGAATTTTTCCTTGTCTGTGTATTCTGTGAATTTGACTATGATATGCCTTGTTGATGGTTGATTTTTGTTGAATCTAATAGAAGTTCTCTGTGCTTCTTGGATTTTGATGCCTGCATCTTTCCCCAAGTTAGGAAAGATGATTTGCTCATATAAACCTTCTACCCCTTTTTCTCTCTCTCCGTCTTCTAGGACTCCTGATTCCGATGTTATTCCTTTTTAGAGTCACTGTTTTCTATAATTCTTAAAAAAATTTTTTTTTAACATTTATTCAGTTTTGAGAGACAGAGAATGAGTGGGAAAGGGGCAGAGAGAAAGGGAGACACAGAATCTGAAACAGACTCTGAACCATCAGCACAGAGCCTGATGTGGGGCTCGAATCCACAAACCGTGAAATCATGATCTGAGCTGAAGTTGGATGCTTAACCGACTGAGCCACCCAGGGGCCCCTGTTTTCTCTAATTCTTATATTTTACTCTTTTGCCTTAGTTTCCCTCTTTTTTCGTGCTTCATAATCCTCCGTAGTTTTGTCTTCTGTACTGCTGCTTTGCTGCTCTGCTTCACCCATCCTTGCTGCTGTGGCATCCATTCGAGATTGCATCTCAGTTATAGCATTTTTTATTTTGTCCTGGCAAGATTTTACTTCTTTTATCTCTGCAGAAAGGGATTCTACACTTTGGTCAACCCCAGTGAGTATTCTTATTATTGTGATTTTAAATTCTAGTTCAGACATATTGCTTGTATCTGTGTTGATTAAGTCCCTGGCTGTCATTTCTTCCCATTCTTTCTTTTGGGATGAATTCCTTCATTTTGTCATTTTGGATGAAGAAAAAAAATACAAGTAAAAATTAAAATTGAAAACAGCCCCAAAAAATGAAAGAAAAGATTCTAGATCCTAATTATGTTTTGGTCTGGTTGTTGAAAGAAGCTTGGTAGAATAGAGAAAAAAGGGAAAGAAAAGAAAAAATAAGAAAACATTAAAAAATTAAAAAATGTATACAATAAAATAGACTAATATGAAATGAAGAAAGTAAAATAGAATAAAAAATTACGGTAAAACAAAAAATATAGTAAAAAGGTTAAAAACAATTTTTTTAATAATGGAAAGTAAAAATAATTTTTTTCTCTCTCTGTATCTAAGAGTAAGAAAAAAAAAAAATAGATGGGCCGTGAACAGAATGAAATCTGAAAGAAACTGCATCTAGTTTCCCCTAGAGATCTAATCTTGAAGCACTTTATAGTCCTGCACTAAGCAGGGGAAGAGACTTGTGGTCGTCCTCTAGGGCCTGAGCTTGGTTGGCACAATTGGCTGGGGCTTGGTGTAACAGTTCTGTTCTCCACTAGGTGGTGCTTCTTAGCTTAATGTGATGGATCAGTGTGGTGTGTGTATGCGCTTATGTGGTCATGTGCAGGAGAGGTGAAAATGGCGTTACCCAGCTTCCCTGTCTCTGGCACTGGCACTCTGCGTTTTCACTGACCAGCAGTCAAGCACTCCTTTTTCTCTGGTCTCCGTCCACTCCTCACTTCTACACTGTCCGGGTCCAAGCCATCAGCCTGTTAGGTGACATCTGCCTCCTGAATTTTATCTCATATGGGGCAGTTTTTCCAAACCCCTCACTTCTGAGGTCCCTACGGCTTGGACCTGCTCCTGCCCTCTGGGTGAGGGTCTCACCAGGCAACGGTCAGCTGCTGACTTGGCCCCAGAATGTTCCCACTGTTTCACAGGTTGAGATTGTGGCCAGTGCATGCTTGCCCCAGTAAAGTTCCTGCAATCGTGCAGTAGCAGAAGTTGAGAGATTATGGCAAAACACAATACACAGCCAGCACCTGGTTTCACTACACCCTGGTGTCTTTGTTCTAATACCAGCCATTGTGGCTGTTCTCCAGTCTGCTGGGATCTTTGCCTGTGGGGAGGCTGTTAGGCCTCTGCCAAATACCCTCCTAGCAGGGGAACAACTTCTCCCTGTGTGGCCTGCAGACTCCTCAGACCTTGCTGCCTGCTCCTGGGGATTTGCCCTTCCCACTAGGGCACCACCAGAAATTTCTGACTGTGGAATTGCCGACTGTGCTCTCCCCTATCTATAGAGTCCTAATGGCATTAAAATCTTCTCCTTTCTCTTCTCTCCTTTTCTTGTTCAGTCACTTGTGGGTGTTTCCACTCTTTCTCTTTCTCTCCAGCTACTTTTGGGGAGATTGATTTTCCTGCACTCTCCCCACTTTTCTGTCCTCTCTGCAAAAACAGCCTGCTACCCTCTGTGGCTTCTCTCTTCCCCAGTTCACTTCTCTGTGCTGCATGCCTGGCAAGTTTTTTGGCTCAAATTTTGCCGATTGTTGTATTACTCCTCAGATCAATTTTCTAAGTGTACAATGTGGTTTGGTGTTGATCTAGCTGCATTTCAGGGACAAGAGAATCCAAGAACGTCCATGATGCTCCACTGTCTTGGCCCCTCCCATTTTGTAGCTTCTTTGAGATTTTCTATATAAATAGCCACGTTGTCTGTGAAAAAAGACAGTTTTATTTCCTTCTTCCATCCATATACCTCTGGTTTCTTTTCTTGCTTTCTTGCACTGGCTAAAATCTCTAGAGCAAAGTGAATAAAACTACTGAAATCAGATATTCTTGCCTTGTTACCAATCTTAGGGGGAAAACATTCATTCCTTCACTATAAGTATAATGTTTCCTGTGGAATTCCTTTTATCAGACTGAGTAATTTCCTTTAGATTCCTAGTTCGCTGGGAGTTTTTAATCTAATATCATTAATAGATACTAAATTTGCCATATGCTTTTTCCACATCTACTGAAGATATGACATGAATTTTTCTTTTAATCTGTTGACAAGATGAATTACACTGACTTTTGAATGTTGGATTGATCTTGCATTTGAACGATGAACACCAGTTGATCATGATATATTACACTTTTTATTCATTGCTCAATTTTATTTACTAATATTTTGTTGAGAAATATTGTGTCCACGATCATGAGGTTTCTAGTTTTTGAGCATTCTTTTCTAGTGATCCTTTGTCTTATTTTGTTACAGGGTAATGACCTCATAAAATGAGTTGGAATATATTTCTTTTTCTTTTATATTCAAAAAGAGTTTGTATAGAATTGGTATTATTCATTTAAGAAGTTCTTGTAGAACTCATAGGTGAAGCCATGTGGGCCTGGAGTTTTCTTCATGGTCGGATTTTAAACTAAAATCCAATAAATATAGAGTTATTCAGATGATCTATTATTGAAATAGTTGTGTTCTTCAAGGTATTTGTCCATTTTTTCTATATTTTCTAATTATTGACATAAATTGGTTCATAAAGCTCTTTATTATCTTTTTAATGCTTATAGTATTTGTGAGTGATGTCTCCTCTTTTATTCTTTTTTAAAAAATTTTTTACTTATTTTCAGAGAGAGAGAGAGAGAGAGAGAATGCTAGCTGGGATGAGGCAGAGAGAGGGAGACAGAATACCAAGCAGACTCTACATGGTTAGTGCAGAGCCCAATGTGGGGCTCAGTCCCACAAACCATGAGGTCATGACCTGAACCGAAATCAAGAGTTGGCCGCTTAACCAACTGAGCCACCCAGGCATCCCAATTATAGTTATTTCATCGTTGATATTTTATAAATTATCTGACGTTTTCTTATTGTCACAGTGTGAGCCATACTACTGTGGATTTATACATCTGAAGTGGGGGTATCACTCTTTAGTATTTTGTTTTGAGAATAAGAATGAGACCAACTTGAATTTTTCCTGAATTCTTATAGAATTCTTTCTTATTTTCTAAAGTTTTGAAGAAAAGCAATAGACTATGAGTAGATATGGTTCTCTTGTTAGGTTTCTGTACGTCATGTGTATTCTCATTTTTTCATACTAAAAATTTACAAATGGGAAAAGTTTCCCTCTCTTCTTATTTGATTAATGGCATTGATTTTATTTACCTGACCTGTTTTCTAGTTTTTCATAGAATTTTGTGTTTGTTTGTCTTCCATTTTCCTCATTCTTTTGTTATGGATTCTCTCTCTATATTTTTTCTTTGTTACTTGGTACAGTTTCTAGAGTTTCTTAAGGCTAAAGCAACAATAATAACAAGTTTTTGTTAAGAAGTTATTATGAACTAGAAACTACTAATTATTTTACATGCTTTCTATAATCTACATAGCATCCCTGTGAGCCCAGTACTATTGATATCCTGATTTTACTGATACTTATAACATGTGTTCATTTTATTCCTTCTTCATAATTGCTTATTTACCTTTAATGTGTCCATATGCTTTTTAATCTTCTTTGAGTCAGATCCTCCCTGATTCAAAAAAATAATTTCTTTTTTTTTTTGAAGTAAATACATTTCAGAAAGCATCTTTAAGTGGTTCCTTTAGAGAAATATCTCATTTTAACTATGTTTTTTGTTTGCCTTATACTTTTTCTTTTCTTCACAGGGTTTTCTTTGACAGCTTCCTATTGTCACTATCCGATCCACAGACTTGTTTTGTTTTGGCCTCTATAGTGTTTAAGTTTAATTTAGAACCAACATTTAAAATTAGGCCACTTGATATAGAAGTATGATTCTCCTACTTTTCTTACTTTGAAGCTCTGGCAATACTGGGCCCACATTCCCACGTGGTAACAACCTGCTGGAACCAAACAGGGAGTCACAGCCACCCCAAACTCACAGATCTCATCATGCCCTGTCATCCTCTCTTATACCTGACCCGCCTATTATGTTTATTTCACCTGTCGGCTCAGGTGGACTTTCGATTTTTTGAGCTCTGTCTTTATAACCAGGTAGGAACCGAGGTGATTTCTCTCAGAAAATTTTAAGGCTTCCTGAACAATATATCCGGAGTTAACTCGGGTCTAAAATATGGAAAGAGAAGAAAACAAAACAAAACGTGTTCCAGTAACATACTACCAGTTCAGATACGATTCCCCCTGGTAAGATGTCCTGCTGATGGAGTTTGGGGCTGTTACATCGGGAAGCTGCATCACAAGCAGTAGATACCCAGGGCAGTTCTCATCTCTGCTTCATGTTCTTTAAGATCCCCATTGGTGAACTGGTCAACAAAACATGCTGCTTCCAAGTTGGGGGGTGAAGTGGTCTGCAAATACCGCCAGTCCATCTGTGTGCAAGTAGAAGTGTCAGAGAGCCTCCCAATCTTGTGATCAACCTCAAGCCCAGCTCTCCCGTCTCTGATTTAGGTGATGTCAGCAGGGGATTATCAAGATCTTTTCTTGCTTGCTTCCCTCAATATACTACCCACTCCCTCTCTCTCAAGTGAAGAGTGTGAGTTGGGGTGATGTGTTGACTGCCAAACCTTTTATACAGTGTAACCACCTCTATAAGGCGGGGGGAGGGGGGGGTGTCTGGCATGATTCCTCAGAGCCTGAGGCTTATGCGCAGGTACTTTCTCTGGCTCCTAGTGGGGATTGATGCTTCCCTCTCCTTTTTATTTTTAATTTGAGAGAGAGAGCATGAGTGAGGGAGAAAGGCAGAGAGAGAGAGAATCTTAAGCAGGCTCCATACTCAGTATAGAGCCCACACAGGTCCCATCCTATCACCCTGGGATCATGAGCTGAACTGAAATCAAGAGTTGGACGCTCAACCAACTAAGCCACCCAGATGCCCCTTTTCCCTTGTTGAATATTTTATTAGACCTCATAGGAGGAGGAAAGCTAGTCCCCTGTGTTTTTAATGCCATTTTGACCAAGACCCCACACTTCTATACCCTTCTTTGCAACCCTGATTAGCAAACAACATCTGATGTACATGTAATTTTCTTTGGCTGATGGAAATGGGAACATGCAAGCTTTCTGTAATGGGTACAGGAGCTGAAAAGTTCACAGCCTGCTAGTCACCGTGCATTTATTTATTTAGAGATCACTCTGCCAACTACTATAGAGATAGGAAAGGAGAAGTCACTTTAAAGATGATGATTAGCTGTGGATGATCAGAAAAGAAAAGTTGGTCAGCACAGCCTTCAAACATTTTGTCTTTGGCCCTTGCCATATGCAATTGAGCACGTGATCCATTTTCTTCAGTGTTAGGAATGAATGACCATGGCAGATGGACAAGGTGGTAAGGAGATCAACCTACTAATGGCGAATGAGAAAGAAGATTGGATATCTGGGCAGCAATCATAGTTATTGAAAATGTTGAATATAAGGCTGAAAATGCATGTTTTTGATCCAATGGGCATGTTTTGCATCTTAAGAATAGTGGTTCCATGAAGGGAACTTATGGTAATAAAGTCATCCACCCCAAGTGAGTGCCATAGATGAGCTTATGACCCAAGTAGTGACGAAAACAAAGGCATTAAAACATTCCACCAGTTGACTTTCCAAATCACCTTATGAGTGGTCAGATCAAAATCATAACTTCCTAATTCTCCATCAACGGAGTTATGCTAGTTATCTCTCTGTCAAACCCACTTAGCTTGCTCTAAATCTTTGACTTCTGGAAAACCTTTGTCTTATGCCTCATGCTTCTGGGCAGATAGGCCTCATTTGATACTGAAAAATAACTCATTAACAATAGAATCGTGGTTGAATCTATGGAAAACAGAATATTCTTCCAACGCCGGGATGCTTTCTGCAAAGGAATAGCTCATGGGACTTCTTAGATTAATTTCTAAAGGACAAGTTGTATGCTCTGAAAAACCCATTTCATTTGACAAGTGCTGAAGGCTCATTATTACCGGTTCAAATATTATCAAAAGCAATGTATACTTCTGGGATTGCTAAATGGCTTTTTCTCGGAAAATTCTTAGAGGGCTTTAGAAACTATTGAAGAATGTGGCATTCGGAAAGACAGAAGTTTGGGGTTTTTTTGTTTTTTTGGTTTTACCTAGTTGTGATTCATTTGGTATCATTCCCTCACCCTGAGTATGACTCCTTCTTCATACTAACTGATCACAGCACTGTTCTTACTGAGGTCAAGAGAGCCACTGGCTGCCCAGACTGGGCTCAAGGCAGCCAGTGCCAAGTGATCAAAACTGGCCCAAGAGATAAAATCCATTTACCATCCTGGGCAGGGACTTTTGTTTATTTCTGTTTTCCTTTCTGTTTATGGCATGCTATAAACATAAACAACTGTTGGATGAGAGTAAACAGTTGCATTTTGAAAGCACACTGCTAACTGTGTAAGGGGAATGAACACTTCAAAGGCTCTGGGGTTTACTTAGATGTTGAAACAGGCTTTTTACCATTTGGAACCGGGGTATTTTGGAAAGGTTTATTTCATCTTAGAGAGGTATTGACTTCCCTTGCTCAGCACAGAGCAAGCATCTCTCATGATAAATAGCATGATCTGTTGTTATAGAATCTTAATATTCTGTCTATACAGTATTTTGAAAACACCTTTTGGTAAAAACAGAGAAATTTGCATTTCTCCCTTCTTATTTGCAAGTCCTGAGTTTTCTAATGGTCACAGATCAACTCTCCACTTTAAGATGCGGCACCTATTAAGTGCTGTGAATGGAAAGGAGGTTGTTAGCAAATTGGCAAGGGAGTTGTTAGGAGAAAGGAAAAGTTCACCCTAACACACTTAACCCAGAGCTGTGATTCCACTTTTTGTTTAATGATGCTTTTGTTTATGCCGTTTATGCTCACTTTTTGCATTGTTCGAATTGATTTTTTCCCCCTTTTATCTCTGTGATAGATTGATGAGCCCTTGTGAACAATTTCAGCATGTCACCTGCCCTGCCAGAGATATATTTCTTTATGTGGGTCTTGATATATATTTATGTCCTTGATTTTTATTATTCCTTTTTGATAGAAGCAGATTGAGGGATTGGGAGTTAATTTTGCTTCCGGAATATGAATTAGGGGACAGATTTGGTTCCTCCTTTAATTCCATATTCTCTTTGAATCAGCCAACTTGGTGGCAAGTAGCATATAAATGGACTCTTCGTTGACTTAAATATTTGAAAGTGATAGACAGACACACCAGAATATTTGCTCCCTGGAGAAATGGCTCAGTAGTTAATTAGCTGGGTTTTCTGTATGTCTGGGTAAACCATGATTTCTGTTTTTTATTATCCTTTACAAAGAGATTCCAGTTTATTGACAACAAGGGAATCCAGAGACTCAGAGGTTGAGGCACATTATTATAATTTAATGTTTCCTAGCATCATTAACAATTACTTGTGGGAGAGGTTTTCCCATCGTTTTCTAGGGTTGCAACTAAAGCAATGACATTTCCCTGCATTCAGGATTTAAAATCTCATTATAGGTGTAAAACAAACTCATAGTTCTAGAATAGTTTTAGCTTTGAAATGGACCTCAGACATCCCTTGGTCCAGCCATGTCCTTTTATTATTTAATATGAGGAAATGTGGATCCTTAGATTAAATGCCTTACTCAACATCACACATCACAGATCCCAGATCTTGTATCTTCAAAAAAAATTTTTTTAATGTTTACACATTTATTTATTTATTTATTTATTTATTTATTTATTTTTGAGAGTGAGAGAGACAGAGTGTGAGTGGGGGAGGAGGAGGGAGAGAGGAAGACCCAGAATCTGAAGCAGGCTCCAGGCCCTGAGCTGTCGGCACAGAGCCTGATGCGGGGCTTCAGCCCATGAACTGTGAGACCATGACCTGAGCTGAAGTCGGACGACGCTTTATCCGATGGAGCCACTAGGCACCCCGATCTTGTATCTTTTTAGTCTTACTTCTGTGCCACCCATATTTGAAGTGTAAATAGATTTTCTAGCCAAAAGAATGAGATACTTGTAAGGCTTATAAGAGACCTTGCAGGTCTATGGGACTTTAGTTTTCAAAATCGTTTCCTAAGTGTTTTCTTGTTTGCCCTTTATTATAGCCCTACGTAATATATGAGGAAGATAATAGCATTTCTATATTCTGGTGGTAAATGTAAAGCACAGAGTGCTTTAGTTATTTGCCTAAGGGCACGTGGCTAATTCACATGTTTTTTTTGTTTTTATTGTAAAGTGGATTAGAAATACCTGCCTCATATGAAAGTTGTCGGAAGTAAATGAAATTAAATGGATAATGTATATAAAATGCCTAGCTCAAGTGTTCTCATTAAATGGTGTGGTGGGCAGAATCCTAAAATTGCCCCAAGACCCCTGCCCCGTGGTGTACCTAATCCCCTATAATTTCCAACCCTGTGAATAGGATGGGGTGAGATTAGGTTACACTAGATGCAAAGTTGAAAGAGATTTTGCCTATGTAATTAAATCCCCCTAATCAGCTAACTAAATCAAAAGGGAGGTAATCCGAATGAGTCTGATCTAATCAGACACTCAGACACGTCCCTTCAAAGAAGATCTAGAGGTCAGAGCCAGAAGAAGCCAGGAGACTCCCCCTCCTCAGACCCCCCATGGCTTTGGAGAAGTCAACAGCCATGTTGTGAACTGCTTATGGAGAAAGCCCCAAGTCAAGGACCTAGAATGGCCACTTTGAGCTCAGGTGGACCCCAGCAGAGAGCCAGCAGGGAAATGAGGACATTAGTCATATAGCTGCAAGGAACGGAATTCTGCCAACCACTAGTGAGCTTAACCCAAGTCTCGGGTAAGATCGCAGCCTGAGCCACACCATGATTTCAGTGCGGGGAGACCCCGAACAGAGGATCCAGCCACGCCCCTGACCCACGGACACCATGCGATCATACATCTGTGTTGTTTCAGCTCCTAAGTGTGTGGTAATCTGTTACCCTGCAGTAGAAAATTAATGCCGAGGGGAGCTATTATTAGCATAAATGGTTGATGGTTAGGATGGTGACTAACCTAATGGTGATAATGTTTAATGGTAAGAAGTTTGACAATGAAATCCAGGTTGTAATTTGCCTTTTATTATTCTTGACTTCGGATTATGTTTTTTGGTTAGAATAAAGTCGCTTCTAGCTGCAAGAGAGTGGAAGTCACAAGCCTTTTAGCTTTCTGAACAACTAGTCAGGGGGCTACTCCTTGCAGGGGAGGGAAAGATACATGTATGCTAATTAGCTAGGCAGCTAGTGCTTTCTGTCATACTTCCCTTCCTAGGAAGTTACAAAAAAGTATAGTTGGTCTGTAAACCCAGTTACCACTGGATTGTCATGACCCTCAAACTTGGGTTGGATGACTTTGACAGTGGCAGTTTGATCCTGATTTGGAGGAAAACAGGAGGAAGAATAATGGTAGCTCAGTTGTGCAAAATGGAATTTTAACAGTCTAGTGGAGATCTGGACTGAGGTTTCGGTAAGAGGCACGGAGTATGTCATGGTCAAGCCCAGGAAAGGCAGTGAAATGGATATCCGTAGGATTCAGTGACAGTCGAGTTTGGAGGGAGAAGGAGAGGGAGAGGGAGAGGGGAGGATGTGTCAAAAAGAAAACGTGAGGCCTGGAGCGTGGCCACTGGTGATCCGAGTAGACATGGAAGACTGTTTGTCCCAGGAGGAGAGTGTGTTTCTCTCTTGAGACATTCTGTCGGCAATATTGTGGCTTTGGTGTTCACTCACTACTTAATGCTTCTGTATGTAATCAGTTCTAAGTGAAAAATACCATAACAGCTAGTAAAATATAAGCCTCTGTGTTCTCGTATTTAAAATGAGCGACACTTAGGGGCGCCTGGGTGGCTTAGTCGGTTAAGCGTCTGACTTTCGCTTAGGTCATGATCTCGCGGTTCGTGGGTTCGAGCCCCGCATCGGGCTCTGTGCTGACTGCCAGCTCAGAGCCTGGAGCCTGTTTCAGTCTGTGACTCCCTCTCTCTCTGACCCTCCCCTGCTTGTGCTGTCTCTCTCTTTCTCTCCTAGAAATAAGTAAAACATTAAAAAAAATTTTTTTTAAATGAGCGACACTTAGTTTAAGGTGGGCTGAGGACTAACTGTGATAATATACGTGAAGTGGGCCGTCAGGGCGTTGCCCAGTACATAGGAACTATTGCTGTGGTTTTGATCGTCTGTGTGTATGTTTCAGCATTTCCCAGTTTGACCGTGAGCCCCTCAGAATCATAGACTGCCTTTTATATTCACTTCTTTTTATATCTGATGCAAAGTCACACTCTGTTACATAAAAGGAATTCTGCAAACATTCAGAATGATATTTAGGTAACAGAGAAGAAGGGTGTGAGAAGGAAAGTGAATGTCAGTAGTTTTCAGAAAGTATACATATTTGTGTGTGTGCGTGTGTGTGTGTGTGTGTGTGTGTCATATTTATCTGTGTGGATATGGATAAGTTTGGATGAAAAGCACCTGTCAGTCTGTCTGGCTAGCTCATGATCTCATTTTTCCTTAGTGCCAATTCCTGAAACTATAATATTGTCTTCCCCCCCCCCCAAGATTTTATTTAAATTCAAGTTGGTTAACATGTAGTATAGTATTGCTTTCATGAATAGAATGTAGTGATTCATCGCTTGCATGTAACACCCAGGGCTCATCCCAGCAAGTGTCCTCCTTAACGCTCTCCCCATCTAGCTGATCCTCCCCCCACCCCCACCTCCCTCCAGCAACCCTGTTTGTTTTCTGTTAGTCTCTTATGGTTTGTCTCCCTCTGTCTTATCTTATTTTCTTATTTCCTCCTCTTCCCCTATGTTCATCTGTTTTGTTTCTTAAACTCCAATATTTTCTTGAATCACAAACATAATGTTTTTCGGCAAAATGAAAAAGAATGTGAGATAAGAAAAATCTACTTTCAGGAAACAGTGAAGTCTGATTTGTCATATTTGTCAATACAATCATTCATTTATTTACTCAGCATGTAGTGATGACCTACTGTGAATCAGACTCAGTGGGAGGCTCTGGGCGGGAGGGGGCACCGAGTGTTCAAGATGTAACGGGCTGCTGTGGGGTGAGCTCCAGCCTGGAGGGGTGGGGCTGGAGGGGGGAGTCCAGAGTGTGCCCTGGGCATGCTCACAAATGCCTGTCACATGGTAGCCTGAGGGCCATCTGTGGAGTAGGAACAGAGCAGACAGTACCAGGACTGGGAGACATATCTGATCTTCCTGAATTTCTGGAACATTAGGGGTCCAGATTTCCTTTTACTTCAAGATGAGATTCTTGTCAAAAATAGACCTAGAAAAATAGGACTTCTATCAGAGCCAAAGTGATGTGATCTAATTCTTATTTGAGGATGTATGAAAGCTTGGATCTTGCAATCGCCCCTGTGTTTAATGGAGTAAGAAAAATTCATTCATTTTTCCTTCAAAGAGAAAGCGTGTGAACTCCTACGAAGGGCTTGGCAGAGAGAGAATCGGCCTGTTTGCACTCATCTTATAACCAAACCCTCAATCTTCTCTGTAAATTCCATTGTAGAGATGCCTGACATTCCAGGGGAAAAAAACGCGCTGGAAGCCAAGACTCCCTTCCGAGAGGAGCTGAACTTCCCTGTGCATTTCATCAAAAGAATTCCCAAATGCATATGAAATCTACCATAGAATTGTAGGACTATTAGACAGTTTTATTCATACCTCATAAAAATATTTCAAAACCGGTGGGAGTTTTACGAAGCCAGCACTCATCAATCCGTATCATTCCCAATTCAGGCGCCCTTGAGACACAGCTCCAAGCAATTAGGGATGTTAATTTTGAAGCAAACTGTCACATGGTATATACTTCATTATCGGCGAGTGATAGATTGTTGAAAACCTTATCTCCCTCCAGAATCTTAATATGTGTATACTTGTGTATGGCGTGTCCGTGGATGTATGTGTGGTTGTGTCTGTGAATATAATAAAAATAACATTTATAAAATAAAACTCGGGACTAATACCCATCTGTTGAAAATAGAGAAGTTTATGTACAGAACCCCAGTAGCAATGTGAGTCAGTACTTCCTCTCTCCCCTTCTGCTTCTCTTCCTGGAAATGCACCTGAGCTCATCCTGGAAATAAAAAACACAGTGCGTTTGATGGGCTTCTTTCAAAAGCCCTCTTCAGGCCAGTTGTGCTTTTCTTCCTCAAATGTCAATATTCCTGTCTCCATCCCGGAACAAAGATTAAAGTGAAAACATCTTCAAACCATTTATTTTCTTATTGTATCTCTGACTTGACAAGCTCAGATCCTTCCAGAAATGTGGCTCGGAAGGCTCCCGATGCTGTGGAAAGCTGCCGTCCATCTGGCCTTCACTCGTCTGTAGGTCAGGGCAGGGCTGGGGTGTGATTAGCAAGGTACAGCCTGGATTAGCAAGTGGACAGGAGAAAGGAATAAAAAATGGGACAAAGGCAGTTTCTCTTGTTGACCCCCCCATCTTAATTCTGTAAAATAATTCTGAATAGTCCTTGTTTATTCAGGTGTGCGGGCACGCGCATGCTTGTGTGTGTGTGTGTGTGTGTGTGTGTGTGTGGTAGATTGTGGGGCGGTTAGGCAGTCCTATGTTCTGTGCGAGAAAAGAAGCATTAGGAAAGCTTTCCATGAGCTTCTCTTCCCTCCTTCCCTTCCAGGCACGCTTACGTCTTCCCTGTCCAAGGAAGATTCCTGTGAAAAGGAAATGCTAATATTTTCCTAATTGTAACTTGTTGTAATCATCGGCGTCAGGAAGTCCTTCCTTAAATCATACTCAATTTCCACTGTTGATACCGAAGCGTGTTTCCTCTGATTTGATCTTCAGTCGATGGCACCCAGCTGCCTCTCTTCCCAGAGCAGAGAATTGTGGGGTGATAAACCCATAAAGCTCATTTCCATACCATGCATTTCCTCCAAGTGGAACTATTTCCCATTCTTGAATCCATCCCTATAATTTTCTACCTGTTTTCCTTTTCAATGACATGCAACCACATCTGTCCCGAAGTAACACGGGGTCCCTGCTTGGGAGCCGGTCTACGCAGCCTGGAAACATGGCCCCCCTCTGTGGCGTGGAGCACAGTCTGCCCACGTTCAGTCCTTGTCGCCTTTTGCACCCCAGTTCCTTTCCTGGTCCTCCAGTGGGCTGTCCCTGAGCTCCTCCCAGCTTGCTTTTCTAGGCGCTTGCTATGCTGTGTGTTACAGCCAGCCCTGAACCCGGCAGTTACCTCAAGAGATGTCCAGCACTGTTGAATGGGGGATGAATAAGTGAATAAAAACATCCTGGAAAACCAGGAACTTCTCATTTATAGTGATTATGCCAGACATACTAACCATTTTTATGGGGGGTGGGAGATATGCTTGTATTTTGCACAGTTAGTGGTAAAAACGTTTGGGGTAATGGAGTGTACGGAGCACTGCACTAGGAGCTTTCTCCTAGTCTTGTCTGCTTGGGCAAGTCCTTTCCCTCCTTCCTGTTTTCTTACCTGATCGATACTTCGAAGGCCTGAGTCTGGCTCAGCCCTGAGATCTCTTCCAAATCTAAATTAATTTTTCCTGATGATGGCATGGTTTTGCATATTTTTTAAAATTTCTTTTTAATGTTTTATTTATTTCTAGGAGAGAGAGAGAGACAGCATGAGCAGGGGAGGGTCAGAGAGAGAGGGAGTCACAGACTGAAACAGGCTTCAGGCTCTGAGCTGGCAGTCAGCACAGAGCTCGACGCGGGGCTCGAACCCACCAACCGCGAGATCATGACCTGAGCGAAAGTCAGACGCTCAACCGACTAAGCTACCCGGGCGCCCCTGGTTTTGCATATTTTGACACTCGGCACATGAAAGAGTAACACACGCTGATACCAAGTCTCTGAGTAGCTATATATATATACAGAGAGAATGAAGGAGAGCAAGAGAGGAATCTATGTCTATCTATATTTATATCTATCACTGTTGAAAATATGAACAGGGTTAAGCACTTGGAGGAGAGAGCCAAGGGGGATCCAAGTGGTCTGCTTTTTGAAACCTGTCCAAGTGCTGGGACACCCAGGGTCTAAGTCATAGTCATGTGAAGATCTGAGGTTGAGTTGGAAAATATGCAAATCAGTCCCTGGAATGTGAACTTGTTGCCATCCTACGCTTCACCCTGGGAAGAATACACATGCCATTCTGGCATCTCTCTCCTTTTACTCTGTCGATGGAAATATTCATTCCTTCCCTCCCGCCCCTGTGGCCACACTGCCATATTTTTAACGTCTGACAGTTTAGCCTGAAGCCATTAGTTATGCTTAAAAGAAATCACATGTATGGAGGAGTGAATACAGATGTTTACTGCCATGGGACACACACCAGAAGGAACGGGATAGCTTCAAGTGATAGTGAGGGGGACCCATCAGTTCAGACCGTGAAGCTTGGATGCTAATGTCACATCTTGCCAAGGTCATGTTCATTTCTTGTGGAAAGGTTCCTCCTTTCTTTGTAGAAACAGAATAATAAAAGGGATCGACAAAATCTCATTGTTCTTTTTGCCTCTTGGAGAAGGACTACAGGTCAATTTTAATTTTGCAGGAAATACGATTTTTACCACTGTTCTCAGTCCTGTTATGTACCTATTATGTTCTGAATGTTCATGTTCCCCCCAGACTCAGAGGTTGGAATCCTAGCCTTTAGGGTGATGGTATTGGGGAGGCGCGCTTTGAGAGATGCCTGGGTTAGGAGGCTGGAGTCTTCATGAACGGGCCTCATGCTCTTATAAAAGAAGCCCCAGAATTCCCTCACCCCTTCTGACAAGAAGGAGCCGGCTCTGAAGGGAATGTGGGTTTTCTCCAGACAACAAATATGTTGGGGTCTCAACCTTGGACTTCCCAGCCTCCAGAACTGTGAGCAGTATGTTTCTGCTCTTTATGAGTCTATAATATTTTGTTAGAGCAGTGCAATTGGACTGAGATAGTGACTTAGTAAAGCAGGTAGTAATAGCAGACATTTGTTGAGCATCTTATGCTGGCCCCTCCAAGTACTTTACACAGAGTATTTCATATAATATTTACACCAACCCTAGGGGTTGTGCCTTGTGAAATGATCTTAGAAAAGGAAACTGAGGCTTAGTGGCTTGCCCGGTGTCTTAGTGCAAGTAATCAGCAGAGTTAGTTAGGGCGGCAGCGGCAGTCCTATGCCAGAGCCCACGCTTTCAGTGACCGTGGTGCCCTGTACAAGAGGGACCGCCTGCATACGTGCAGATATTTAAAAAGATCTGGGTCATTCCCCTCCTTACTTATGTAGTAAGGAGGTAACAGTTGCTCAGATACGGCGCATTGGTTCTTTACATATTTATTAAATACCTCTGATCAAGGCCGGGGGCCTGCATGAGGCGCTCAGAATACACGGGTAAAGCAGATGAGTTCCTGCTGTCAACTGGCCAGGCCCAGTGGAGGGATCAGAGGGCAATCAAATATTCACTCACCCAGATACGCTACCACCGACTGAGACAAATGCCGGGAAGTAGAAGGAACGGTGCGGTCACTTACCTCCTAATGCTGCTGTTTCTGATGTGAGATTTTTACCTTCCTCTCGCTTTTCTACCGACCCCTGATTTAGCAGGTGAAAAGGGAGGGTCCCTTATACCGACCTTTCATAGGGTTTGGCCTGGAGAGAATTAAGTACAGAATAAATGAGATTAGGTAAGGAGTGTGGGGCAGATAAAGTAGGTAAACTTGATTGTTTAAATAGATTCAGTCCAGATCTCATTGTCTGCGAAGACATTGTGGATACTCCTTTCCAGTTAGTTAGAAACTAACATTGACATACTACTTGGCAGAAGCAAGGCTGTGTCAGATCAGGTCATTACAGCAATACTTCAAGAAAGGGGTCATTGTCACCTTTCACAGAGGAGGCAGCGGAGCCATGGAGAAGTGAGGGACCTTCTGCAGAATCCTTTCTTCCAGGGAGTGATGAGCCTAGCATCACATCCCACTGGTGCTTGCTTGTCCCCTTGACCTTTCCTCTGTTCCATGCAGTGACGATTATTTCCATGGTCGTGGCTACTAAATCCATCTCAGAGTGATTTTTCGCTCCCAGCATTTGGGGGAAACCGAGTCTCATCTTTTATGGGCTGCATGTAAAAGGAATGCCTGTACCTTCACAAAATTGTGAACGAAATGCAGAGCGTAGGCAAGTGATGAGGGATCAACGGAACGAAACGGAATTTAGCAGGCTTTTCCCTTTTGGAAAACTTTCTGTTGTTGGTTTTGGTGACAGCCAAATATGAAGCCCCAGGGCGGCAGCCAGAGCAGGAAGCTGAGGAGTTCATTTGGGAAGAAGGAGGGTAGTACATGTACATACATAGGTGCCCCAAGAGCTGAGAGCTTCCAGAAAGTTCTGCAGGGAAGGGACCATATTCTCCTGCATTTTTTTTTTCTGTGCAATTAAAAACCCCTCCCTTAACTCCCTTGGAGCCTCTGCTTCCTGCTCTGTGAGTGCCTGGCACCTGTCACCTCACTATCATGTCGCCTGTCACACCTTACCGCAGTGTCCTCCATCCCCGGGGATCCCGTGTCTGCCCTCCTCACGAGCGTGTGCCTCGGTCCCTGGCACATAGCAGGGGAGCCGCTGAATGTGTCATGAGTGGACTCTCAGGGAAGAAGAAAACTCTCAAACTTCAGAAGAGCTTTTCTGTTACTGGGGCCACTGTATGAAGGAGAAATGACCGATAAGGTCAAAGGATCCCCTTTTCTCTGCTAGTCCAATCATGCCAATGACACTTTACCGCCCGTCCCCCATTTGATCCAAGCTACTTAATTTCTTCACCCTCTTTCTTGCTGAGGATTCTTTTCCACACAGGTCATAGAAGAGGGGCCAATGTAATCATGAAAACTGAAACCTTGCTGTCACTCACTCACGGATCCATCGATGTGCTGACATTTGTGCCCAGAATGGGGGGACTAGAGATGAAAGGCCGCCCCCTCCGCCCCGACTTGGAGTCCAGTCTAAGCACAACTGTGGTCAGTGGCTCTCAGATGAAGGAGCAAGACCTACCCATGCCTACAAATAACAGAAGTGAGATATCTTGAGTGTTGAAGTAGAAGTGTTTAAAGGTGTTTCTGATACACAGAGGAGGGCTCCAGTCTGCCTGCGAAGTGAAGAGGCGGCACCAAGCAGGTGGGACTTCTTATACTGGGTGCTGAAGCACAAGAGCCCTTTGTATAGACAGAGCCTTGTGTCTGAAGGCAGTAGGAAGGGAGCAACATAGCTTTATGAATTTGCTGCTGTGCATATTCTAAATGGGAGGAATGAGGCTGAAACCATGGGCTAAGGTCAGATCCTAATTGGCTTATGTAGCCTTTTGTGGAGGAGATGTATTTGGTAGGCAGTGAGGAATCACTGAAAAATATTCAATGAAGGCAATAGTGTGATAGGCTCTTTAAGGTGAGGAGGACAGTCCTCTCGTTATGCGGAAGACACATTGTGGGGATCTGTGGCATGGTGAAGGGGTCTATGGAGTGAGGCTTTGATCCCCCCCATTGTGAAGCTATCAGCAGTAGAGCTGGAAAGAGAGAGACAGCAGAGGACTCACCCAGTGGGATGCAAGGAAGGGAAGGGAGGACTGGACAGATGTTGAACGAAATGAGGATCAGCCAAGTGGGGACCATGGAGAGGAAGAACTCTGAGGAGGGCCAGCTTTCTGGCTCGGCATGCTGGGTGTCAGCGGCCACTTAGGGGCTACATTGAACCCTCCTGTGTCAAAAGCGTTAAAAAAAAACAGCCCGGAGTACAGAAGAGTACCCTTCGCAGCCACCCTTGAGTTGTATTATTTTCCTTTTCTAAAGAAGACGAAATGAATCCAAGGCTCAGAGATGCTGAGTAACTTAGCCAAGGCCACAGAGCTCACATATGGCAACACCAGGGTTCAAAGCCAGGTCCTCCCAGCTGGAAACCCACTCTGTGCAGAGCCCCTGCCCCCCTGGGGAGGTGCCCCACATGAAGGAAGCTAATGGGTCACTTGTAAGGCCAGGGGACACTGAAGGATGAGGATAGGGATAGTGGGGGGGGGGGGCTTTTTCAAAAATTTTAAAGATGTCAACAAAAACATTCCTATAGTAGAGTGGAAGGAGGGGATCCCTTTCCTCCATCTAGGGGGTGTTGATGCAGTAAGAGGGCAGGACTGGCGTTAGGACAGTGCCTCCCTCCTTCTGATATAGGAATCAGGACTTTGCAGAAAGGAAACTCCTAAGGGAGCAGCGGGGAACAGAGGAACAGGGCTCTGGGCCAGTCGGTGGGGGAGGCATGCTGGGAAGATGCCTCGGTGCCTTCAGGACGCTGGGTAAGTCAGAGCTGCACGGAGGGCACCCCTCAGCAGAGGCACCGGCCAGCATCCCCGCCTGCCCATCCACCTGCTACTCAGCATCTCTGCCAGGGTTGTTGCCTTCATTTCCCTTCCAGACGCTTCTAGACCCTCACTGTGGGCAGAGATCAAGCAGTGACGTCGAAGCCACTGCCTCCACCACGGGCACAGCTCTAGCTTGGCCAGCATACCTCAGCAGCCCCAGACACGAAAGGGGCACAGCTGACTCATTCGTTTGTGTATTTTATTCTAAGCACGATGATCAGCCCAGCCATCTTGGGTGAGATGCTTGTTGAGTTAGAAAGGATCTGCATCTCGAGAGAAAAGTACTGCAGTCCAGGTGTAGACTCAGTGTTTGGAAGGCACCGGTAGATTCTGTTGGTGGTCCCTGAGAGACTGAGTACGGCCAATGTGTGTATGTTTGTGTTGGGGAGGGGGCCAGGGATGGTCGGAAGGAGAGCGAGGTCCCAGGTCCCCACTCTGCTCACGGTGGAAGCACGTAGGACTGAGGACAGCGTATCAATTACTGGTGTCCATGTTTCTATCACATCAAACCTGACTCTCTGGCTCTTTTCATTTCAAACCTTTTTTTTTCTCTTTCTCAAAGGGGATTGCCTTTAATTTGTGTTGTGGTTCATTCACTCCACCAGTTGATCTCTTAAGCCATGTTTGCATGTCTAATAGCTTTTACGCCATCGATCGCATAAATGCTAGGAAATACGCTTCCGGTCTTTATCATTAGAAATGAATTCAGAAGAGGCAACACGTGATTAATGTTACATCTTCTAAGTCCTGAACTTTTTTTCAGAAAAGATCGAGTCAAACATATTCTCAGGAGGGGCGCCTGGGTGGCTTAGTCGGTTAAGCGTCCGACTTTCACTTAGGTCATGATCTCGCGGTTCGTGGGTTCGAGCCCCGCGTCGGGCTCTGTGCTGACTGCCAGCTCAGAGCCTGGAGCCTGTTTCAGTCTGTGACTCCCTCTCTCTCTGACCCTCCCCTGCTCACGCTTGCTCTCTCTCTCTCTCTCTCCTAGAAATAAATAAAACATATTAAAAAAAATTAAAAAAAAATTCTCAGGAAAGCTCGAAGCAATATACCCTCAGAAATATGTACAGTTTGAGATGCCCGCCCCCCCTGCCCCAGCTCGCGTCATGATGATGCGGTGTTGGTACGTGAACTTGCAGGCAAGGCTTCCATGTGGCCATCGGGTGCTGGTGCGTCCGTTGGCAGGAGTGATCCCAGGACCCCACACCCGTCTGGCCGGGCCATGGGGACGCGTGCCTACGTGTTCTTTAGAGAGCGAGCTGTTGTTTGTTCCACACCTCAGGGTGACTTGGTATCCGCTGTCTTTTCCTCAGGAGCCCTGGAGCACCCAGCACATCCCAGCGCTGTTTTCAGCCTTCTGTGGCCTCCTGGTGGCGCTTTCCTACCATCTGAGCAGGCAGAGCAGCGACCCCTCGGTGCTCCTGTGAGTAGCAAGCACAGCCGTGCCTGGTCCCCACGGCCCCGCCGTGTCACGGAGGCCAGAGGGCCATGCCCCACGTGGTGGCTGGACTCCTGCTGCCGGTACCCCAGTCAACCCCCTGGGGCAAGGATGGGAGAGGTTTTGGCACCCGTCAAACACTAGTGAAAGTCAAGCAGCAACTCTGCACAAATATTTAACCTCTGGGAGCTTACCTCTTGGCAACTGGCTGCCCGTTCCTCTTGGGGTCCTTGACTCCTTCAATTGGGAGGGAATCTGAAAATCAAAACATGAGATGTGCGATCACTTGAATATGCACCTCTTTTTTTCTTGTGAATTAATTAAAGGAGAGAGCCCTTGCTTTCATCATTTGGGAACATGGAGTCCCAGGGGAGGCTGTTTACCTCGAACGTTGCGATGGGCACAGATTTTAAAGAGTAAAACCCGTGTGCTTGTTCGTTTCCAGGTCCTTTATTCACTGCAGATTGCTTCCTAAATTTCTACATCAGAACCTGGAAGAGTTGGCCGCAGACCCTCTCCCCAAGAAGATGAAAGACTCAGTGGTGAGATATTCGTGTTGCATAGTGTACATAAGGGTTTTGGGTAACATGGCCTGGTATGTGGTGGCCAAGCTCCACTTCTCAGCAGGGCCCTGGCTAGCCGGGGAATGACGGTCACCAGAGCAGAGAGAGGTGCCTTGTCTTGGTCTACAGCTGACACCTGGACTGTTGAGCTGCCTGGTGGGTGTGGACCTTTTACAACCTTGCGAAGGCAGATGTGGTACACGCAATGGTCACTCCAATGGTCCTCAGTTGATGGCAGTTTAAACGCTTGGCTATTTGGAAGAAGCAAGTTGGGTCAATGCTGCCCCCTGCTGACGCCGAGCAGCAGGCCAGCTGCAAGCAAATGAAAGCTCATCAAAGAAACATTCAGCCAAGCCGGTTCCTAGTGAGCTCCACACAGTCCTCTCCACATCATCTGGCCTCAGCCTCAGGCTGAGCTCAGAGTACTCTTCCCACGTTCAAGGTTGACAGTTGCACAGCCCTTGTTGGGAGCCCTTGGGTTTTAAGACTTACATCTGAGGTGCTGGAGAGAGAAGCGACTCTATGGGATGGAGCATGTGAGGGGAAAAGGAGAGGTAAAGAAGGAAGGGAGAACAGAACACAGAGACTTTAGAAGAAGGATGCTCTTTTCTGTTCACCAGGAAAATGGCTTGGGGTGGTTTCAAACATCCTTTGAGTAGAGGTAGTGACTTTGGTATCATCATCCAAACATCAGCACTTTAAAAAGCAATGCTCATTGATGACATAATCTCCCATTCATTTGCGTATTGAGCTCCTGCGATCTTGAAGTCATGCCTTTCCTATGGTTTTGAGGAATGATAGATCAACGGGAAAGCAGTAAATGACCCATTGATTGTAGGCTCATCCAGCCAGGAGGCGCATCTCATTTGTCTTGGCTTCCACAGTGCCAAGTGCCTGACTCTAGTACTTTTCCTTGAATTTAGATGAGAGTTCAGTTGCAACCTGCAATTGCAAGACAATGTGCAGGACTCAGGCAACATGGTAACATTTTAAAAAATTCATACCTGGCCCCCATGCCTTTGAGTGTGGGTGCAGTTCAAGCTAACATATTGAGGAAGCAAAGCACAGTCACTGCGAATAAGGATGTATGTAGTACATGAATTTGACAAGCTGAGGTATGTTTGCAGCCAGGGCCCTGGAGGGTGGCAGCTCAAAAGGGAGGAAACCATTAACAGTGAAACATCACAGCAGCAACCTGATCTCCAGTCTAATGTTTACACCAGATTTACAAGATAAAATTTGATGTTCCTAGGTCAGTTTCTGTAAAAGCCATGGAACGGCCCACTGTCTACCCAAACAGTTTCCCATAGGTATCTGAGGAAAACTGTTCTCCTCAAATGTCCTTGATGTCATGGAATGATGAAGACACTTTCTGATTTGTTGCCTTGAAAACAATGTATGAATAACGATGAAATCTGCCTAGGAAGCTGGCGGGTAGAGGCTGACAGTGTTTCATCAGTATAATTAGATATGATGGGCGAGGTCTTGCCTTCCCTACTTTTCATACACTTTGAAACGCTCTGTATACAGGAGAGCACATAACCCGTAGGTAATTTAATATGACGTGTGTTCTCTCTAAAAAGTCCTCTGGTCTAATGAGAATGTTTTCATAGGACTATCACATTTAGCTTTTAGAGTTTGGTGTATAAAACCTTTTGTGCCCAAGTGCACGTACCAGATTTCTCTCCTCGTCTCTGATTTTATTTCTGTGTGTCTGTCTGTCTCTCTTTTTCTCACTCCCTCTTTTCTTAAGTTTCTCTTTGTATGAGAAGCCCCTAAGGAGCCTCCTTAGATCAGGCTTCCAGCCCTAATTCCTATTCCGATGCATTTGGCCTGTGCCAGGGCTGGGAATCTACATGTTTACAAGGCTGTCCCCACAGACTAGGCTTCCAGGAACATTGATCTAGAACTAAAGATTCCTAGAGCTCCATCATCAGTGGGCCTCTACATTTCCATATGATTAGTGCCAGCACTACACTCAGTTAATAACAGTGTAAACTTTCCTCTCCTGGCTTGGTTTCTTCTTATCCATCTGCCTCATGTGCTTGGTCTATTTCTTTCTTTCTTTTTTTTAAGTTACTTTTGAGTGAGAAACAGAGCATGGGCGGGGGAGGGGCAGAGAAAAAGGGAGACACTGAATCCAAAGCAGGCTCCAGTCTCTGAGCTGTCTGCACAGAGCCCAATGCGAGGCTCAAACCCATGAACTGTGAGATCATGATCTGAGCCAAAGTCGGTCACTTAACCGACTGAGCCCCCCAGGTGCCCCTGGTCTTTCTGTCACTCATCCTCCTCAATCTCTATACTCTTTACCCATTCAGATATGCTACTTCCATTGTATCTATTTTTCTCAGTTCCTAGAACCAAAAAATAGACCACCACCAAAACAACACACTACTTCATTCTTATCTGTACAATTCAAACAACTTCTTTGTAACCACTGGCTGTATCATCTAGGTTTCTCAGGAACCATGCTGTCTATATCTCCTGTGTGTGTAGTTTGGAATCAGTGCTTTATTTTTTTAATTAATTATTTTATTATTTATTTTTGAGAGAGAGAGGAAGAATGAGTGGAGGAGGGAGGGAGAGGAGCCTGATGTGGGGCTCGAACTCAAGAACTGTGAGATCATGACTTGAGCCGAAATCAAGAGTTAGACCCTTAACCCACTGAGTCACCCAGCACCTTGGGACAAGGGCTTCTTCAGCTTCATTTTTAGAGTTGGAGCATGAAGTACTACATAAGATGTCACAATGGATTTAAAATATTCAGTGTACGAAGCCCCAGTATATTTATTAGTTAAACATGCATGGAACCACTATTAAAATAGGGAGTCGAAACAATATTTTTGGATATTGTTTTGGAAGTTCTGGCTTGTGTTAACTAGTCCTAAGAGAAAAAAAATGTAGACTACATTATTGTATACATTTAGGTACACAGCAGAGTTTTTAAAAAGCAACTGTGATCAATAAGAGAATTCACCAATACCCCTAGAGACAAAGACATTTAGAAAAACAAGAGCATTCTAACATGTCAGAAATAACTTTAGAAAATACAGTGGAACCATGGTCTTGCTCACAATGGCAACAAAATATATGAATTGATAATAGGAAAGATTTTACCAAGTAATGTCAGGAATAAAGAAAACCACAGCAGTCTATTAAAATGCAAATGAACTTCTGAATAAGTGGTGATAAATAGACATAACCTGATCTCAGATAGGAAGGTTGAGATTTATTAAATGCCAATTCTTTCTAATAAATTTATAGGTTTAATATATTTCAAAACAGTTCCAGAGGAATCATATTCACAACTTGGGAAAATGATTCTAAGATTCATTTAGAAGAATAGTCATTAATAATAGCTTTAACAATCTGAAAAAGAAGAACAAGAAAGAGGAAGTTAGCACTTTGGGATTTAAGTGTAAATTATAAAGATGAGTAATCAGAAGAAAAAAAAATGAGACTCATCCAAGACTCGAGAATGGGATTAGTGAATCAGTAAAACACAGAAAGAAGACAAATTATTTATAGGAATGTATTATGTGAAAATTACATGTCACAATCAAGAATTGATTAATCAGTGTATGGAGCTGAGGTAATTGTTCAGCAGTGGGAGGGAAAAAAGGAATTGTATGTGCTGATTCTTCGCCAGACACCAATGCATGTTAGAGAACGATCAAACTAGACTTTTCCATCTCTCATGTTACGTCAGGCTGAATTATTATAGCCAAACTCTTTGCTGATTAAAACTGAATATTTTAAACAAAATACAACAAAAAGTGCTTCTTCTATGTGACAAAAAAGTGTCCAAAGGGTAAGGAATTATCAAGTCAAAGTCTGAGTCAACAGAGAGACCTGGAGGAAGCAGAGCAGGAAGCTACTTTTTGAGCCTTGGTGTTCAACACTCAAACTGTGGGGAATAGAGATGAAAGCCCAAGACCACTAAGGTGGGTGTGCCCTGGGGACCCCATGCTGGGTGGGCGGGAGGGTGAACAGGAAGAAACCCTTTTCATCCTCTGCAGCGCCCTAAAGGATGCAAGGTACTGGCCTTGGTGCTGAACACCAAGCAGCAAGATCCCTGAAATATAATCTGCCACGGGCTTTCAGTCCCCATTCTAACATCCTTAATCCCTAAATTTATGAAGCGAATTTGAAGTGGTCCCCAGCTGGAGACACCTCATGGAAAAACCAAACACGAATCCTCTCTAGAAGATCCTTTCCTCCTAGATCTTCAAGGGTTCCCCAAACCAGTTTTCTAAGGGAAATGAGCAGCTCTCACACACCCAAAAAATTTTTAACTACATGAGGAGACAAGGAGCCAGCAGACACAGTTCTTCACATACTTCAAGCACTTGAACTACCAGACACATATTTTAAAACAACTATACTTACTGTGTTTAAAGGAATAAAAGCTAAAACTTATAGACAATGGAAAATACTGAAATGATCCAGTATGTTTGAAAGAGAACCAAATAGACCTTCCTAAACAAATAAAAAATGCCAAAAAATGAAGCAGTGGAAGGAAACAAACAAACACACACAACCCCTCCCCTCCCCCCCCCCCCGGGAGATTAGACACCTCTGATGAGAGAATTAGTGAACTGAAAGACAGAAGAAAGGATCCAGGATTCAACACCAATAAGCAAAAAATTAGAAAATACAAAAGAAAGACAAAGATAGGTGACAGACAGAGACTAAGAAGATCTAACATATATCCAATTAGAATTCTTGAAAACAGGGAGAGAGAGACTGGAGCCTAATCAATGTCTAATGAGATGATATCTGAAAATTTACCAGAATTGATGAACAACACTGATCTAGGGACTCAAGAATCCCAGTGAATCACACACAGAGTAAAACAAGGAAGAAAGAACCCACACAGGACAAACCATAGTGAAACTGCAGACATCAAAGACACAGACTGTCTTAAAGCAGTTAAAGAAAATGAATGGATTACATTCAAATGAATGATGAATGGAAAGCTCCCTTATCAAAAACAATCATAGAAGCCGGAAGTATGATGTAGTTGATGTCCTGGAAAGAAAGTAGCTGCCAGGGTAGAATTTTATGCCCAGTGAAAAGATCTTAAACTTTTAAAAATATTTGTTTATTTGTTTATTTATTTATTTTTTTGAAAGAGAAAGCGAGAGCAAGAGAGCATGAGCAGGAGTGGGGCAGAGAGAGAGAGGGAGAGAGAGAGAAAGAATCCTAAGCAGGCTCTGTGCTGGTGCCTCCAGTGAAAATGTTGTTAAAGAATGGGGGCAAAATAAAAATATTTTACACAAACAGAAGCTGAGAGACTCTCGCTAAATGTAGTTCTGAGTGATGTTCTTCAGATGGTCTCAGATGGAAAGTCTAATTTGCAAGAAAGAACAAGGAGAAAAGAAAGTGGCGCATACATTGGCAAATTTTAACAAATATTAATTGTACAAAACCATACAGGGGTAACATACAACTCTGGATAGAAGGCGAAATGGGCTCCAAGACTTAAAAATTCTTCATAATGTCCAGGAGATGAATAAAGATACTGATTAACTTAAGAATGGTGAGTGAAGTATGCATGTTGGACTGTTCAGTGTAACTGCTGGAGCGGAAACACAGCATGTAACTTCCTACTCACTACAGAGGGAGAAACAAAATGATGAAAAGAAAATGGTTCTTCATAAGTAACAAAATAGAATAGGCCTCTTCTGTGATGTTCTGCTTAAAAGTGAATTCCAGATGGGTTAGAAACCTAAATATGAGATTACAAAACCTGAAAGTGCTTAGAATCATAATAAAGGAAATTATCTTTAAAAATTTTTTAATGTTTTTAATTTATTTTTGAGAGAGAGAGAGAGAGAGAGAGAGAGAGCATGAGCAGGGGAGGATCAGAGAGAAAGGGAGATACAGAATCTGAAACAGGCTCCAGTCCCTGAGCTGGCTGTCAGCACAGAGCCCAAGGCCCAAGGCAGGGCTCAAACCCACAAACCGTGAGATCATGACCTGAGCCAGAGTCAGACACTTGACTGACTGAACCACCCAGGCGCCCCTAAAGGAAATTATCTTTATGATACTTCCAGGGGAGGAAAGAATTTTTTAAACAACAATAACAAGAAATTGAAATTCACTAAAATTATGACCTTTGATATATCAACTAATGCCCAAAAAGGAGACTTTAAAAAATAAGCCACAGAATGGGAAATAATGTTTAAAATATGCATAGTAGATAAAGCACTAGTGTTGAAATAAATACAGAATTACTATAAATCAAGAAGAAAGCCAGATATCTCAATTAAAAATGGCCGAAAGGCTTGCACATGCACTTCACAAGAGAGGAAATAAAAATAGCCAAAACCATGAATATGTATACAAACTAATTAATAATCAAGAAACTCCACACTAAAACCACACTGAGTTATCAATTCACACTTACTAGACTGACAAAAAATTAAAAGTTCCCACAGTATTAAGTGTAGAGCAAGGGAACTCTTACGAACTACTGGTAGTGGTGTTTAAATTACTGTATCTATTTTGGAAACAATTTGGGATTATAAAGTGGAAGATTCATCTATACTACAGCTGGCAATTCTACTCCTAGATATTTACACTGGAGCAAATCTTGCACATTTGTACCAGGAACATATAAGATTGTTCCTCTTAGCAATTATTCATAAGAACCCTAAACTGAAGCCATTGGAAATTCCACCAACAGCACAATGAGTAGCACACAGCAGAGGATCAGACCTTACTGGAGCCATATGCAATGGCACGGGTGACTATGTAATGTTGAGCAAAGGAAGCAAGAGGCAAACAAATATGTCCAGTATGGTGCCATCCATTGGGTAAAAATAGGCAAACAATTGCATATGTAAGTAGCAAGATCATTCTTGTTTAAAAAGCAAGAGACTTATTTTCACTGGAGTCGGGATAGTTGATGGGGACCCCCAAGGGGGGATAGAAGGGTTTGTGATCAGAAAGCCACATAAAGGGATTTCTTGGGTACTAGACATGGTAGATTTTTTGAACCAGTTGGTAGTTACTGAGATGCTGACTTTATAATAACTGTTTACCTATCTGTCTATTATCTATCTATCTATCTATCTATCTATCTATCTATCTATCTATCTATCATCTATCTATCTATCTATCTATCATCTATCTATCTTTAAAGTTTATTTATTTTGAGAGAGAGAGCAAGGGAGAGGCAGAGAGAAAGGGAGAGAGAGAATCCCAAGGAGGCTCTGCACTGTTAGCAAGGACCCTGACACAGGACTCAGTTCCATGAACTGTGAGATCATGACCTGAGCTGAAATCAAGAGTTGGACACTCAACCAACTGAGCTATCCAGGCATCTTTTATAATTATTTTAAAAATTACATTTATGTATTTTGTGTATGTTTTTGTATTCCTGGCTCACAATTTTAAAAATGTAAAAGAAATTTTCCAAAAAAGGTATGAAATAAAATCAAGCATCTGTTCAAATTCTAGAAAGGGGATGATTTTTTAGGCTTGGAATCTATAAAATGAAAATAAATAAAGTGCGCACGCACACACACACAGAGGTATAAGTCCATAAAATTTTTATACTTCTATATGTTTAAAGGCAATAAAATTAAATAATTTGGTAAAATATTCAATGCAAATTTGACAAAAGTTAAATATCTTTCTTATAACAACAACTCACACTTTAGTTGTTAAAACTCTATAAGCAAGTGTTATCAATATATATATTTTACTTTAGGGACAAAATATTTGGAAGTAATTGTGAGAAGTATATTTAGTATGTTAGTATATATTAGTATATATAAAGAAAGAAATACAAATTAAAGTAAGAAGGCATTTTTTTTGTCCACTCGATCAGCACAGGATAAATTAAATATGTTGCCAATTGGGACAAGATGAGATTTCTTAGACATTGTTTATATTTGTGTAAATTATTACAATCATCTGGAAAAGCATAATTTACCAAAAATTCTAAGTTCATCACCTATCATATAATAGGTCGATTTGTCAGGGTTGGTTTAGAGAATGAATTCAAAATATGAAAAAAGATTTAGGTACATCAAGATCATGATGGCACCATAATTCATCATAGTGAAAAATGAAAGACAACCCAGTACCTAACAGTCAAGGAATGCTTGCACTAAATATAGCACGTTCCCTTTCAGTCATGAAATTAATGTTTTGAGTTTCCGCTATGGTGTATGTGTTCATATATGGGTGTGTATGTTTATATCATCACAAGATGGAGAATTAGTTCACTATTAAGTGACTATTAGTAAGTCTATACAGCAATATACATATATATAGTACTTACAAAAGAAAGTACAGTTGAAAAAGATAAAAATTATATGTACACTAAGATTAGACCTTCACAAGCTATGCATAGATAATATGTAGGATGTATATGTATATGTATGATGTATAATCGGAATATACATCATGATTACAGCTAGAACCGTGCCTCAGCATTCACAGGCAAAAATACTGGCCCAGGAAGCATAAAAATGCTAATATTGTTAATGTCAGGATGCAATGATCATGAATGATCTATTCCCTTTCTTCTCTGTGTCCTAGAGTGCTATAATATTATGTTATCCTATAGTGGAAATATTAATTAATGCTAAAAATTTGCAGAGACCTTCTAAATTTGCATTTTGCTCAGAGGTTTCATATTCTAATTTTTATTTATTAAAAATAAATTTTAATGTTAATTTCTGAGAGAGAGAGGCAGAGAGGGAGAGGGAGAGAGAGAGGTAGAGAGAGATGGAGACAGAATCCAAAGCAGACTCCAGGCTCTGAGCTGTCAGCACAGAGCCTGATGTGGGGCTTGAACTCACAAACCATGAGATCATGACCTGAGCTGAAGTGAGACGCTTAACTGACTGAGCCACTCAGGTGCTCCCATAGTCTAATTTTTGTAAACACCTAATATTGTATGATACACTTTTAAGGCAGGATATTTATCACAATGATGCAAAGATTCTAAAACTCTTATTTAAATATGTAATTACAAAATAAATAAATAAGTAATTCAACAGAATTAGAGTTATTAGCCTTTCAAGCGCATGAAGGAAGAGGGAAGCACCAGTAATTCTTTTGTCTAACAAACCTAAAACTTCACACATAATTAACTCTTTTAGAAACAAAGATGTATAATATATATACTTTTTTTTTTATGTTTTTTTTTTTTAATCTTTTTTATTTATTTCTAGGAGAGAGAGAGACAGCGTGAGCAGGGGAGGGTCAGAGAGAGAGGGAGTCACAGACCGAAAGAGGCTCCAGGCTCTGAGCTGGCAGTCAGCACAGAGCCCGACGCGGGGCCCGAACCCACGAACCGCGAGATCATGACCCAAGCGAAAGTCGGATGCTTAACCGACTAAGCCACCCAGGCGCCCCAATATATATACTTTTTAATATTCTCTTTGAAAAAATTTTAAATGTTTATTTACTTTTGAGAGAGAGAAACAGAGCATGAGCAGGAGAGGGGCAGAGAGAGGGGGAGACACAGAATCCGAAGCAGGCTCCAGGCTCCAAGCTGTCAGCATAGAGCCCTATGCAAGGCTCAAATTCATGGACCGGGAGATCATGACCTGAGCCAAAGTCTGACACTTAAACGACTGAGCCACCCAGGCGCCCTGTATAATATATATTTAAATGAGCAAAAATTTTTTAATGAAAAAACCAAAATTATAAACTTTTGACAGTGTTTTAGGCTACTTTCATAGACCACAACAACAGTCTGATGCCTAGGTGTTTTCAGGATTCCTTTTAAAAAATAATATTTTCATGTTTGGTGCACTGTATTGCATTTAAAGACACACAGTTCAATGCATATGAAAAACGTCACTTGTAAGAATTATAGTTGTATATTAATAAGTAGCATTGGGTCACTGAACATGTTTATAAAAATCTGCTGCATTTCATACTCTATAAAGGCACATGTGTAAAAGTTTCTAAGAAAAGATACATTTTCAGGAATAAAATTTTTGGAGCAGAATAATATCTGGGCTTTGGTAGGGAAAGAGGGAACCTTTCCTTTTTATTTTGCTGATGTTATTTTCACCAATAGTAACAGAGTGGTCTGTGGTTTCATTAATTAGCACTAGCTTGAAAAGCTCAATAATTTCCATTTTCCATTGGCTTTGGTGAAGGGTCTGTTCAAAACTTTGCCCATTTACAGTTGGGAATAGGGATGGGGGAATTGTTTGCCTTCTTGCTATTGACTTGTGAGATTCTTTATGTATTGCAGATGAAAGTTTGTGTTTTGCAACTATTTTTCTCAGTCCTTCCCTTGCCTTTTCATTTTATAACAATGTATTTTGAAGAGCAAATGTTTTAAATGTTCATAAACTCCAATTGAATAATTTTTCAGTGTTTTGTTTGGGAAAGCTTTGCTAAACCCAGGGTCACTAAGATTTCCTCTCATGTTTTTTTTGAGAAATTTAATGCTTTGTTACATTTATAATTCATGTTGACTTAGGTTTTATATGTGATGTGAAGCAAATGTCAAGGTGTTTTTTTTTGTTGCTGTTATTCTGTTTTTCCCCATTATTCCATTTGTTGAAAGAATTATCCTTTCCCTCACTTACAGGCAAGGTGTTTTTTCCCCTTAGCACTTTTGTTTAAAATCCACAATGTTTTGGTCTATTTCTGGGCTCTTTCTTTTGTTCTCTTGATCAAGGTGTATACTTTGTGCCAATACCATCAATATCTGATTCCTGCAGCTCCGTAATAAGTCTTGGAATCAGATATTTTATATCCTCCAACTTTGTTCTTTGCAAAGTTGTTTTGACTTTTCTGGATCTATTGCATTTCGAAGTAAGTTTATATCTCATTCTAGGGAATGAAATAAACTGCCGTGATGATGCAGATCAGTGGTTGTCTCCAGGCAGAGGAGAGAAGGGGTTGGAGGTTAGAAAAGGTCAGGAGCGGAAACTGTGGGGCATGATTGCGGTGCTACTTATTCTCATTGTGGTTGTGGATTTCATGGAGGTGTCCATGTGTCAAAACCCATCAAATGGTACACTTTGTACATGTGCAGGGGTTTTGCATGTCAGTCACACCTCAAGAGATCTGTTTAAAAATAACAATCCTGGGGTGCCTGGGTGGCTTAGTCGGTTAAGCATCCGACTTTCGCTTGGGTCATGATCTCACGGCTCGTGGGTTCGAGCCCCGCGTCAGGCTCTGTGCTGACTGCCAGCTCAGAGCCTGGAGCCTATTTCAGAGTCTGTGTCTCCCTCTCTCTCTGACCCTCCCCTGCTCACGCTGTCTCCCTCTTTCTCTCCTAGAAATAAATAAAAATATTTAAAAAAAAATAAAATAAAATAAATAAAAATAACAATCCAGGGGCACCTGGGTGGCTCAGCTGGTTAAGCCTCTGATTTCAGCTCAGGTCATGACCTTGTGGTTTGTGAGTTCAAGCCCTGGGTTGGGCTCTGTGCTGACAGCTCAGAGCCTGGAGCCTGCTTCAGATTCTGTTTCTCCCTCTCTCTCTGCACTTCCTCTGCTCACACTCTGTCTCCCTTCTTTCAAAAATAAATAAACATTAAAAATTATTTTAAATAAAAAAATAAAAATAACAATAGAAGGGCACCTGGATAGCTCAGTCGATTGAGTATCCAACTCTTGATTTCAACTCAGGATATGATACCAGGGTCGTGGGATTGAGCCCTGCATCAGGCTCCATGCTGAGTCTGGAGCCTGCTTAACATCCTCTCTTTCTCCATCTCTGCTCCTCCCCTGCTCATGCACACGTGCATGCACTCTCTCTTTCTTTATCTCTTGCAGGCTCTCTAAATTAAAAAAAAAAAAAAATAACAATACAGAAAAGAAATTGGCAGGAGGAACATTTTCACAGATAAAGACTAGTATCAGTGGAATTCCTGTGTGTCATCCAACTGTGAAAAAAAAAATCATAATTGAGTCTCATTCTCTTGCTTTAAGAAAGCTAAAAATGTGACCCTCCTCCTCTCACCAGCTGCCCCAGTGGTCCACCATTTTGACATTAGGCAAGGATGGTTGGTCAGTTATAGATAAAGCTTAATTTTGAATTAGAATATTTGGAAAAATGCTTATCTCCCTTTTGGATAAGGATTCAGTAATTAGAAAAGAAATGTTAATGCTTATCTATTTTTGAGAGAGAGGAGGAGGACACATGTGCACATGCGTGCGCGTGCACACACACACACACACACACACACACACACACACACACACACACACCAGTGGGGAAAGGGCAGAGAGAGGGAGACAGAGGATCCAAAGCGGGCTCCACACTGTCAGCACAGAGCCCAATGTGGGGCACCAACTCATGGAACTGGGAAAACACAACCTGAGTTGAAGTCAGACGCTTAACCGACTGAGCCACCCAAGTGCCCAAGCATTCAGCAATTTTTAAATGACATAAAACCATGTCAGTGTAAAATAGGAAGGAAAATTAACTTATCTTCATAGCCTAAAGAGTCAGTCAGTTATAGATCTTTCTTCTGGAAAGGCCTTTTGTAAATCTTTGGAATGCAAGGAGATATTGCATTTTGGCCATTTATTAATAGTAAATTTTTGATGAAAATCTGTGATCACAAAAGTTTTATAGACTGAAAAATCACTGTCATTTGCCCTGCCCCCAAATCCAGGGAATTCTTACCATTTTTTTACCATATTATTCTTACCATTATTAGGTATAAATCTAGAATTTAGTTTATCACTATATGATTGTTACCATATTCAACACCTGTTTGTGAATTGTAGAACAACTTTAGCAGATAATTCATAAGTTGATGTTGAGACCGTATCTCTTCACTGATTTATTAGCTGCTTTAACCAAGCCGTGTTGACTTTTTCTTCAGATGGCTCAAGGTCATTATTACTCCACTTAAGTGGCCTTCCTGATTTCTTCCTATCACTTTGGGTGTTAATTCAGTCAGAACGCTGGCAGCACCACTTGCAAGAACTCCAAATTTTAATTTTAAAAACTGGAACAGAAAAAAGGGGGGAGGGGCCATAGGGAACCAGGTCTACAGAGATAGAATTTTCTGGCAGATAACAGTCAAAACAGTTATTGAAGAGGCATAGTTCCTTTTCAATATGAGATATTGATGTTTTTGTAGTGATGGTTTTAGAGTTTTCGGGTAACTGTGTGCTACCTCAAAACGTTCAATAATTGTGTACTGCAGTGGACTGGCCTCTGTGGACAGAAAAAATTGATGGTCCTTTATGTCTCTCTTAGATCAATCAGCCAGCAGCATTGTGCCTGATTTGTGCTAACAGGCCATTCTCCATATAGCTACAGGATTAAAGACATTCTTCGGCCTAATTTTGCTTTGTGTTCCCGAGCCCCTGCACACACCACAATTTTATGTGATGGAAAATTATCAGCAACTTACTAACATTTCATTTTCTGCATATGTGTCCATAATATGTGTATATTTAAATTATTTGGAAGTGGCCTCTACCCCATCTGACTGATAAATTAAAATGTGAAATCTGTTCTGGTCCAAAGAAATAAGCAGGGGCACCTGGATGGCTCAGTCGGTTAGGTGTCCCAACTTCGGCTCGGGTCATGATCTCATGGTTTGTGAGTTCGAGCCCTGTGTTGGACTCTGTGCTGACAGCTAGGAGCCGGGAGCCTGTTTTGGATTCTGTGTCTCCCTCTCTCTCTGCCCCTCCCCTGCCTGTGCTCTGTCTCTCTCTCTCTCACAAAATGAATAAATAGCAAAAAAATTTTTCTAAGAATAAGCGAATGCACTAGAGGCATCTCTTTGGCCAACAGCATGTGTGTAAGCCATGCTCAGGCCAGGTAGAGATCATTAGTGGTTTACCCTCCTTCATCAGGCCATGACATGCTATCTCTGACCTATGTTCATAGAGAAGAACTTATCCCTCTTATACACGTGGAATACTTTTCTCCCTCCCTGCTCAGCAGATGTAGGCTAACCTCCCAGTGTGCATTCCCCACTCCCAACCCTTTGCCTTGCTTGCTCTGATGGTCCGCCCATGTGTGCCACTGGGAACATATCAGGTAAGTGATGCGCATGAAAAGAGTGGGCTATCCAGACACAGTATCCTGTCACCTGACTTACGTGGGGACAGCAGAGCTGCTGAGAGAAACAAAGAAGAGCAGATGTTACAGTTGGTTTTCTCTTTGCAGAAGGATATCTTACAATCCGATCTCATTGTCTGCTCGGTGGCCGCCGTTCTATCATTTGCAATCAGTGCCAGCACCGTGTTCCTGTCCTTGCGAGTAGGTATCCCTTCCACTTTATACCCCCTCCCTATGCCTCCTCATTCTCCTTAATGACAGAGCCCGCTGTGGAGTCCCAGGGCAGGGTAGCGGAGCCGGGAGAGGAAAACACGACACTGGCTGAGAGGTTTAAGGACCGTACCTACTGTGCCGCGAAGAGTTACATCCCAGATGAGATTTGGTTCACACTGCAGTTTGGGCTCAAGGGTTTCATCCCTTGTCCTCCCGCGTCTGGGGAGCTGTATTGTTTGCTAGAGTAACAGCCCATGTCCTTGAACCCCGTTGTGGTAGGGCAGCCTGACGGCTTCCTACTGGGTGCAGGACTGGAGGCATTGCCATATTAGGAGGGGGCCAGGGGCCCCCGAGCCAAAAGGAGTTTGGGCACATGGCTGTCAGGTAGAGAAACGAAAGTGGAGAGCTGCAATGGGGTTTCTGGCTTGAGGTTCCACCAGACAGTCACTGTCTCCTTATGGAAGTGCTACCACTGAGGAGCCCCCCTTCCAACAGGGGAGTCTGCCAGCTACGTTTGTTACTTCCGCCTCTTCTTTTAAAAACAGCAGTAACGAAGTCTAAAGGGCAGAGTCCCCTTGGCCTCTGAACTTCGAAGACCAGCTCTCCAGTGCTCCCTTAGGGGCCCCCGATACATGGGGTGTTTGTATGGGAGACCTTTTCAGAAACAAGCGCTGGGGTTGCCTCTCTATTCTCTTAGGAGGAAAAGGGGAAGAATGGCAGTGTTGGGTGTCATTTATAGACACCCCTCCCCTGTCCCGCGAGGCTAACCCATGACATTTGCCCTCTCGTGTCACAGCCGTTTCTCAGTGTTGTGCTGTTTGCCCTGGCTGGCTCAGTGGGGTTTGTGACCCATTACGTGCTCCCTCAGCTCCGCAAGCACCATCCGTGGATGTGGATCTCACACCCCGTTCTTAAAAACAAAGAGTATCAGCAACGCGAAGTGACAGGTCAGTAATCTACCCCTTGTTTAAAAAAAAAAATGACGTAGTGGTAGGTCCTTAACAGCGGAGATGCACAACTAATGTGAATGTGCCGAATGCCACAGGACCTTACGCTTAAGGATGGTTACAATGGTAGATGTTACATTATATCTATTTTACCACAATTTAAAAAAAAAAAGGAGAGCGTGTACCTTGGAGTATGCAGCATCACTCCCAGAGCAAGAAAGTTGAAGGGGAGTGAATTACAACTGTGTTTTATAAAAATAGCACGTGGTTATTAGTACTGGGGAACATTAATTTGTATTATTCAGCCTTGAAGATTATGCTGTTCCAGCTTATGCTGACCGGGGACCAGGAAGAAGATCACTTGACTGCCCTCCCTTCCTCCACAAAGTGTTTGGGGTGGGGGTGGGGCAGGGGTGTAGCTCAAACTGCTGAGTCTTTAGGACCACTGAACCCTTGAATTTTGCTTCACCTGATTTGCTCACCTAGACCCAGACCCTTACTGGGTTGACTCAGCAGTTCTCGGGACTGTTTCCGGTCATGATCATGTAATAGACTGATCATCCAGGCAGTGTTAGTAGCTTCTAGATCAGAAGTCTCTCAGGAATTTCTCTGGTAGCTCTTCCTTTGTTGGTGATCCAACAGATGGTCTAAGGATTGGACTTATCCCCCTCTTCAGACACATTGAAGTTCAGGGTCACGGATTATAGCTGTAGCTTATAACTAGCTGGTGCTGCTCATTCTGCACAGAACGGTGTAGCACATCGTAATGTTTCTGTTGTAGAGGGAGATATCTGGTTGTCATCCTGTCCAGGTACAGGGGAATGTGAGGGGCACCAAGATTTGCTGACTTGCAGGGATGCATCAGACTCACCAGATTAGTTAGCAGTAACTTTGGTAGACCCGGGTGACAAAGGGAAAGGGGGCAAAATAATTTCAAAATGAAGAAGCGAAAGAATCACTTTAAATGCTGTCAAGACCATTTCTTCAAGAAACAGCTCTGCGTAGGTGTGTGGAGCTGCCTGAATCTGGAACAGCTGGAGCAGGAAAATTGTAGGTTGTTTAGTGGAGAAATATGGCATCATGGGTCTGCTGCGCATATAGGGTTTAGAAGGTGGAGAAGGTCACCCGACCACTGTGCCCTTAGAGATTTGCTTTTCCCAAACTGCAACAGGGGCAGCTAGCATAAGGTCAAGTTTAATATATTTGTGTTACACACACACACACACACACACACACACACACATATTTTTAAATGTTCTGTTCAATTCTGGGTACTACTTAAATGCATAGTGTTTTAAACCTGCATGACCTTTTCTTTAAAGTTTATTTATTTACTTTTGAGAGAGAGAGAGGGAGAGTGTATGCACAAGTTGAGGAGGGGCAGAGAGAGAGAGAGAAGGAGACACAGAATCCGAAGCAGGCTCCAGGCTCTGAGCTGTCAGCACAGAGCTTGACGTGGGGCTCAAACCCATGGACCGTGAGATCATGACCTGAGCTGAAGTCGGATGCCTAACCGACTGAGCCACTCAGGTGCCCCTTCATGATCTTTTCAGTACATGATTCAAGCCCAAGTAATGCAAACGTGTTTGTATGTTGATGTCTCCTCTTTGAGGGGCAAGTGAACAGGTGAGCCTGGGCCTCTGTCCTGTACAGGGGGCGGGGGTCTCACTTCTGCTAGCACAGGCTCAGTCAGAGGCTCTGTGGGTATTTCTCCCTTGCCTGCATTAGCTGTTTATAAGCCACCTGAAATCAAGCCAAGAGTAATAGACTTGACAAATTAGGCATATAATGAAGAACAGATTGCATTTCAAAATTACGTGTGTTAGAAGGAAAATCCAAATATTTAAAATATGTTGGTATGAACTCGTTGAAAAGCTATTACTCATTTTGGTATCATCCAGATCCTGAGTTTCCTTGCCTCCTCTTCCTGGCCTCCTGCCTTTTAGGTCTTTCAGTCTTTATTCCTTCTACTAACAAGAAAACACGCACAGGAAATTCAGATGAACCGTATACCATTGAATGTGAAAACCGTGCTCAAATCTTCTCATTGGATCCAAGAATATTATTACTGGAAGAGAAGGTAGAGCAGACAGGGCGAGCAGGTCGGTTGCGTACCACTGGAGTCCCCTAATCCCGTGGCGGATGTCGCTGAGAACAAGCCTAAAACTGGGCCAGCGGCAGGCATTGAAGTGGCATGAGATGAGGTGTATGTACTGCCCCCGTCTCAGAGTTTGTATAAGCTCATCCCAGGCTTTACCTAGGAGGAAACTGAAGCCCACAGAAGTCAAGGGACATAACTTGGGTCCCAGCAGGTCTGTGGCCAATGAGTGACCAGAAAAACCCAGGGCATCTTACTCCAGCCCAGTTCTCTGTCTGCTACCCTGGCAACTCTCGGTCCAGCAGGCTGATCGTGTGCAGTTCGTATGTGGCCCAGAGACAACATGTTGGTGCCATCAGAGTTGCCCAGCAGGGCCAGCCACGTTGCTGTGGTAGTTCCTGTGAAATCCAACGTGCCGTGGTCTAATGCCAGCTCTGGGACGCTTTCATCTCTGGGTTGAAGCAGCCTTGTCCCAGTTGAATTCTGGGCATTCTCATGGTTTCTCAAATACACCCCATTCTCTGGCTGTCCTCTTTGCTGTTCCCTGTGCCTTTGAGACTTTTTCAGGCATCGCTGGACTCATGCCACTCAGTCATCTTTCAGGTCTCTGTTTAAAAATCAGTCCCTCCCTGGACACTTTGGTGGCTCAGTTGGTTGAGCATCTGACTCCTGATTTCAACTCAGGTCATGAGCTCACTGTTGGTGGTTCGAGCCCCATATTGGGCTCAGCACTGACAATGAGGACCCTGCTTGGGAATCTCTCTTTCCCTCCATCTCTCTTTGCCCATCCTGCTCTCTCTCTCTCTGAGTCTCAAAATAAATACATAATTCAACTTAAAAATCAATCCCTCCAGAAGTCCTCCTGGACTATCTGGAGCAAACTAACTTCCCGGTTGCTCCCGTGAACTGCCTTTCCATAGCATTCTCTGCAGTGACTATGAGCGATATGCCTGCTTGCACGTGCTGGCCCTTCACTGCTCCCTGGGGTGCTGGGTACAGAGGTGTGTTTCCTGAGCTGCACTGCATTTAGATATCATCAGCTTTCTTTTTGCTAGAACAAACTCCAATCTTGCTGTGTATATTCTCTCTCCACTTACTTGCCTTTCCGCATACCTCTGATACATGATTTTACTTGACATATAGAATTACTTGGAGATGCAACATAAATTTTGATATAAAATTCAGACTGCAGCTCAAGTTGAAGACTGTAAGTGGAAATGTAGTTTTGCTCCAATTCGGTCCTTTCCTTTGGAGACTAATTTAAGTAAACTTTATCCCATATTGGCCCCAACAAGATGTTTCACCAATATTTGAGCTAAAAGAATAAAATTTTATCACTTGAGCCACGGTGGTGATGTGGCTGTAACTGACATATTAATGAGTATGTGAGGTTGGGTTTTTCCCTCCTCGATCCCCCGCTAATCTAAGTGAATGTGCTGAAAATAACAAGATAACAGAGCAGACAGCACTACAGATGACATCATATTAGTCAAGCATGGAGCTTCTCAGACCAAATGTTTAAGGAGCATTGTATTTTTAGAAAATAAAACAAATTATCCTGAATTATGATGGTCATTCCAGACAAGTGACTTCATTGATTGGCCACTGTGGTAAAAGAGTCAGAAGTTGGATCTGTTTGAAAGTTTGTTTTATCTAATGGCAATAAATACAGGTCTTTCTATAAATTGTTTGAACGTAAATAGACGCAATGCTATTTTGTCATCAAAAGACATAGATTTTTTGTCTATCTATGGTGACAGAATGGATAAAAAAAAACAAGCCCCGTCTGACTGCTGTTGACAGGAGGCCCCATTTTAGACCAAAAGACACCTGAAGATTGAAAGTGAGGAGGTGAAGAAACATCTGTCTTATAAATGGATGTCAAAAGAAAGCCAGAGTAGCAATACTTACATTGGGCAAAATAGACTTTAAAACTAAGACTGCAACAAGAGACAGAGAAGGACATTATATCATCATAAAGGGGACAATCCAACAAGAAGATATACCAATTGTAAATATTTACACACCCAACCTAGGAGCACCCAACTCCATAAAAACAGTTAATAACAAACATAAAGGAACTAATCAGTAATAACACAATAGTAGTAGGGGACTTCAACACCCTACTTACAACAAGGGACAGATCATTTACATAGGACATCAACAAGGGAACACTGGTTTTGAATGACACGCTCGAGCAGATGGATTTAACAGGTATATTCAGAACATCTCATCCTAAACCAGCAGAATACACATTCTTTTCAAGTGCACACAGAGCATCCTCCAGAATAGATCATATATTATCCCACAAAACCAGCCTCAACAAATTAAGGGAGATTGAAGTCCTACCGCATATCTTTTCTGACACAACGCCGTACAACTAGGAGTCAACCACAAGAAATAATTTGGAAATACTACAAATACATAGAGGTTAAGTAACATGCTACAAAATAACGAATGGGTCAACCAAATCAAAGAAGAAATTAAAAAGTACCGGGGCGCCTGGGTGGCTTAGTCGGTTAAGTGTCCGACTTTCACTTAGGTCATAATCTCGCGGTTTGTGGGTTCGAGCCCCGCGTCAGGCTCTGTGCTGACTGCCAGCTCAGAGCCTGGAGCCTGTTTCAATCTGTGACTCCCTCTCTCTCTGACCCTCCCCTGCTCATGCTGTCTCTCTCTCTCCTAGAAATAAATAAAAACATTAAAAAAAAAAAGAAATTAAAAAGTACCTGGAAACAAATGAAAATGAAAACACAATGGTCCGAAACCTCTGAGATACAGCAAAAGTGGTTCTAAGAAGCAACTTTATAGCAATATAGGCCTACCTCGAGAAGCAAGAAACGTCTCAAATAGATAACATACCCTTACACCTGAAAGGGCTAGAAACAGGACAACAAACAAAACTTAAAACAAGCAGAAGGGAGGAAATAATTAAGGTTAAAGCAGAAAGAAATGATATAGAAACTAAACACAGACACAGACACACAGACACACAGACACACACACACACACACACACACACGAGCAGATCAGTGAAACTAGGACCTGGTTCTTTGAAAACAAAAATCAATAAAATTTATAATCCTCTAGGCAGACTTAACATGAGAAAAAGAGCAAGGACTCAAAGTCACAAATGAGAGAGGGAAAATAACAACCAATACCACAGAAATACAAATAATAATAATAAGAGAATGTTGTGAAAAACTATATACCAACAAATTGGACAACCTAGAAACAAAAAACTACCAAAATTGAAACAGGAAGATAGAAAATTTGAACAGACCTATAACCAGTAAGTAAATTGAATCAGGAATCAAAAAACTCCCAACAAGCAGAAATCTAGGACCAGATGGCTTCATAGGTGATTTCTACCAAACATTTAAAGAAGAGTTCATAATCATTCTTCTCAAACTATCCCAAAAAAATAGAAAAAGAGGGAAAACTTCCAAATGCATTCTAGGAAGCCAGCATTACCCTGATACCAAAACTAGATAAAAAAGAGAACTATAAGCCAATATCCCTGATGAACATACATGCAAAAATCCTCAACAAAATACTAGCAAACCAAATTCAACAATACATTAAAAAAAGTCATTCACCATGGTTAAGTGGGATTTATTCCAATGTGGTTCAATATTCGCACATTGATCAATGTGCTACATCACATTAGTAGGAGAAAGGATAAGACCCATATGGTCATTTCAGTAGACACAGCAAAAGCATTTGACAAAGTACAACCTCCATTCATGATAAAACTCTCAACAAAATAGGGTTAGAGGGAACATAGCTCGCTATAATAAGGGCCATTTATGGAAAAAAAAAAACAACCCACAGCTAATATCATCCTTAATGGATGGAACTGAAAGTTTTTCCCCTAAGGTCAGGAATAATGTCCACTGTCAACATGTTTAATTAACATAGTAGTGGAAGTCCTGTGCAATCAGATAGCACAAAGAAATAAAAGGCATTCACATTGACGAGGAAGAAGTAAACTTTTACTATTTGAAGATAACATTATACTATATACACAAAACCAGAGAGACCCCCAAAAATGGCTAGAACTGATCAACTAATTCAGTAAAGTTGCAATTATACAAAATTGGTATACAGAAATCTGTTGCATTTGTACACACTAATAATGAAGCTGCAGAAGAGAAATTAAGAAAAACAATCCCATTTATAATTGCACCAAAAATAACAAGATACCTAGGGATAAACCTAACAAAAGAGGTGAAAGACCTGTACTCTGAAACTATAAAACACTGATGAAAGAAATTCAAGAAGACACAAAGAAATGGGAAGGCATCTCATGCTCATGGATAGGAAGAACAAATTGTTTTAAGCTGTCTATACTCCCCAAAGCAATCTATACATTTAATGCAATCCCTATCAAAATAGCACCAGCATTTTTCACAGAATTTAAAACAAATAAGTCTGAAATTTGTATGGAACCACAAAAGACCTTGAATAGCCAAAGCAACCTTGAAAAGGAAAAGCAGATTTGGAGGCATCACAATTCTGGACTTCAAGTTATGTGACAAAGTTGTAATCATCAAAGCAGCATGGTACTGGCACGAAAATAGACACACAGATCACTAGACCAGAATAGAAAACCCAGAAATAAACCTATAATTATATGGTCAACTAATCTTTGACAAAGCAGGACAGAATATCAAATGGCAAAAAAGACAGTCTCTTCAACAAAGGGTGTTGGGAAAACTGGACAGCTACATGCAAAAGGAAGAAACTGGACCATTTTCTTACACCATAGAGAAAAATAAATTCATATTGGAATAAAGACCTACCTACAGGTGGGACCTGAAATCATTAAAATCCTGGAAGAGAACCCAGGCTGTAACCTCTTTGACATCTGTCATAGGAAATTTTTTTACATAGGTTTCCACAGGCAGGAGAACCAAAAGCAAAGCTAAACTATTGGGACCACATCAAAATAAAAATCTTCTGTACAGTGAAAGAAACAACCAACAAAACTAAAGGGCAAACCTAGGGAATGGGAGAAGATATTTGTAAATAATGAATCTGATATAGGGTTAGTATGCAAAATATATAGAGAACTTATAAAACTTAACACCCAAGACAGAATAATACAATTAAAAAATAGGGAAAAAACATGAACAGATAATTTCTCCAAGGAAGACATACAGATGGCCAACGGACACTCAACATTGCTTATCATCAAGAAAATGCAAATCAAAACCACAATGAGCTATCACTTCGCACCTGTCACAATGGCTAAAATCAAAAACAGAAGAAACAACAGGTGTTGGCAAGGATATGGAGGAAAAGAAACACTTGTGCACTGTTAGTGGGAATGCAAACTGGTACAGCCAATGTGGAAAACAGTATGGAGGTTCCTCAAAAAGTTAAAAATAGAACTGTCCTAGGTCCAGCTGTCACACTACTGCGTATTTATTCCAAAGAATACAAAAACACTAATTCAAAGGGATACATGCACCCCTATGTTTATATCAGCATTATTTACAATAACCAAATTATGGAATTAGCCCAAGTACCTACCTATAGATAAATGGATATATATATAATATATTTCATTCCTTTTTATGGCTGAATAATATTCCATTGTCTGTCTGTCTATCTATCTATCATCTATCTATCTATCTATCATCTATCTATCTATCTATCTATCTATCTATCTATCTATCTATCTATCTAATGCAGTATTATTCAGCTATAAAAAGGAATGAAATCTTTCCATCTGCAATGACATGGATGGATCTAGAGAGTATTATGTTAAGTGAAATAAGTCTGTCAGAGGAAGACAAATACCATGACTTCATTCATATGTGGAATTTAGGAAGCAAAACAAATGAGGAAAAAAAAGAGAGAGAGAGAGACAAATCAAGAAACAGACTCTTCAGGATGGAAAGCAAACTGATGGTCACCAGAGGGGAGGTGGGTGGGGGATGGGTGAAATAGGTGATGGGGATTAAGGAGGGTACTTGTTGTGATGAGCACAGGGTGATGTGTGAGTGTGTTGAATCACTATATTGTACACCTGAAACTAATATAACACTGTATGCTAACTGGGGGGCGCCTAGGTGGCTTAGTCGGTTAAGCGTCTGACTTTCGCTTAGGTCATGATCTCGCGGTTCGTGGGTTTGAGCCCCGCATCGGGCTCTGTGCTGACTGACAGCTCGGAGCCTGGAGCCTATTTCAGAGTCTGTGTCTCCTTCTCTCTCTGACCCTCCCCTGCTCACACTGTCTCTCTCTCTCTCTCTCCTAGAAATAAATAAAAATATTTAAAAATAAAATAAAATAAAAATTTAAGAAGCCAAAAAATTTGTTTTATCTCAGAACTTCCAAAAGGAATTCTGTCATTTAGAAAAGAAATAATGGAGCTGGGTGATAATTTTATATGGTCCTCCAAGAAACAATTTCCCTAGTATTATCTTTCTTGGCTCTTAAGTGTTTAAGAAAAATTGAAGTACTCTGATTTGATGACCATACTCTTACTGTAAAAGTGGGTTTTAATGGGGTTAAAAGCGATTGAGATAAAGAATAATTCCATTATTGACATTCACTTGTTATTTATTCACTCAGAAAATGCTTATGAATATACTGTTCATTAAAAACTGAATTACTGAGTTCCTACATGATACCAAGCCTGTGAACCAGTAAGACAGGATGACTAAGATGTGGGTTCTGTAATCAAAGAGTATCTGACCTATTAAGCAAGAGCCATGATTGCTACACACACAGCGATGTGGGGTCAGCCCTATGTTCAGCCTTACAGGAACACCCAACCCTAAGTGAAAGGGTTACAACTATTCATTGGTTAAGTTTTTCCAACTGCTTGGACATAATATATAAAATGGAAAACGTGTGAATCTAGAACTAAATGTTGAACTAATCTCTGGTGCATAGTAGATGTTCAACAATATTGGCTGAAGGAACAGATGAATGATCCGTGCTCTGTAAATTTATTGAAAGAAGACTTTCCTGTTGGCTGACAGGAAAAAGCCTTGTAAGGTAAAGGCTGGTTTGAAGGATCCCTCCGCAAAAAAATAAATGGTGGGCTAAAAAGCTTCAGCTGCAATTTTTGGATGTACTAGAAAAAATAAATCAATGTTGATGAGAGTCTGCTGCTTTTCATTACAACATGTACTATTTGATTTTTTAATCTGGGTATTACTTTGATATAAATGCAAAATACATTAAAAAGAGCAACATCTTTCAGAATCAGGTCTCCCACATGTCAGAGCCACTTTTATCCAAAAGATGATAGAAATTATAAGCAAGACCAGTTGAGAACCTCACTGGAACTGTAATTAAAAAAAAAAATCACTCTAATGAAACTAACCCACAAATGAGTCCCAATTTTTGTCACTCTTAAATGAGACTTTGCACTTTAGCAAATCTTGCCTGTGGATTTTCCGATAGACTGGCTCTGACATGTGGGAGACCTGATTCTGAAAGATGTTGCTTTTTTTAAAATGTATTTTGCATTTATATCAAAGTAATACCTAGATTAAAAAATCAAATAGTACATGTTGTAATGAAAGGCAGCAGACTCTCATCAACATTTTGCCATGTCTGAATCTCCCTCTCCATGAAAAATTCCTTTCTATCCTTTAGGTAGTTCTTCTGATCTTTACCATAATTTTTCAAAGTGAGGCGCATGTTCTGCTGTTTCTTGATATTTCAGATTTGCCTGTCTACTGACTTCTGTTCCGAGTAAAGATTCCTCTCTCTTATCTTCCCTCGTACGTTAACATTTCCCCTTTTTCATTCTTCACAGTATGGTTTTAATACCCTTTGAACAAATATTCAGGACTTTGGTTTTTGTTTTTCTACTAAGTCTACTGCTGTTCACTTTTAGTCCAGTAGTATTCCAGGATTACCTTTTCTTTCTTGTTCAGATTTCTGTTTTTCTACTTGCTAGCCCTTTTAATAGCTATGGAAAATATCTCTCCATTCAGTGTTCCATACAGGCAAATCTGCAATAATCTATCACTTCCCTTTTCCCCAGACTCCCTCCTGGAACCTGCTCCAATTGTTCTTTGTTTCCTCCGTCTTTGTGAATGAAGCAGATCCTCCAGTCCCTCAGGAGGAAAGGGCGCATGGGAAGGAAGCTTTCTGAGCCTTTGTACACCTCAAAGCTTTCCATTCTACTTTGCACTTTGTACTGATGGATTTAGTTTGTATTGTGTAGCAACTAAGGATGCAAATGTTTCTGTAAGAATTCCAAGGTAACGTCTCATGTCTCCCAGCTTCTGCTGCTGCCGTTGGAAAGTCTGATGCCTTTAAAGCTGAACCTTGGACCTTTACATGTGACCGGATCTCCCCTGTGAGAAGCTCTTGGAAAGTTAAGGAGGAAATGAAAGTGTCATGGCCCAGAGAATGGGGTCCAATTTTGGCTCCATCACATACGAATTGTGCTTACACATCATGATTCAACTTTGTTGTTAATCATTGGGGTTCCTACAAGAAAGATTTGTTGGGGGATGAAATTAATCAAGATAGTAAGTGTAGAGTATTGGCATAGCTGTTGGCAGGCAGAATGTATTCAGGAAGCGTAGATACCTCCTCCTGTTCCCTGGAGTTAAATTCAATCATTTTGCACCTTGCTTTGTGCCTCATTTCACCCATTGTGCTAGGTAGTTGGTGGCCCTTTATAATCTGGATATGTATGTTCAGTGGTTTTGAAATTTTTGTCAACAGGTGATAGTACTGCCTGAATGACCAAGTTCACAGAATTTCCATGGTGATTAAATCAAACCCAATAATCCGTGTAAAAATCCTTTGTGGCATGACAGGCATTGTTTGACTTCAAAACATAACGACTGTATTGGGGTCTTTGGGAACGTCTCATCTTTGTATATGGGATAAGCAGATGCTGTAGCTCTGGGAAGAGGAATATATTTCTTACCTCCTCCTTTTTCCCCCTCGCATAGAAAGTTGCTAACATCAGGTGGTAGTGAGAGACCTGGAAACCCCTTCAAAGCCTCGTTGGTTCAAAGTGACTGAAATAGTTTGGAGCATGAGCTGAGCTAGTGTTGGCTGAGTAGTAGTCCCATTTGCTATCATGCTTCCATAGGACAGTGCATTCCAAACACCAATGGAATGGCTTAGAGCGGATGTGTCAAAAAAAAAATAGCCTGTCAGTGGGAAGTCTGCCTTATTAATTATTCCGTCTGTTGTTATTCTTTTCATGTACCTTCTTTCCCCCCCCCCCTCACCCCCCAGGCGCTGCTTCTTCGCAGTCTCCCACTCTGGTCTCCTAGTCAACTGGGGAACTTAGGTTTCTGTGTCAGTCTGGAGGGGGCTGCGGGGGACTGGCAGTGAAACCAGGTTCACACTGCTGCAGGAAATAAAGGAAAGCTGAATCCAGTTACCTCTGCTTAAAGGGGAGTGAGGCTACAGGAGGCTTGGAGAAGCACAGGCCAATGCTGGCCAGCAGTAGGAAGGAGAGGGTTTGGGGACAGAGCTCAATGGTCAGGTGCCAACCTCAGCTTTCCAGCAAGCCACAGGGTGTTTACCCAAGCGCTCAGTGGGGTTCTCCTACACTGCGGATACCTCAAAACAATGTGGAAATAAAATGAATGACCAGTAATTGGAGAAGTGTAAAAACACGAACACTAAAAATCAAGAGGTCTAAATATGTATATGATATATGAGGGATGGAATGTGGCGGCTTTGGGCTGTTGTGGTCCAATGCGCATAGAAGGGCAGAATCAAGCCATTGAGAAGAATGACGTCAGTTCTCAGCTGCAGTGGGTGAGGCCACTGTGATGAGTGCTGCCTCAGTCTCCCTGATGTGCATCCACTGGGGTCTTCTCTGAAGTGCTTAACCCACAGAGTGCTCTAAGATAGGAAAATACATGGGGAGAAACAGTGGAGAAACAGAAATGGTGTTTTAAAGCGATCTTGCAGCTTACACATTCCTTACAAGTGCATACTCCTTGCAGGTTACAAGATCGCTTTAAAACATACAAATCACACTTCGCTTGGGGAAGAAATTCCAGTTTTGCAAATTAGACATTCATTGAGTGCCTGCTTTGTACGAGACACAGTGTTTGGTGTTGAGAGTGCAAAAATTAGTAAGAGCAAAATCCTTGCTCTTGACAAGATGGCTATTCTAACAAGAAATATCTTCCCTCCTGTGCTCAAAGTGAGCACATTGGAAAGCTGCTCTTAATGCTTTTCGCATGAAAAACTTTGACCTAACCTTCTTCATGTGAAAAATTAATAAATGATTTCAATAGTGTTTTAGTTTTAAATACTATGGTTTTGTATTAGCAGAGGACCTTTCCATCAAGAGGAGAAAGCACATTATTGCATTGATTCTCTCGAGAGCTTCTCTACCCTCTGAGGAGATGTGAAGGATGCATTTTTATTCCCATTGAATTAATGAAAAAAAATCAGTGGGAAGTTTTGGGAAAATGAGCTAAACATTTTTAAAAATTGAGTTAGACTTTATATCAGATGAAATTCCAGATGGATTAAAGATTTAAAAAAATTTTTTTAAAGGTGGAAAAGAAGAAAGAAAGAACCAGAAGATCACTGCCAGAAAATATAGGTCATGTTATATAATCTTGGTTGGGAAGAGAAAAATAATTTTCCTGGCATGACCCAAAGTCAAAAGCCACTAAAAATCTTATTCTTTGAAAAATATGAATCTTAATATTCCGATTCCTGAATGTGGCTCTTCACCACCTTGTATTTCTTTGAGAGTCATTCAAAAATAACGATAAGCCCTATCCCGGGCCAGGGACTGCGCAGAAGGCCGGGGAAGCACTGGGCAGCATGGCGTCACCCTGGGGCAAACCTTCTGAGAGAGGAATTGCACTGTGGCTGGGAGTGGAGCTTGAACTCCTGCAGGTCAGGCATTACCACACCACGGAAGCCCCGGCTTCTCCGCGGCCTGGGTGCCTGCTTTAGTTAAATGAGTTATGAATCAATTCATCAGCGATCTTGCCCAATCTACGGAGCGGCTCCTGTGGCCAGGGTCCGGTGCTAAATGCCCAAGTATGATGGAGACAGACAGCCCCGCCCCTGGCTGTACTAGAAAGACAGACATTTGTCCCACAGATTAATATTCATGCGCAGGGTTTGAAGTACAGTGAAGGCAAGGAGTATAAAGGGGTGGGTCCTGAGTTAGATTTGAAAGACCAAGAAAGGCTTCTTTGAGGAGGCTGACATTTAATTTGAGGCTTGAAAGATTAAGGGAGGGGCTTTAGCCCTCAAATTGGAGGAAGACGATGCCAGGCAGGAAAGGCAGCCATGGGCACAGCCTGTTTTGACTAATGGGAATGGAAAGGTCACGAAGACCTTAGGTTTATCCTAAGCAGACTTATAGGGCTTTGAGCAGCAGGGGAATGTGATTTGCTTTATGTTTAAGGATGCATCCTTACCCTCTTCATGCTACTGGTTTGGGAAGCGAAGCCTATTTCTCGAGAATAAACCATGATGTGTACATGATAGTGCTAGTGGACTTTGCAATCTGAGATTTGGCCCAGCAAGAAAGATGACAGGGAGAAGCACTCGTAGGGAAAAGTGACTGCCTTTAATAAGGGGATGCCAGCAGCCTGGATGTGGTAATTCCATTTCGCGGGGTGTCTCTGCCTCAGATGCCTCAGGGTGACAGGGCCATTTGAACCTAGCAGCACATGTCTGGAGATGTTTGTGACACGCCTGGCCCCTTTAAAGGAAAGAAACCATGCTTCCTTGCAGCTGAAGCTGCAAGGTTTGAACTGGAGAACATGATCTCCCTAAAGATAAAAACATCTTGAAGAGTTTTGATTCACTTTTAGTTATCGAGAAGGACTTATTTTAGTAACGTAAGCATCTAAATAAAACCCAGCCTGAGAGGCCTTGGAGAAAATTTAAAGCACTCAATTGTAATCAGACATATATAACTTGTAAATGGCATAGTTAGCTTGCATTCTTTTCCTCATGGGCCTAATATTCCAGGGAAAAGAGAAATACTAATGCCCAAGTTGGGTCTTTTTATGGTCTCTGTGCATATTCAGGGCATTACAAAAAGACAGTTATCAAATACCATTGCAAAGATTTTCTTTCTAACTTGACGTTGTACGAATACTGAGGCAGTGTGGGGCCCTAAGAAACGTGTTTATCATGCCAGTGCGTTTGTAAGCTTTCCTTTTTAGTAGCTTTTCGTGGTCACCCCATTCGATTTCGTCTTTTAGAATAACGAATTCTGGAATTACATCATTGTTTTGGTTTCCGCCTGTGTAATTATTCATCTTTCTTTCTGCTCCCCCTCCACTTCCAAACATAAACATTCATTAAGACTTCGGTTTGTCTGTTTAGCGTCTTCTACGATCTAGAGATTGTACCGTTTCATTGGAATAAATTCCCGGACTTTAGGAGAAGTCTAGAGATATGGAACATTTAAAGGGAAATTAATTTTCTTTCAATATAAAGGATTAGTAGAAGGAGTTGGGGATGCTGCCTGTTATTCCTATATATTTCTTTTAACCCCCTTCCCATAATCCTTCTCCACCCCTGCTTTGGCTAGATGTTCTGACACCAGCCAGGGTGCCATGCCTTGGGATACATCTTTTTTTTTTTTTTTTTTTTTTTATAGGAGAGAGAGACAGACAGAGTGAGCAGGGGAGGGTCAGTGAGAGAGGGAGTCACAGACTGAAACAGGCTCCAGGCTCCGAGCTGGCAGTCAGCACAGAGCCCGACGCGGGGCTCGAACCCACAAACGCCAGATCATGACCCAAGCGAAAGTCGGACACTTAACCGACTAAGCCACCCAGGCGCCCCGGGATACATCTTTTTAAAAATTTTTTTTTAAATGTTTTATTTATTTCTGAGAGAGAGAGAGAGAGAGAGAGCAGGGGAGGGTCAGAGAGAGAGGGAGACACAAAATTCGAAAACAGGCTCTAGGTTCTGAGCTGTCAGCACAGAGCCCAACGCGAGGCTCGAACCCATGAACCGTGAGATCATGACCTGAGCTGAAGCCGGATGCTTAACTGACTGAGCCACCCAGGCACCCTGGGATACATCTTTATTTAGAATGTTTTTCACTTAATACACAGTATGTACACCTGTGCTTGTCGCTGGGTGCAGACAGTATAAGGTGCATCCTCTGACCTCTCATCTGGAGATTCAGAATCAGTGGGTTGCACATGGGAGCTTCCGTATCACCTTTGTCACTTTCACACCCTTGTAGCACCTCAGGTAGGAAACTAGAGTTGAATAACACAGTGGGCCCTGGCTTCCAGCTCGGTCTTTTCTGTGGCCCCGAGTAAGGGTTAGCTGTTAAAATAAATAGGATATGTTTTTATAACTTATGAATGGTTTTTAATTCTTTGGAATTGTTTTGTACTCTTCAAGAGTCCGACACAGAAGTCCTTTGGAGCTGTCATCTGTTTGCTTCTGACTAGAGTGCCAGTCATGACCTTTGAAGATCCAGGGCTTTAACTGTTCATGTGTGTTGTCATGGCCATACTGAATGCAGTCCTTATGCCTTTGCTCTTCCAAAGTCCGACCACAGAAGGGTGCTTACAATCTGAGACTTCTTACAGCCTGGATGTCCCCCTAGTCACATGCCTCAAAGCTACATCTGTGATACACTTTCACACACATCCCTCCCTTCCAGGTACCACAGATGGTTAAAGGAATCAATACCTTTGCTCTCAAATGTTTGGGAAGGCATGGATGGTGAATTCAGATCTTATTAGTGATTTCTGTATATATTTTTTTGAAATTCATTGCTTCATGTGTTTCTGGGATCGACAAACTAAAATTCTTCTGGAAAACCCTTATTTGTTATCATTATCTGCAGTCAGTCCTTGCCAGGACTGCAATGAAATTGTGTCCCTGCCCTCAAATCAGCCTTATCCTCACTCACTGGAAAACATCATGGTCTGATGGCAAATGTGACAAGTGCTTGAAAGCCTGGATCGCACTCCCCCAGCCACATGGCACTAAGCATTCTACAGTGATGAGCCACTCAGATGTTTCTTTTAATTCAGATGTTTTTCTAACAGCCCTGCAGCACAAGGTTGGCTTCTGTTTCCTTAATTTACATATTTTTGCAGGAATCTAGCTGAGGTTGTCATGTTTCTCTGAACTGGTGACGATTGTTGATAGAACTCTGTAAATGCATTTTTATAAGCAGGCTGAACTGCATTTGATGTGACAGCCTCATTCTGACACTGTTGACTTCATATAAATTGAGAAAACAGAAAAGATAAGGTACATAGAAGGAAACCTAAATGTACCTGAATGGACTTCAAGAGAGACTAAAACAGGAAATATTGCTTAATATGTTGTAGTGAGGAAGATTTTTGTTTTGTATTCAAAAAGTAATTCCAAGGGGCTGCTTTCTGTTCAGTTTAACTATTCAGAGTTCCCTCAAACACTAAAAATGATAAGACAATAGATGAACATTTACAGAACCCTCACCCTTGGCCAGGCATTCTAAACCGATGAAGACATAGCATCTACTCTTGACAAACCCACCATCTAGTGGGGAGATTAATATTTAAAAGAATACCCCATAGTGTGACAGGTACTATAATTAGACAATTCACAATGCATAGTGATGGCACAAAGGAATGACGTATTCTGCCTGGAAACTAAAAGTAGTATATACAGAATGCTGGCTCAGTGTCCAGTGGAAGTGTCATGGGTCCTCGCTACGTGGCGGTGCTGTGGACCACCAGTGGCGGGGAGATGGTGGGGTCCGCCCAACAAAGGCAGAAAAGGGAACGTGCATTGTTTCTAAACAGTTTTTAAAACAATAAGAACACCAATTAAAATTGGGACTCCTGGGGCGCCTGGGTGGCTTAGTCGGTTAAGTGTCCAACTTTCGCTTAGGTCATGATCTCGCGGTTCATGGGTTCGAGCCCCGCGTCGGGCTCTGTGCTGACTGCCAGCTCAGAGCCTGGAGCCTGTTTCAGAGTCTGTGACTCCCTCTCTCTCTGACCCTCCCCTGCTCATGCTGTCTCTCTCTCTCTCTCCTAGAAATAAATAAAAATATTTAAAAAAAATAAAATAAATAAAATTGGGACTCCTTTTTACTTTGACCATGTGCCAACGGTTCTAAACACTGTCAGTGATGAGACCTTTCCACAGGGCTGGGCACTCCAAGTGCACTGTCCTGCAAGATGGTGGGTAGCAACTGTACTGGGAATGGCCAGGGGCGTGGGGAGCAGGCAAGACTAGGAGCTGCTCAGACAGGAAATATAGAAGGAGGTTCCAGCGAGGCATCCAGCCCATATAAAGGCATAGACAACAGCGAAGTTCACTGCTGTGCGGAAGGAAATAGACTTTTTCAATATGGGGCACCTGGGTGGCTCAGTCAGTTAAGCATCTGACTCTTGATGTCAGCTCAGGTAATGACCTCAAGGTTCCTGAGATCGAGCCCTGTGTTGGGTTCTGCACTGACAGTGGGGAACCTGCTTGGGATTCTCTCTCTTTCTGCCCCTCTCCAACTCACACGCTCTCTCTCAAAATAAATAAATAAACCTTTAAAAATTATTTTCAATAAACCGTGATGGTCAATTTTGTATCCACATGGGAAAAAATCAGTCTCAATCCCTATCTTACAATATACAAACTCAATTCCAGATAGCTTGTAGATGTAAATGTGAAAGGTAAAATGATAATGTCTAAGTGGGAACATAGAAGAACATGCTCATGATCTTTGTCTTTTAAACAGAGCACAAAAGGGGCACCTGGGTGACTCAGTCAATCAAGCATCCAACTTCGGCTCAGGTTATGATCTTGTGGTTCATGAGTTCAAGCCCTGCATTGGGCCCTGTGCTCATAGCTCAGAGCCTGGAGCCTGCTTCAGATTCTGGGTCTCCCTCTCTCTCTGTTTCTCCCCTGCCTGTGCTCTGTCTCTCTCTCTCTGAAAAATAAATAAAGTAAAGCTTAAAAAATAAAATAAGCAGAGCACAAAGGACTCCAAAAGGGAAAAAAATGAGAAGTTGCAACATATTAAAATTAACTACTTCATTTCTACAAAAGATATGATTAAGAGAGTGATAAACAACCCATAAGATTGGAGAAGATCTTTCCGATGGCATATATCTGACTAAAGACTCATACCTAAGGTATATAAAGAACTCCTAAAAGTCAGTGAAGAAAAGACATCTAATCCTAGAAATCAGTAAGGAAGAGACATATAAACCAATAGGAAAAAGAACCAGGCAACACACACGAAAGGCACGTCACAAAAGTGTATATCCAAATGGCCAAATGGAGCAAACACATGAAAAGGCACTTAATTAACTCAGTTAGTGCATTAGTCATCACTAGTTAGGCATTAGTCATCAGAGAAATGCAAAATAAGCCCCTAACATGAATCACTGACTACACCCACAGTGTAGTTAAAATGAAGGAGAGAGAAAATGTTTTGGCAAGGATGGGGACAAACAGAAGGAACTCTTTGCACTGTTTGTGGGAGTGTAAGTTGGCTCCGTAACTTTGGAAAATCTCCTAGAGCTTCCTACACGCACACTTAATAACCTAGCAATTCTACCCCAGAACTGTACACCCATGTTTATTAAAAGGCCTGTTGAAGAATGTTCATGGCAGCGCTCTACATGATAGCTATAAACTGGAAACAACATGAATACCCATGAACAGTAGCTCGAAAAATAATGTGTCTATTCATAGAGTAGATTGCTGTACCGCAGTGAGAATGAGCGAATGATGATTACATGCCAAAATGCGGCTGAATCTCAAGGAGACTGTTGAACAAAAGATACAAAAGAACAATAGGCAAGCTGAACAGTGGTTGAGGTTAGGGCACTGGTTACCTTGGGGGACAGGTACTGTAAGCAGGCGGGGGGAGTTTCAAGAGTGTTTCTTCTTCCTCTGGGTGCTAGGGACACAGCCCTACGTGTATGCAGGTTTCTGTATATGAAGAAGTTCAATGAAAACGTTTTGAAAAATCCAGCATGGCTAATTCAGGTGGCCAGTTAAGTATAGAATGTGAGTGTTGAACTGATGATCATAACCAGAGAGTTACGAAGTAGGTAGTATAGAAGGTCTGGCTCCGTTCCAGACTCATTAGGTCAGATTCTGCATTTCCCCCAAGGGATTTATTTGCATGTCGACGTTTGAACATCACGGATCTAGGACAGGGTCTTTCTGCCTTGTCCCCAGGTAGATCCAATATGCAGTCATGATTGAGAAGACCTGACTTAGGATGACCCCAAGGTATATTGCCTGCATGGCTAAGTGAATGCAGGTGTCATTAAATAAGATAAAGAATGTGCGGGGAAGAGCAGGTGTGTGGAGGTTGACAAGTTCAGTTTTGGAGTGTATTTGGAGATTCCTTGGGGACATCAGATGAAGCCATTCATTGAGTATTTAGATCTGGAAGCCAGGATACAGACGGGAGATTGAGGGTTACAGGATCTGAGTGTCATCAGCAGGGACGGAATCGTTTAAGTTAAGGGTGTTGAGGGCATCAGCTCAAGAAAATGAGAAATACAGAAGACCAAGGAAAGCCAATGACCAAAGAAGAGAAGAGGTGTTTGTAGAGAAAATGGAAAAATTAGTATCAGAGGTTTGCGTGCGAGCAGGACCGGGTGGTGTGGGGAAGCTATGAACAGAGTTTTCAATAGAAGGAAGGACCGGTGATGTTTTATGCCCAGAAAGGTCAAGTAAGGTAGACTGAGAAGGATCAGTTATTTGTCATTTGGGAGGTCACAGAAAGGTCAAGTAAGGTAGACTGAGAAGGATCAGTTATTTGTCATTTGGGAGGTCACTGGTAGCTTCTCCGTACACAATTCTGGTCAGGGGTAGCTGTAAATATCCAAACACAGAAGTTTCAGCAGTAAGTAGGGGACAGGGGCTTGTGATGGTCAGACATTCACAGCCTTTCCAGGAAGCTGTGCAAAAAAGGGCAAAGTGAGAAGTAAAGGAGGTGCAGAGCGGAAAGCAAGTTTTCAATCTGGCAAAGACTGGAATGTTGCCACTTGACAACAGGAAGGAGTTACTCAGGCAGTGACCCCTGACCTAGCCATCAGGGAGCGTGGACTCAGAGCGTCAGTGGACACTCGACCTGGGGAGGATGGCAGGTGTATGTGACTATAGATACATTTGTAGCTGATGGGTGGGAAGATGAGGCTATTGGAGTCTCCTAGCCTCAGTTTTCTCTAGAAGTAGGGGTTCATGTCATTTGCCTAAAGGGATGGGGAAGACATCGTAAAGATTTGGGTTTCTTAATTTTCGTATACTTTCAGCAAGGATGAGAACCCTTTTATCGGCATGTAGAACATATAATATACCTGGATTTCATTACTTATATGTAAAACACTTAATTCCTTATGAAAGAGTCCATTTTCAGATCAATACCAGAGAACACCACGGATTCACCATTAAGACCCGAAGTTAAATTCTTACTCAACACCCTTGCTGTTTTTTAATGACCGAAGTAGAGTTGACATACAGTGTTATATTAGTTTCAGGTGTGTGACACGGACAATGCCATATATTACACTGCGGTCACCATGGGAAGCGCAGCTGCCATCTGTCACCGTGCAGAGTTATTAAACTAGGACTGACTGTATTCCCTATGCTGTACTTTTCGTCCCTGTGACTTACCTGTTTTATAACTGGAAGGTTTCACCTATTGTGCCCATGCCCACCCACCTCCACTCTGTTTTAAATAGAGTTTTTTCTTTGTATTTAAGAGTCTGTTTCTGCTTTTTTGTTTGTTCATTTATTATGTTTTCTAGATTCCACGTATAAGTGAAATCCTAAGATATTTGTCTTTCTCTCTCTGACATTTCTCTAGGTTCCTCCACGTTGTTGCAAATGGCAAAATCTCATTCTTCTTTAGGGCTGAGCAATATTCCATTGTGTATATATACCTTTTAAATTAAAGTGTAACTAACCTACAGTGTTCGACTAGTTTCAGGTGAACAATACCGTGATTCAGCAATTGTATACATTACTCGGTGCTCCTCGTGATAAACGTACTCCCAGTCCCCATCACCTATCTCACCCACCCCCTGCCCCACCTCCCCTCTGGTGACCACTGGTTTGTTCTCTGTAGTTTTAAGAGTCTGGTTTTGAGGGGCACCTAAGTGGCTTGGTCAGTTCAGCGTCCTACTCTGGGTTTCAGCTCAGGTCATGATCTCTTGGTTCATGGGTTTGAACCCTGAATCTGGCTCTGCACTGACAGCACAGAGCCTGCTTAGAATCCTCTCTCTCTGTCCCTCTTCTGCTTGTGCTCTCTCTCTCTCTCAAAATGAATAAACTAAGAAAAGAAGAATCTAGTTTTTTGTTCTTCTCTTTTTTCCTTTGTTTTGTTTCTTAAACTCCACATGTGAGTGAAATCATATGATGTTTGTCTTTCTTTGACTGATGTGTTCTACTTAGTGTTAATACACTCTAGCTCCATCCGTGTCATTGCAGATGGCAAGATCTCATTCTTTTTTATGGCTGAGTAATATTCTGGTGTGTGTGTGTGTGTGTGTGTGTGTGTGTACACACACGACATCTTTATCCATTCATCAGTTGTGTGTTGCTTGCATATCTTAGCTATTGTAAATAATGCTACAGTAAACGTAGGGGTGCATGTATCTTTTCGAAATAGTGTTTTCGTTTTCTTTGGGTAGATACCCAGTCTTCCTTCCTGTTTCATGTGTCATTAAAATTTCTTTTTGTCTTCATGATTTCTCACTGCATCTCTCTTCTACTGATTAATCATTAGCATATCTGTTCTTATGCGCTTTCCCACATATCTGTCCTCAACATTTGTATCCCATTCAAATTAATTCTTTTTGAGTAAGATTCCTAAACGCCGACCTCTCCTCATATTTTTAATCAAACGAGGAGAGCTTTTGGTGTTTTTGAGTTGTAAGGATAGTATGTTTTTACTCAGATATGTAAAGCATTTAAATAAGAAAGAAAAATATCAGTTCCGATTTTTTGCGTGTGGTTATGTGTGTGTGTTTGTGTTGCTTCCTGAGATCTTTTACATAAAGTCCCAGTGATGAATGTTGGAAGCAGGTAATGTGTCTCCCAACTGTGGTTGAGACACCTGGAGGGAACATTCTCTGTCACTGCCATATCCCTCTGCACGGTGAGTGTGAACCGTTTCTTATAAGTTGATTCTTGTGTAATCCAGATAATGTAAAAACGACATGGCCCTCTTGGGTTTTTTTTTCTTTTTCTATAGATTATTGAGGTCTTATATTATCAATTGTTGAGGCAAGTGATTCTGGAAGTTTGAGGGAGTCAGCTTTGCCCTGTGGAGGTTTGGCCTCTGAGGCTTGCTGTGGAGAGACTAAAAGCCAAGTGTGGGTCATGTTCCCGGCTGTCGGCTGGTGGACTGATCTCAGCCTCATAGCTGGTAGCAGAGTCATTCAGTGGGGAATGAGATAGGCCTACCTGCGGGCCCTGGGCCGAACCAGGAGTGCTTTCCTCCTGGAGATGGGAAGCAGGGGAGTGCTCAGCTCTGTACTTCACCCCTACATATCAGGGATGTGGTATCTTCCTTTCCCCCTGATGGTGTGGCCTAAGGGAGTTTGTGCTCTGACCGACTGGACCAGCCACTCCTCCTCCTTAGAAAGAAAGAAAAGTAGCCAGAGATGGGCGACAGGCACTGGAAGTAACCATTCTATGTGGCACCATCCCAAGAAGGGACACGTTCCTTCCCTGCCCTGAGTGGTAAGAAAGAGGGGCAATCCCTTCCCCAGCAGCTGACTCACAGGGGCGGGGGGCGGACACACAAGCTGAGGCCCAGGAAGATCGAGTTAACAGTTCACCACCACATACCAGTGGCTGCTAAGAGTCTGAATGTGAACCCAGACTGGGCTGACTGAAAACCTTAGCCCTTGTGGGAATAGACCCCACTCCCCATGGGACTCCCGAGGGTTCCCAAGAATGTAATACATTCATAATGATGGGGCCTGGTACCGGCTTTCTCTTATTTGTAGGGATTCGATTGTAGATCTGAAGACTCAAAAGAGGGAGAGGAAAGCCCAGCATTGGAAGTGTCCCCAGCTGAAGAGGAGATGGGTCCAGGGGACTGTTTTTCAACTCTTCATCCTTCACTGTCTATCCTTACTAACTCTGAGATGCCTTGATATAGGACAGCTTACTTCATGGGTCCCAGTAATAATTACATATGGAAAAATCACTTGACTTGAACAATTGGGACACTGGTCTCTATTACTATATATTATTATTTATGAACTAGATAGAAACAAATCTAAGAATTGCCTGGAAAGAAAATTGGTGTATCCTGTCTAGTATCTGGAGTTCCGAATCAGCACCTTTTGAATGAAGGGGGGTGGAATATTACTTCTTAGTACATGTACTTAAAGAAAAATAACTTGATCAGTGGCTGTTCTGAGTGGTTTTTGTGTTTCTTTCAGATGTCGCCCATTTAATGTGGTTTGAAAGACTCTATGTCTGGCTTCAGTGTTTTGAAAAATATATCTTGTACCCAGCAATAATTCTGAATGCCCTCACTATTGATGCATTTTCAATAAGCAATTACCGGAGACTCGGTACCCAGTAAGTGGATAATGGTTTATTCTCATAATGATTTCGATCACAATGATTTCAAAATTGGGTGGATTTTCTCTAAGCGGATTACAGTAGAAGCTAGCTCATATCTACTGATTTACTGGCCACATAAACAGAAACCACGGCGGTCTTGAACTCAAACTCACTGGAGGAGGTTGATGGGTATTACAGAGTGGGCTGGAAAGGAAGTGAGATCTGCTTGAAGTGATGTTGCAGATAAATAACAGTCAGCTTGAAAATGCTCCTGCAAGAGCTTAGTCAGCAAGCTTTCATAAGATGATGGAAGCACAGTGTGGTTCCAGGGGGTTCCTGGAGTTCCAGGAACTGGGGGGTACCATCATGCTCAAAGCGTTATGAACCACCTTGTGTCATTTCATTTAGCAAATATTCTATCATTTTGTGATTGAGGGAGGCGGAGATTAATCACTGTCATTGCTCTCTCTGCATTTATCAGGAGAAGCCTCACAATTTAAAAAAAAAAAAACATGGAGCACAGAGATGTCATGCCGTCCAGATGCCCATGTTTTTGCAAAGCATTAACAACACACAGTTGAGTCATTAGTCTCCTATATTAAAATTAACTCTGAATTTGCAAGTAGAAACCCTTCTCGACAATTTGTGGATTTGTTGCCCTGACAGAAAGTTGAAATGCCTGATCAAATAAGTTCAAGTAGGAGAATGTGAAAGACGTCCTTTCCCGGATTTGCTTATTAAGTCACGTTGCTTAAACATTATGTGCCCAAGTCAATTCTCAGGCATACTCCCAAGCATACTAATTTAAATCTACTCTTCCTTCCAGGGGGTGATGAGGACAAATTAATTAATGTTTGCCAAAGATTGAGCAAGCTGAGATAAAAGACTTTTGAACACTCTGTTGGACTTTGAGTGGATTCATGGTCATGCAAAGCAGACACTGAATGAAATGGTCGTATAACCTTCCTGTCTTTATCAGACTCTGCCTTCCTTCCGGTTCAGACCTGTCGCGGCTAGGCCAGGCCAAGCCATGCCTTTGGTATTTAAAATCAGATCCAGGGATGAAAATCAGCCTCACTGAACACTGGATAAAAAACACAGACAGCGGGACTGTCACCCTCTTGCTTAGCTTGGGGGGGGTACCCAGTCCCGGAGATGACTCCTTGTCCAGAGCCTTGAGTGCTTTCCCTAGGGGCAGGTGTTTCTTAATGACAGGTGTTTCCGGTATGGCACAATGTTGGCTGACCCTGATGCCCTCCCGGAACAAGGCCGAGCCTTGGTTTCTAGAACACGGGCTTACAATCAGAACCAAAGTAGCAAAGAGGGTACCTGTCCTGCTTCCCCAGGCTATCGAGCTGAAGGATTTAAAATTCTGGCTTTCCAACCTCAGGACCGGAACGTTGAGCTAAGCCTGCAGGTTAAGGCCCTCCAGCTCTGGCCGTTGGCAGAGGCTGGACGCAAGGGCTGGGAATCAAGCAGAGTCAAGGAGTTTGGAGAGAGTCCAGTTTCAAGTAATAATACTCTCTACCTAATGTTTTTTCTGGACACTAACATCAGAAAGTAGCACTTAGCTGTGTACCTCCAGATAGTCTCAAATCCTAGATGATGCCAGTAGAACTATTCTTCTAAGAGCCCAAAGCTGACAATTTCTTCATGTTCTTGAGGCATCCAACTGAAGCCTTCGAAAATAATTTTAGGGCGCCTGGGTGGTTCAGTGGTTAAGCGTCCAGCTCTTGGTTTCAGTTCAGGTCATGATCTCACAGTTTCGTGAGTTCGAGCCCCTCATCGGGCTGTGCCCTGACGGCACGAAGCCTACTTGGGATTATCTCTCTCTCCCTCTCTCTCTGCCCCTCCCCTGCTCACACTGTCTCTGTTTCTCTCAAAATAAATAAGCTTTAAATTTTTTTTTAAATTATAATTTCAAGTGCCCATTAGACCAGCTGTTCTCAAACAGGGCAGCAGCCTGTGTGTCAGGATTGCCCAGAAACCTGTTTCTAACTACAGAGTTACCCCCACCTTCCTTGCACTGAGACCACTGTAGCAGGTAGGCAGTGAATTCCTCACTAAGAGGCCTGGCTTCTTATTCAGCTTTTAATACCAACCTAGGAGGCTGGGTCGATGAATGATAGTAAGGTCAGGGATAGTAAATGGATGAGTGGCTGAATCGTGGTATCTTACTAGATATTTATATTCTCCATCCTATTCTCAATAGACTTTGCAGCTATCCCTGGCTGTGTTCACCGACTTCTACATCAGCCTTTATTAAACCTTTAGTGGAGCCCACAATAGCCTCTGAACTATTTTAAGTGTAACCATTACTCTTGCAATGTTATAAAGGCCGTAAACATCAGACCTTCAGATCTCCCGTAGTGTCAACCAGTCGTCATTGAGAAACATAAACTTAATGCCCTTCATTTTAACCATTGTCACAGAGAACACAAAGTTAAGAGTTGACCTTCACTTAGATTTGGCCTGAATAACCCCCCAAATCACCAGTCTCCTCTGAAAACTCAAATAAGAATACCCTTAATCTTAAGATGCCTTGTCATTGGGCATAGAGATTCTTATATTCTAGGCTGTTGTCAAAGGCAACTGAACCCAAACTCATGTGTCTGTACTGTATTTTCATCAGGGGCGTTAGCTGTCTACTGGAAAGGAAAGGCAGGCTCTGGAGCAGTGCTCAACCTTGCTGCAGGAACCCCGAGGGTTCTATGTCGAAGTTACATGAAAACATTCCCACACAGCCCAAATCTGCATGTAATCAAGGGCTAGTTTTTCTTTTTTTAAAATAGGTTTTTTTTTTTAACGTTTATTTACTTTTGAGATAGAGACAGAGCACAAGCTGGGGAGGGGCAGAGAGAGAGGGAGACACAGAATCTGAAACAGGCTCCAGGCTCTGAGCTGTCAGCACAGAACCCGATGAGGGGCTTAAACCCATGGACCGTGAGATCATGACCTGAGCCGAAGTTGGATGCTTAACCGACTGAGCCACCCAGGTGCCCCAAGGGCTAGTTGTTCTCAGATGAACCTTGAGCAAATCTCACTGGGTGCATTGTCAGGCAAAGTGAAAACGATTGTAGCCATCCGTATGAAGGCATATGAAATAGTGCATCAAGGCCAATGGAATTGCCAACACCATTAGATCCTTTTGACAACAAAAATGACAGTGTTGTACCTGTTAGGTGCAAAGACTTTAAAAGCATTACTTGAATGCCCTCATCCTGGGAAAAGATAATAATAATGCTGAAAAGGGTCCAGAGCCCAGGATCCCTCTAGACTTAGGGAAATTGAGACATAGCCCCAGTTTTCTGTATTTAGTGAGGGGAAAAAAAAACCTCTCTTAAGTGCAACCATTCACTGGAAAGTATTCCCATCTCTGTCTTTCTTTTTTTTTTTTAATATTTTTATTTATTTCTAGAAGAGAGAGAGAGAGCATGAGCAGGGGAGGCTCAGAGAGAGAGGGAGATAGAGACTCTGAAACAGGCTCCAGGCTCTGAGCTGGCAGTCAGCACAGAGCCCAACGCGGGGCTCGAACCCACAAACCGCGAGATCATGACCTAAGTGAAAGTCGGACGCTTAACTGACTAAGCCACCCAGGCGCCCCCCATCTCTGTCTTTCTTTCGAGTTTCCAAGTAGGATTGTAGTAAGGGGGAATGGTGTAGGAATCTGCCCAAAATGTGCAAAGTCTTCCTTCAGTCAGGATATTCTGAGATAGATGTTCCATTGTTGGTGTCAGCATCTGCTGGAATTGTTCATATTAACACATATTCCCTACCTGGGTTAATAACCTGACCCCCCGACAAAAGCATCCAGGAGCCCAGGCCTCGAAGCAAAGTTTAGTATCTCCTTGCTGGACTGCTTTGAGGAGTTCCTTAACTAAAAAGGCCAATGCCATGGGGAAACAATGTCAATGGTACCGTTTTCAGCAGAAAAAAAGAGGGGGTCGGGAGCCCAGAGAGGTTACATTCATCAGGGAGGTACATATGCTGAAAAATATTAGAAATTAACATGTAAAGGCAAAATTGGCTTTGTTGAGATACAGGGGTGTTTTTTTTCCTTTTCGATTTTAATATTAACTACTATTGTATCACTGCTTCAGTAAGATTCGTCCATAATAAAAGAGCGTACACTGACCAGACGCCAAAAGGGGAACATGCTGTTCCCTCACTCGCCGTCCAGCTTTCCGTGGAATGTGTTACCGCAGTAGTCCTTCAGATAAGCTCCAAGGGAGCTCTGTGTCCTTGCCGAAAGACGGGGGACCGTGAATATTATGTGGCAGAAAGAAGTTTCTTCTCATGGCCGAGGGTCTATGCTTAGAGTCCCTTGGGACGGAGTTTCAATCCTCACTCTGCCCCGCCCCGTGAGACGTTAGGAAAGGGACCCAAACTCTAAGACTCCGTTTTGCTCCTCTGACAAATGTGGATAATGACAGAGCCCACCCCACCCATCTTGGCTTCTCATGCCTGTAAAGGGCACAGCGCATAGTAAATGCACAAGCAGCATTAGCTATTGTAACTCACCAGGTAGTTTGCCCTCCGTCCTTGACCACTTCTTCTCTTTCCTTTCCAACAGCTGGGACATTTTCCTGATGATTATTGCCGGCATGAAGCTGCTGAGGACCTCTTTCTGTAACCCCGCTCAACAGTTCATTCATGTGGGCTTCACGGCGATCTTTTTCCATTTTGACTACAAAGATATATCGGAGAGTTTCCTACTGGATTTCTTCCTGGTGTCCATTGTATTTAGCAAGGCAAGTGAATTCTCTGTTCTCCCCATTTTAAAATTTAAGAGGTGTGTTTCTCACCACAGGCTTCAAGAGCTGTAAACATTTTCCTTTCAACAAAAATTGTGGACTGAAACCAAATTGAATTACATATGCGTGTCACACTCTTGCTACCATTTGGGGAACGTTTCCCCGTGGAATACAAACGTGCCACATTGTTTGCCAAAAATCACTAATTAAAACAAATTAGCCATTTACTGTTGCTTGAAATTTTGAAATTTTATGAACTTTGTTCATAATCTCATTATAGAACTTCCCTAGACCACAAAATGCTCTGAAGATTAGCGACCAGACTGATTTTTTTTTTTAATTAGCTAACATTTGCAGTAAAACTTGTGAACTGGTACCCAAGATCCAGGTCTCTTGGGTCATTTCCATTCTTCTTGGCTTGTGTCAGGTCAAGATTCACAGGCAATGAGAAGTCCTAGTCACAATTCAGGCAAAGTATGGGGAGGGAATCTAATGTCTAACATGGGGGGGGGGCGGATAAAATCCTCTGGATACTCACCCGAGTATATTCGGAGTGCCTCGCGAAGCCAAGGGTTTGTACACAGAAATGACAAGGAATTTGGAACAACTCCTGGTAAATAAACTGACACACCATCTCACTTCACACCTGGCTTCCTCATGCACTCACGTTAATATGGCGGCCACCGGTTTCTGCCCTCGGCTTGACTTAACCACCCCCTGCCCCACTTTTGATTAATATTTTTAAAACTTTAAGGTCTTTTTCCCTGAACTTCATTTCTTACCTCTTTTTGAATCTATTCTGTTAAATGTTTCTCTTTATCACTATCCTTTCCTTCTTCCTTTCTCTTTGTTTATTTCAGGTAACAAGATTTCGAAACCCTCGATTGTCCTAAAGAGGCCCCATGAGTTACTGCCGTCACCCTATAGGGGTGCACGTTTCCTCTTATAACTCGGGCTCAGCTCTGACTTTTTAGCTGCCCGAGTCCCTTCTTGTGCCTCTTGTAACTAGCTCTGTGCTATTATTACTTTTGCCGCCTATATCTTATTTCAGAACTCTGGTCTTGGTCTTTTTCCCATCAGCATTTCTTCTCTAAGTTCTGTTTGCTGTCAATAAATTTGTCCCAATTTTTTTATGGTTCAAATCACAGGCTTCCGGGGCGACTGGGTGGCTTAGTCGGTTAAGCGTCCAACTTTCGCTTAGGTCATGATCTCGCGGTTTGTGGGTTCGAGCCCCGCGTCCGGCTCTGTGCTGACTGCCAGCTCAGAGCCTGGAGCCTGTTTCAGTCTGTGACTCCCTCTCTCTCTGACCCTCCCCTACTCATGCTGTCTCTCTCTCTCTCCTAGAAAAAAACAATCACAGGCTTCCATATTTTGTTCCTTCACTATGTACAAATTGCCTTTATTTCACATACTACTTAGAAAACTATATCCTATGATCTTTAAAGCATTTATGAAGCTATTGTAAATAGTTTTACCACTTGCAGCAGGTAAGGGCTTCTAACCAGATGCAAAATGTGTCAAATATTGAATCCCTGACCCTGACATTATTTCTCTTTTGATACAATGTTATTTATATCCCTTCCTGAACCGCAGTTTCTGATAAAATTGAAAAAAAGGATGGAAGTCCCACGTGGGTGGTGAGAGGATTGAAAGAAACCTTTAAGTAAGATTTGCTTTCCAAATGCAAGGCAGACTTTGTAAAGCCATTGTAACTGGGGAAACAGAAGCTATGCACTGTTTAGTATGGGAAGGAGCATGGCTGCTTTTCCACACTGAACTCCATCTAAATACCACCCCGTAAAGTGAGAAGCCCCCGGTGAACAACAGCCCAACAGAGAGGAGTGAGGGTCTTACTGTGAAAGTCCTAAGGGCATGGCTTCTAAGTGATTGTACATCCACAGCAGGGACAGTGATTTTCATTTCCTGGAGCAAAGGCGGCCTTTCCCCGCTATCGCTTGGTGGCATCCCATGTGTCACGAGCGTGGGACTGGACAGGACACGGACGAGAACAAACTCCATGCAAACTTAGCTGCTGCAGGCATGTGACTTTCACTTACCGTCATCTTTTTGAAGTAACCGTTCACACACCAGTAATTTCAGACAGAACTATAGTAACCGCCTTCCTATTTTCTCGAATTGTGGGAACATTAGCACGTATCATTTGAATAGTTTGCTTTTAGGCTGGGGATGAGAACCAAAGGTAGAAAAGTCAGCATACTCTGAGTGCATCAGTCCTGAAACTCCCTAACTCCTTCTGATGTCTGCTTGCTCTTGATCTTGAGAGAGCTGGGAACAGCCCATTTTCTAGAATGAGAAACAAAATAAAAATATGTAGTTAAAGAGACAGCATTGGAGAGCTTCCCAGAGGGGGTAAAGAAAAAGCCAGTAGAAATTAGTGCAGAGGACTGGTGGCGGTGAGGGGGGCCCACAGTTAACATTTCCTGTAAATATCCTGCCTGTAATTCCCAACTGATGCTTCCTAGTCTTTCTTGTCATTTAAATGCGCCTTTTAAAAAATTGTTTCTATTAATATGTTTCCTAGAAACCTCTAATATTGCTCTTATGATGCTATAGCACTCTTCAGGGTTATTCATTGCACAGAATGGAGTTTTATTTGTTCAGTAGGCTTATCAAAGTCCCACTGATGTCCTGTCCTCTGTCTGATCAGGGCAGACATCTCTACATGCTTTCCCCAGCCCTGCTCCCATTCTGCTAAACTGAGAGTCACTGTTCGCTGGGTAGCCCACCCCCCAGGAGGGCTGCAAGATTAATGAAGAGACACAAGAAGGTATCCAGTTCCTTGCAAGAAAGGAGCTGTGTGAATATGGGACTCATTATGGTCATAAGTCAGTGTCCCCTAATCCTTCAGGTTTTATGGGCAGAAATAAAAGGGGGAGCCAGTTGGAGGGATGATCTACAGAGTGAGATCCCGGCACTAGGGAGCCCCAGAATGACCTCGGTGGCTTCCAGAAGGTCTTGCTGCACAGCATTCTCTGCTTGCCCGAACTCCCGAGCGCCCCGAGGTCTGGAGGTGGATGTTGGCTATTCTCTGCAGCCCGCCAGACCTAGTGAAAAATGAAAAGCAGGACATAATGAGTCCTAGAGCCCAAGAGGAGGGAGTTGGCTCCGCCCCTGCATTGACAGGAGGGTGGGACCTTCACAGTGATGGCATCCCGGGCTCTGGGGAATGGCCAGAGGGGAACATCCCATATCCCATCCTGAGGTGTGTGGTATTCCAAGCCTACGCCCATGTGGCATCACTTTGAGAAGTTAGGCCATCCTCCCTCGCTCTCAGTCCCTTCCCTCTTTCCGTCCTGCCCCATTAGCCAACCTTCCCTTTCAAGAATTCACGGCGGTAATTAGTTTGTCGCATTTCTGGGGTGCCTAGGTCCTTGGTGGGACAGAAGGCCTGATCCAGGTACAGGTACTCCATTATGACGGGATCAAAGGCGACACAGCTGCTTTGGTGCTCTCCCAATGGTCTTAAAAAAGTTCGTAGTGGGGGGCACCTGGGTGGCTCAGTTGGTTAAGCATCCGACTTCAGCTCAGGTCATGATCTCATAGCTCATGGGTTCCAGCCCTGCATCGGGCTCTGTGCTGACAGCCCAGAGCCTGGAGCCTGATTCAGATTCTGTGTCTCCCTCTCTCTCTGATCCTCCCCTGCTCACACTCTGTTTCTCTCTTTCTCTCAAAAATAAATAAAAACAGGGGCACCTGGGTGGCTCAGTCGGTTAAGCGTCCGACTTCGGCTCAGGTCATGATCACTTGGTTCTGGGTTCGAGCCCCGCATCGGGCTCTGTGCTGACAGCTAGCTCATAGCCTGGATCCTGTTTCAGATTCTGTATCTCCCTCTCTGATCCTCCCCTGTTCATGCTGTCCCTCTCTCTCTCTCTCAGAAATAAATAAAACATTAAAAAATAAATAAATAAATAAAAACATTTTTAAAAAATTAAAAAAAAAGAAAAAGTTCCTAGGAACCATCCTGCCTTGACATTTCTAGTAATGATTGGTTGGAGAAGCAGGACTTTCCAGAATCCTGCCAGAGGAGAAGTCTGCCAGCACTTGCAGAAGGTGTTGGACGTGAAATTCCATTAATTCAGCATGGGAGGTAGCTCTCCTACCATCTAGCCAATTAACACTAATGGGTGAAATTGTTTTTATTTAAAGCTATATGAATAATTACACTGGAGCCCTGAGGTGTGGCTCCATTATAGATGACTGCAGTGAGCATTCAAATGATTAGAAATCAGAGTTTCTAGGGGCGCCTGGGTGGCTTAGTCGGTTAAGCGTCCGGCTTTTGCTTAGGTCATGATCTCGCGGTTCGTGGGTTCGAGCCCCGCGTCGGGCTCTGTGCTGACTGCCAGCTCAGAGCCTGGAGCCTGTTTCAGAGTCTGTGTCTCCCTCTCTCTCTGACCCTCCCCTGTTCACGCTGTCTCTCTCTATCCTAGAAATAAAATTAAAAAAAAAAAAAAAAAGAAATCAGAGTTTCTAAATGACATTTTCCTTTTTTTTTTCTGTGTGTAGGTAGAAAGTCTTGCATTAAAATAGAACCTCTTGTCTGGGAAGGCATGCTTTTATGGAAGCATTTGTTCATAATACTTTGTTCAATAAAGTAATTGTTCACTTATTGAGCATCCCTTAAGTGCCAGGCATTGTACGAGAGCATGAAGATTATTAATGATACGGATGAGAGCACGTCTTTATTTGGTACTTTCCCTGGGTCAGGTGCATATTGATGTGCTTGATTCTTTGTGGTCAGATACTGTTCATGGTACAGATGAGCAGTAGAGGCACAGAATTTAAGTTAATTGTAAAAACATCTCCCAGCTATAAAATGAGAGTGTAGCATTCTGCTCTGAGGCTGAGCTTTGTGACACTTCTTGGGGACTCCAGAAAGAAGGCACAAAGCTAAGGAGATGATTACGGTAAATGTGATAAGGAAGGTGGCCATGGCAGAGAATTTCAAGAGGGCACATAAAAATCGTACCCAGTCCCACCCAGGAGAATCAGAAACAATGATGCTCACCTTGAGCCTTGAGTAGTGTAGGAGTGAGTCAGGCAAGGAAGGCAGGGAAAAGTGAGCTACATCCAGGGAAAAGCAGGTGCAAAGGCACAGAAGCAAGAGAGAGATTGGCATGTCCTGGGAGCTGCAAGACCCTTGGTAAGCGTGAACACATGGCAGGGGCGAGTGGTGAGGGAAGAAGTGGCAGGTGTCCCCAGTCAGATCACAAAGGGCCCAACAGGTCATGCATCAGGGTTTGGCTGAAGGTTGTTAAGAGAGGAGTACCAGGGGGGCGCCTGGGTGGCTTAGTCGGTTAAGCGTCCGACTTTCGCTTAGGTCATGATCTCGCGGTTCGTGGGTTTGAGCCCTGCGTCGGGCTCTGTGCTGACTGCCAGCTCAGAGCCTGGAGCCTGTTTCAGTCTGTGACTCCCTCTCTCTCTGACCCTCCCCTGCTCACGCTGTCTCTCTCTCTCTCTCTCCTAGAAAAAAAAAATAAATAAGGAATACCAGCATCAGAACTGCATGTTAGAAACATCTCTTTGTGGGAATGATAAAAGATAAGAAAGCGTGGAGTTTGGAATCGGGTAGGAGAGGAACGCAGTAATGCAGGTGCCTGATAGTCACCTCCAGCAACTGGAGCTGCAGTGGCAGAAGTGAGACAGAGAGAAGGGGACATGCCCTGGTTGGGGGTGGTCTGGGAGGTGGACCTGGTAAATTCAGTGGCAACTAGGATGGAGTGGACTGACTGTGGGGGGACGAGCCACCGCTGGGAGCTCTCAGATCCTGACTCCAGTAACAAGAGCTGTCACTAACGAGATTAGCGGGGACAAGAATATTGGTTCTAGATGTGCTGAACTGTGGAATGAGAAGCGATGCGGACCAAAACTAATTAACCCTGGGAACAGGATTTTTGTTCCCCATTTAAATATTTCAATTTGCATAACTAATGCACAAATATATGCTCATTGTAATCAAATTAGAAAAAGAATGGAAAAATACAAAGAAAGCCTATCTTACGCAACATTCCTCACTTCTTAACCCCCTCTTCTCCCTAAAGATGGTAAACGTTTCAGAATAATTCCTTCCATTCTGTTTTCCATAAATTCACACACATATACACACACACACACACGTACACAAATTTAAATAGGATCATTTTTTACATATTTTTTATATTTTCCTTTGTTGCTTAAATATATATCTCAGAGAACTTCCATGACTATTCATCTAATGCGGCCTCTTCTGTTTGATGCATGCATTAGTATTCCATAGCGCATGTCATAATTTGACTAGCCATTCCCCTGCGATAAACATTTAGTTTGTTTATAGATTTGTTCCATGGTAATTGGGACTTCTTAGTTCACAGACTCCAGAAATCTACATAAAACTGGCTTAATGACAAAAGGGAATCCAATAGTTCACAAAACCGATTGGGCGATCCAGAGGCTTAAATGATAGCCTTGAAATTCTGGGTTTCTTTTTTTCCTCCTTCTTGTCCTCACACTGGCTGGCCTTCTCTCTGTTGGCTTCATTCTTAGATTGTGTCTATCCATGTGGTGTAACTATGGTCACTCACATTTCTAGATTCATGGCATTCTTACACCTAAACCTCCCAGAAAGAAGAGAAAGCATCTTTCCTAATGATTTCAGCCAAAGTCCTAGGGAAGAGTCTCATTGACTCCTTAGGTGTCATGTGTTCATGAACCGGAGACAGTGGCCAGAGGGATGTGAGTTCCCTAGTTAATGAAGTCTAAACTTCTTGCTCTCATCTACTTGAATCCTAACCAAACTGTAGGGACTAGGAGTCAGGGAGAGAAGAAAAAGAGGGTAGATGAGAAGTGTCTGATGCTACTGCCTTTGACTACACAAGGTCAAACAAGGTCAAGGTCCAGCTGGTGTTAGGAAACACATGAGTGTCTGAGAAACATAGATTCCCATGATGGGAACTGCTGGGTCGACAGCATATACATAAAAGAGGCTCAATAGAGAATGCCTCCAAAAGAGTTACATTCCTTCCGACGGGGATGACCAGAGTTCAAGAAATAGGTATGAGAAGTGACTCTGAAACAAGATCAAGTACAGCATCTAATGGTGAGCAAGAAAGGAAATGGGACTTGTCAGGTTTATTGATCTTTTTCATAACTCTGGAATCTTCAGCAAGGTCATCTTGCAATTTCCTCTCTACTAGACAAGACTAACTCCAGTAATAACATCAACCCGTAGGGCCTGGAGCGTTCTCTATGCCCGACAACGTCTGGTCTTCAAGGAAATGAAGTCTGCTGTGATAAAACTTTCAAATCCTCTGCAAATTTCTGTAGGAAATCTATCTGGATCACATACTAGCAGCCCGGTTATCATTTCAAAGGATAGATGAGGAAGAAATGTTAAGAGAGAAAAAGAGAATGGTGATGAGTGGGAACAGTGATCACAATGCAGTAAAAACTCTAGAAGCAACTAAATTTGGAGGGTGGTTGGTTGTTTAACTGAAAAACTTAAACAGGGAATTGTAATAAACGATACCTGCCTATCTTATAATTTTAGTAAAGCATAAAAGTTATATATTAACTCTTATTTCCAGTCTTTGGAAGCCTTTTCTTTGAGTAGGAATCTACCGAATGCTATTCATGCTTATTGCATGAACCATGCTCCTAATGTGTTTTCTAGGATGTTCAGTTCCCATTTCCATGTTTTAAATTCTACTTGAAGTGAGAATTGAAATTTACCTGTGAAAGTCTGAGAGCGGTTTGCATTTCTTTGTTCCCAAATCTCTTCTCATTCATACCTAAGTCCACAACCACATTTTCAGAGATGTCTTCCTCGAGCTATTGGCATTCAACTTTACCGTGCTAGAAACACCCTGCTCTGTCCGTACTCATATTGTTTGTTCTCATATTGCATCAGTTTATTCAATAGTTAATTGAGTAAAAAGACCATTATATTGACAAGTAAAACTGATACAGACGGTCTGGGCAGCAGGAGTGTACTGGCCTTTGGTGTTCACTGGGTTGTGGGACCCATCAGTAGGTTTTACAGTGCAAATATAAATGTCAATCAGTCTGAAAGTTGATTAGGCAAGTTTTTGAAAGGGTCTCCTTTGGTAAGATACATAGGGAAGAGCCATATTTGCATGGATATTGAGTTATCCATGTCCTTGAATGTGCCATACCCAAACTGAAGATAAGGAGACATGCAGGATCTCAGCGTATGACATAGAGAATTTGATTCGGCCGTTATGACTTAGTGTCTGCAAGATGCACTGCCTGAGGAACGGAGGTGCTTCAGGAGAAAGAAAGGCCCTCGCTGAGTTTAGTCTGTTGGGGGAGACGAAATAGTTGCAAACAGCAGAGAGTTAAGTTTCCCCAGCAAGCACCCTAAAATTCTGATTGTTTTCTCAGCTTCCTGCTCAGACATCAACCTTTGAAAGTATACACCCAGTGTCTCTGAGTTTTTGCCACCTATTTTCTACCTCTTTGATGCCAGCAACCCTGTCCTTTTCCAGTGTTATGGTGGCAGCCTTCTAACAGGCCTCTCTGCCTCCACCCCTGCTCTTACAGTCCCTCTCAACAGAGGGTTCAGCGGGGTTTGTTTTATATAAAGTTATTTTGGAATAATTTTAGATTCGTAGAGAAGATATAAAGATAGTAGAGTTCCCACACACCCCATACTCAGTTTCTCCCTTTTATTTACATTTTACATTAGTATTTGTCCCGGTTAAGGGACAAACGATATTTGTCCTGGTTAAGGAGCCAAGGTTGATCTGTTTTGGTCAACTAAAGTTAATACTTAATTCAAATTTCCTTAGTTGTTCTAAAGATGTCCTCTTTTTTCCCACCCGGGACTCCACCCACACTGCACTTAGTTGCCTTATCTCCTCCTTAGGCTCCTCTTGGTGGTGATAGTTCTCTTGTTTTGTTTGTGAAGTTAACAGTTTTGAGAAGGATTGCTTAGGTATATTGTGGCATGTCTTTCTGTTAGAATTTGGGTGATGCTTTTCTGCTTTTAAGACCTGAGTTATGGATTTGTGGAAGCCAGATGACAGAGGTAAAGTGCCTTTCTCATCACATCATATCAAGGATTCATGCTAGCAACATGACTGAACATTTGATGTTGACCTTCATCATCTGGCTGAGGTAGGATTTATCAGGCTTTTCCATATAAAGTTATCCTTTTGTGAATCTTTCTGTATTCTTTGGAGGAAAACCACTATGTGTAGCTCACATTTAAGAAGGGGGAAGCTATATTTGACTTCCTTGATGGAAATGGAAGAAATAAGACATTGTTTGATTTATTTTGAAAAGTATTTGATTTTTCTGCATGAGAGATTTGTCTACCATCTACCTGTCTACCTATTTTTATATCAGAATGGACTTTTGGATATTTATTTTATACTTTGGGTAATAATACAATATAACTTTACTCATTTTGTTGCTCTTTGGTTACTTGGAACTCTTTCATTTGGCTTTTTTGTTGCTTTGGCATAACCTCATCGTGTGTGTGTGTGTGTGTGTGTTAACATTTTCTCACTTTCTGGCAATTTAAGATGTTCTAAGCTTGTCTTGCATATTTCCTGCCCCAATCCTAAAATTTGCCATTTCCCTAAGGGTGGTCTGCTTTCTTTTATTAGGGAATGGTAGTTAGAAACCAAAACCAGGAACCTAAGTGTGCTTGTTGATACTTGACAGTCATTGATTTCAGGCACTCTCAGCTGACAGAGCAAGGCATATATGTTTATATGCCCATGTATATACACATATCTAGAAATAATTCATATATAACCATTTGTATGCACATTAAACAAAACATGAGTTCATACTGATATCTCCAAGTTGAATCTACTACCAGAGGGATCATTCCGGCCAATCCCCCTTGCTTACTGTTACTTCCCACTCTATCAGTGAGAAGCCTGCCTTCTACCTACCATCTGTTATACATCTACTTAACTGTTTAGTTCTAGTGTGTATGTATAGTCGTTTCATAATTGCCAACCTATATCTCCATGAGAAACAGTCTTATCAACTAGAGCCCGGTGTTCAAGCGCAATTCCTTTTTGCCTTTAGTCTTACAGATTCCACTCATTTTCAAAGTTTTTTGAGTCAGCACCTTGTTCCTCCACCTCCCTTAGTGAGGTTGTTTCATACATTTATACCAGTTACATTGTTTTGTCACTGTCTGCATTCCATCTGGGGATTCCCCCAACCTCCTAGATGATTATTTTAAAATTTTCATATGTTAAGTTTTCTCATGTTATAAATTTCTGTGGAATTTAACAATGTATGCATGTATAATGGTGCGCATATATTATTAGGGTATCCAACAAAAGAATTTCATTCCCCTAAAAAATTCCCTGTGCTTCATCTATTCATCTCTCCCCTTCTCAAAACTCTGGCAGCCATTGATGTGTTTACCACTGCTTGAATTTTGTCTTTTGCAGCCTGTCGTATAATTGGAATTATAAGCCTTTTTGGACGGGCTTTGTCCACTAAGTGGTATACATTCATGATTTATCCATGTCTTCGCATGGCTCTGGCTTGATAGCTCATTCTTTTTTATTGTTGAGTAGTATTCTGTTGTATGGATGTTTACTCACTCACCTGCTGAAGGAAATCTTGGCTTTTCTAGTTTGTGATGATTATGAATAAAACTGCTATGAACATTTGTCTGCAGGTTTTGTGTAAACATAGTTTTCAGGTAAGATGGATTAATACCTGATAGCTAAATTAAGTGGCAGAAGTATGTTTAGCTTTGTAGGCAGCCACCAAATTATCTTCCCAAGTGCTCTCTACTGTTCTGCATTTTTGCCACAATGGATGAGAGTTCTTATTGTGTCTCCACCTCACACAATTTATGCTGTCACCTTTTGGATTTCAGCAATTCTGGTAAGTACTTATAAGTGCCATCTTCTTTTCATTTTCATTTTCCTAAAGACAAATGGTGTTGGTGTTGTCATATACTTAATTACCAACTGTATATCTTCTTTGTTGGAGTGTCCAGATTTTTTGGCCCATTTTAAAGTTGGTTTATTTTCTTATTATTGAGTGTGAGAGTTATTTGCATATTGTGGATACAAGTCCTTTACTCGATATATGTTTTCTGGGCTTGTCTTTTCATAGCGTGGTTTGTACATACATCTTCTGTGGTGTTCTGTGGTAGAAGAGGTTGTTTGCTAAATTTTTCTGCCCTGCTAGGCTGCCCTTCTCTTGGCCATTTGGCTAGAAAAAGCAGACTTTTAAAAATTTTTTTTGGTCTATGCCTCTTGACATTTCTGAGTTGCTGGTTTGCTTAGCTCTAAATCTGCAAAATGTGTGGTCAAAAGAAAATCCAGGGAACTCAATACCATTTATTTCCCCAGATCCCAGGACCCTTAGCTGGTTTCCCCTTTTCTCTCCAACTTCCAGAGTCTTCTTAGGTGTATTTAATAAACCATTCTCAAGATTTTCAATTGTATTTAACAGGAGCAATAGAGAAAGATGTGTACTTCCTGTTCCCAAAGTGGAAGCTTTTGATGTACATTTTAAACTAATCTAAATCCATCATCAAATGCTGCTATAATGCTTCTCTTTCTATTTTTTAAATTTTTTTGTTTGTTTTATTTATTTTTGAGACAGAGAGAGACAGAGCACAAGTGTGAGAAGGGCAGAGAGAGAGGGAGACACAGAATCTGAAACAGGCTCCAGGCTCTGAGCTGTCAGCACAAAACCCAATGTGGGGCTCAAACCCATGAACCATGAGATCATGGCATGAGCTGAAGTTGGACGCTTAACCAACTGAGCCACCCAGGTGCCCCAATGCTTCTCTTTCTAACTCAGACACCTTTTAACAGAATATTTTCAACTTCTCCTTCCTATTCTTTCTGAGATAGCAGTTATACATTTCTTTATCCATATTTTAAAATCACCCAATGCATTGTTCCTATCATTTCTTTAAACAAAAGGTTCTATTTTATATCAATTGTAAAATAACAATAATAAAATATTTTGCTTTGCCTTCACTTCTTTCTTTATATAGATTTAAGCTTCTCACCTACATCATTTTCCTTCACCATGAAGAACTTTTTAACATTTCTTGCAGGGAAGGTCAGCTGGTGATGGATTTCCTCAGTTTTTGTCTACAAAATCTTTACTTTGTTTCCCTTCAATTTTGGAGAATAATTTTATTGGGTGTATAGTTCCAGGTTGGTAGGGTTTTTTTTCTGTCAACACTTCAATAAATATTTCACTCCACTTTCGCCACACTTGCATGAATTCTTATGAGAAGTCTCCAATTTCTTTGTTCTTCTGTATGTAAGGCCAATTTTCCTCAGGGTTTCAAGATTTTTCTCTCTTTTGGCTTTCCGAAACTTAAATATGACATGCCTAGGTGTGTGTGTGTGTGTGTGTGTGTGTGTGTGTGTGTGTGTGTGTGTGTGTGTTTGGTTCTTTGAGTTTTCTGGGTTTGTCTTTTGGCATCTGTCATTAATTTTGGAAGTTCTTGGCTGTTACTCAAATATTTCTTCAGCTCTTTTTTCTTCCTCTGGTATTACAATTACACACGTACACCTTTCTTATTGTCCCACTGTTCTCTGATATTTTGTTTTGTTTTCTCTGTTTCCATTTCAGTTACAGAAATTTCCATTGACATATCTTCAAACTCACTGATTCTTTTCTTGGCCACATCCTGTCTATTGATGAGTCCAATAAAGGCATTCCTTCTTGCTGTGAAAGTGTTTTTAATTTCTAACATTTCCTTTACCCTTTCTTAAAGTTTCCATTAGACACCTGTTCTTGCATGCTATCTACTTTTCCATTAGAGCTCCAAACATATTAATCATAGTTACCTTTTATTCCCTGTGTGATCATTCCAGCATTTGTGTCATATCTGAGTCTGGTTCTAGTTCTTGCTTTGCCTCTTCAGGCTGTTTTTCCTCGCCTTTTGGCACACTCTTAATTTTTTGTTGAAAGCAGGAAATGTTGTATCAGGGAATAGAACCTGAGGTGAAGAGGCCTTTAGTGTGAGGATTTCTGTCAATCTGATTAGAAGACGGACTGTGTTCAATGTTTGCTATTACTGTAGGTCCCAGATGCTTCAACCTTTTATAATGTCCTTGTTTTCATCTCCTCTTGATTGTGGGCTTCCCTAAAATCTCCTCAGAGAGAGTTGTGTCTTGTGTTACTTTAGCCGTCACGTAGTGTCACTATACTGGATCGCTGTTGGTGTGTTGCTAAGGTATGGAGCAGGGGGGAATTTTCCATGATCTTCCAATTACATCTCAGTCTTTTATTGGGCCTGTGTCTCTGGGCTGGGATCTTCATAAGTGTTTCCAGAATGGCATAGCTTTTTTTCTCCCAGTGCACCATACTCCCTTCGCTGGTAGTTGCATTCATCTATTTCCTTAAAGCCCTGACTCTATTGACTTCTTTTTCCTCTTTTTGGTGAGGTCAGCTGGAGAGGGAGGGATTCCCTTCCCCTAACTCAGATTAGGCTCAAGCAAAGCCCTTTGTGGGCCATTGTCTTCACAGTGGTTCACAGTCCTCCCCCTGCCAGACCCATGAGGAGATCTTTCTTGGTTCTCTATCACGAGGACCTGTTGGGGTTTCTAGGGTAGGAAAGAGGGAGGGGTCCCTAGGACTGTGGTGCCCAGGAGTTTCTAAATCTCATGCCGATCCACACTCAGCCTCTAGCAGTTTTCCAGAATCACCATTAAGTGTCCCTACTGGTTTCATGGCTCCAGAAGCTTCTGTCCCAAGTGAGTAGGGCTCAATGAATCTTCCAGAGAGGCAGCTTTCCCTGTGACATCAGCAGTCTGATGGATTAGGGGGACATTGCTTTTCAGTTTGTTTAGCCTTTTCTTATTGCCAAAGTAGGAGGACAGCTCTTAATCTTTTTTCATCATGGGAGCTGAAACTAGAAGTCCCTCAAGTTTTTCTTTTCATACACACACCGGATCTTGTCCCTGCTCAGAAACCCGACATGGCTCCCCATCTTTTGCAAAGTAAAAGCCAACTCCCTTACACTGGCCCATGGACCAATGCCAGCTGGGTCCTGTCACTGCTCTGACCTCTTTTCCTTCTGTTTTACCCAGCGTTCCTTGCCCTTCCTCTACCGTGTGAAGCATGCTCTCATGGGAGGCCCCTTGTTCTAGCTGTTTCTCTGGTCTAAAAATGCTCCTCCCCACATGTCCGCTGGACTCACCCCACCAGATCTGTCTGGGCTTTCCCCAGATTTCACCATGCTATTGCAGCTCCCCTGCTCGACCCTCCACCAGCCTCCCAGGCCTTCTACACGGCGCTTCTGGTGAGAGCATCCACCACCTTCTAACTTGCTCTCTCATTGGCTTGTTTATCATTTTATTACCCCTCCTGCTGGAGTGTAAATTCCACGAAGGCAAAGATCTTTCCCTGTTCTGGGTACTGATAGGTCCCAATTTCCAGACCAGAGTCAGGCGTGCAGCAGCGTAAAATAAACCTCTGTGTGATGCTGAAACTTGTCTCGCACACTAGCTATTCGGTAATTTATCCAAAGTCACTCTCTCTGGGAGTGACTTAGGACTGTGGGTCACACTTGAACTGTGTCCCAATCCCTCTCTGCCCAAGGACAAGAGCACAGAATGGTTTGTGGGAGGTTGGCCAAGCCACCTTCCAGGCTCCCGGGGACACGTTCCCTTGCAGTGGCCACCCAGGATGGTTCAGGAGAAAATTCTCACAAGCTCTGCCCTGCCTCTAGAAACAAGAAACATGGTTCACTATGTTCGTGTTCCCAAAGAGAATGGAAATTCCTCCAGTGGTAGAGTCATGAGTCCACTTATTTGTTTCCTACTTCCTGCAACGCTGACAAAATGCAGGGTCGTCGCAATTACTCAAGGCATTTCACTTGACATCAGTTGAAAGGTGAGAAATGGAAGAACTGGTTTTTGAAAAAGGAAGGCTAAGCTTGGATGTGGTGATTGGATGACATTTTACCGTTCTAGAGAGATGATGATTCCAGTTCAGGGGCTGGGGAGGGGCTGGAGGAGAGAAGGTTTTAGACTGAGCATACGTATGGGTCACTCCGAGGTCCTTCCTCAGGCTTTTCATGGTGTATGTTTTCATTTTCTTGGCTTCCTATAAATCCTGTTTCGCTGTGTCACTGTTGCCTGCTGTCCTGTTCACACCAGGGAGGCAGCACACGACCGGCATCACTGGCCACCCTGCTGGGAGTGTGTTGCTCTGGCCCTACAGTTGGCAGAGCGCCTCTTGGGAAACTGAGGGGTACATCACAACCTGCATGTAGCTGTAGATCTTTCCCAGTGGTGACAAGCTGGTGTCATCCAACCGGCCAGCCCTTTACTGTGTCCCATAACTCCTGGGAAGGGCCCGAACACCCCCAAACATCCTTTACTTGAGGTTTATAGCCTAACACATCAACTTTCTTGTCTTCACTCCCCAGCTCACCACCCACACACCAAGGAGAGGAGTTTCCCTTAACTCAAACCATGTAAGTTACTGTGATTTATCTCCCGGGAAAGGATATAGGGCTGAAATGTCCAGCTCCTCTGAACGTCTACCTTCAAAATAACGATGAGTTTTTCCTGCCTATTTGGGACCTCCAGCCTGGTGTGCAAGAGTTGTGTACCATTATCGTACCTACTTTGCAGATGAGAAAACTAAGGCTCAGTGGAGCAAAACTTGCCCAAGATCACATAGCTGCTGAGAAGTGGAGCTGGGATGGGAAGTCGGGTTTATATAACCGCCAAGCCCACTCTTGTAACCAGGATGCTGTGCTGCTGTTTTGTATGCGATTTGAAGTTAGAGGTCACAGATACAGGAGACCTCCAGAGGGAGCAACTAATTGAGGCAATGGGGAGAAGGGTCACAGGAAGAATTTTGGAGAGATGTCTCTGTGAACTACTTTTTAATTCCATTTTACTTCTGTTGACTTGTTATTTCTGGCCCTCATTGTAACTCTTGCTCTTAAAAGTACAAACCTTTAATTCATCAAAATATATCTTCAAATAGTATTACACCCCTTTGTGTGTAGTGTAAGGAATTTCAACACTTTCCCTTCCCATTCTCTGTGCTCTTGTCATGCATTTAATTTTATCTATGTGATAAACATGTAACACAGTATTACTGTTTTTTGCTTTAGAGCAAAATTGCTCCTTTAGAGCAGTTGAAAATAAGGGAAAATTTATTTTATTGCCACATATTCCATTCTGATGATCAATTTCTTTGCGTAGAATCAGTTTTCCAAGCTATATCCTATTTCTTGTGCCTGAACTTTGTTGAAGAGTTTTTGGGGCATGAGTCTATTGGCCATGAATTTGGTCAGTTCTGTTTGTCTGAGAAAATGTTCCTCTTTCATTTTTGAAAGATATTCTCACTGGGTATAGAATTCTATCTTGGCAGGTAGGACTACCTGCCCACTATCTATCCTCTCACCCACCCCACTCCACCCCCACCCTTAAAAATGTCATTCCATTTAGCACCTTTAGTATTTGAAAAATGTCACTTCATTACCAGCTGCCTTACATGGGTTCTACTGTACATCTTCTGTGGTATTTTCTGTGGTTTTTCTTTGTGTAATGTGTCTTTTTGTCATTGTTGTTGCCTTCAAGATTTTCTCTTTGTCTGTTGTTTTCAGCAGATTGAATAAGATATGCCTAGTTATTGTGTAGCCTTTGTAGTTGTTGTGTGAGTGTTTGTCCTCCTTGTCATTTGGGCTTGGTGCCTGTCATTATTCTGGACACTTCTCTTGGCCATTACTTCTTCAAATACTTCTTTTGTTCTCCTGTTCTCTTCTCTTTCTGAGGTTCAAACTGTGCATATGTTAGACAGTTTGATATTATTATGCAGCAATATTTTCTTTTCTTTAAGTTTTTATTTTAATTCCAGTTAGTTAACATACAGTGTTACATCAATTTCAGGTGTATAATATAGGGATTCCACGCTTCCTTACACCACCTGATACTCATCACAACAAGTATACCCCTTAATCCCAATCATCCCACCCACCTCCCTTCTGGGAACCATCAGTTGGTTCTCCACGGTTAAGAGTCTGTTTCTTGATTTTTCTCTCTCATTTGTTTCCCTTTCGCTCATTTGTTTTGTTTTTTAAATTCCACATATGAGTGAAATCATGTGGTATTTGTCTTTCTCTGACTGGCTTACTTCATTTAGCATAATATTCTCTAGCTCCATCCATGTCATTGCAAATGGCAAGATTTCATGCTTTTTATGGCTGAGTAATATTCCATTGTATGGATATACCACATTTGTTTTTTTAAGTTTATTTATTTTGAGATAGACAGAGAGAGCTCAATGCGAGGCTCAAACTCATGAACTGTGAGATCATGACCTAAGCCAAAAAAAGAGTCAGGTGCTCAACCAACTGAGCCACCCAGGTCTCCACTACATCTTTTTTTTTTTTCTAATGTTTGTTTGTTCTTTTAATTTCTGAGAGAGAGAGAGACAGCATGAGCAGGGGAGGGTCAGAGAGAGAGGGAGACACGAATCTGAAACAGGCTTCAGGCTCTGAGCTAGCTGTCAGCACAGAGCCCGATGTGGGGCTTGAACCCACAAACCGTGAGATCATGACCTGAGCCGAAATCGGATGCTCAACCAACTGAGCCACCCAGGCATTCTCTCCACCCACTACATCTTTTTTATCCATTCTTTGATTGATGGATATTCAGGTGGCTTCCATAAAGTGGCTATTGTAAATAATGCTGGTATAAACATAGTGGTGCATATATCCTTTTGAATTAGTGTTTTTGTATTCATTGGGTAAATATCCAGTAGTGCAATTACTGGATCATAGGGTAGTTCTATTTTAACTTCTGAGGAACATCCATACCATTTTCTAAAGTCACTACACCGTGTTGCATTTCTACCAACAGTGCACTAATGTTCCTTTCTCTCCACATCCTCTCCAACAACTGTTGTTTCTTTAGTTGTTGACTTCAGCCATTCTGACAGGTGTGAGGTGGTATCTCATTGTAGTTTTGATTTGCATTTCCCTGATAATGAATGATGTTGAACATCTTTTTCTGTATCTGTTGGCCATCTGTATGTCTTCTTTGGAAAAATGTCTTCATGTCTTCTGCCCCCTTTTTAGTAGAATTATTTGTTTTTTGGGTATTGACTTATGTAAGTTCTTTATATACTAACCCTTTTTGGATATGTAATTTGCAAATATAGGTTTCCCGTTCCATAGGCTGCCTTTTAATTTTATCGATTGCTTCCTTTGTAGAGAAGCTCTTTATTTTGATGTAGTTCCAGTAGTTTTTCTTTGCTTTTGTTTCCTTTGCCTCAGGAGACATATCTAGAAAAAACTTGCTACAGTCAATGTCAAAGAAGGTATTGCCTGTGGGATTTTTATGGTTTCAGTTCTTTCTTTTTATGGTTTAGGACTTTCATCCATTTTGAATTTATTTTTCGGTATGGTGTAAGAATATTTTCTTTTTGAATTCATTCAGTTTTATCTTTGTGTTTCAGTTTAGGTCATTCCTATTGACCTGTCTTCAAGTTCATCGATTCTTCCTTCAACTGTGTTAGTGTGACGAGCTTGCTGAAAGCATTCTATGTCTCTGTTATGGTATTTCTATCTCTATCATTTCCATTTGAGTCTTTCTTTTATAGTTTCCATCCCTTTGCTGAAATTACCCATCTAATCCTTCATATTGTACACTTTTGCTATCAGAGCCCTTAACACATGCATTGTAGTCCTTTTAGCTTTCCTACCAGATAGTTCCAGCCTCAGTGTCATATCTGACTTTTGCTCTGCTTGTTGCTTTGTCTTTTAGGAGTAGATTTTTTTTTTCTTGCCTTTTTGTATGCCCATAATTCTTTTTTTTTTGTTGAAAACTAGACATCTTGTGGAGGACCATAAAAAATAAAGTAAATCGTTTCTATGCCGAAAACTGAACATGCCTTTCCTTCTGCTAGATTTTTAGTGCAGGGCTATGCCTGCTGTCTGTATCTCAGGCCCTGTTCAATCTGCCTTCAGTTATCATGTGCAGAGGGGTGTGTCATAGTCTGACATAGTCTGTCATAGCCTGACATACCCCTCTGTATGTGACTAGGGGGCCCATTGCAGACCACATGCCCACCCCAGAGGTGAGTGCACTAAATTAACAGCTGCTTCACTGGCTTTGTATGATGTCTCAGATAAGTGATAAAACTTTCTCCAGCTGTGTTTTTTTAAATTATTTTAAATGTTTATTTATTTTTTTTTTGAGAGAGAGAGAGAGAGAGAGAGAGAGACAGGGCATGAGTGGGGGAGAGGCAAAGAGAGAGGGAGACAGAATCTGAAGCAGGCTCTAGGCTCTGAACTGTCCCCACAGAGCCAGATGCAGGGCTCAAACTCATAGACCATGAGATCATGACCAGAGCTGAAGTCAGACATTTAATGGGCTGAGCCTCCCAGATGCCCCTCCAGCTGTGGTTTTAAATTAATTTTTGCAACCTAAATGTCTATCAGTAGTGTAATGATTAAATAGATTGTTTGACCAAGCAATGGAGTATTAGGTGTTAGGTAGAGTAATTTGTGCCAGTGTTGGAATATGAGGTAGAAGCGTCAAGGTTCAGAGGAGTACATATTGTTAATCCAATTTATTTTTATTTTTATTTATTTTAAACTTTATTTATTTATTTTGAGAGATTGAGTGTGTGCATGTGAGCATGTAAGTGGGGAAGGGGCAGAGAGACAATCCCAAGCAGACTGTGTTGTCAGCACAGAGCCTGACATGGGGCTCAATCCCACGAACGATGAGATCATGATTTGAGCTGAAGTCAAGAGTTGTATGCTTAACTGACTGAGCCACTCAGGCACCTCTTAATCCAACTTAAATTTGAAAAATTATATATATATAAAATATATATATGCATATATATATTTACATGTGTACATATGCATGCACAGAGAATGTCAAGAAGGATTACTCCTCAACCATCATTAACTGGAAGTTAGACCAGAAAGAGTTGGGTAACCAAAGTTTTTTACTTACACTTTATATAATTCTGAACTACTTGGTATTTTTAAAGTGAGACTGTATTATTATATTTTCATTAAAAATAGCATAAATTTTGAAAGTCTAGGTGCATAAAGCAGAAAGCTTTCATTATATCGAACATCACTGTATAAATCACCTTATTTCTTTGTGCGCTAGATTGAGGGAATGTTCGTACAAGTATAAAATCTCGGAGGAGTACATTGGATGTATTGGAGGCATGCGGTAGATTGCATGGGCAAGAGCGCATTCAAAATTGCCAGAGCAAAGCTGCCTCTCAGTTGCATGTATGAGTATTATTTGCTTCTCTCATTAAAATGCTACCTATGTACACGCGTCACCCTGTGTCCTGATAGAGGCTTTTGAACTTGTTCTTTGCCCCCTCTTCCTAAAGGCAGTATTTGCCACCCATGGGATCCTGATGGACCTTCGAGAGGAAGGAAGCCCCCTTAAATCAAACAATCTAAGAAGCTACCTTTTCTTTTTTTTTTTTTAAGAATTTGTAGTCATTTAGAAAGACAACTTTATTAAGCACGAATGACATGTAAATCGACTGCACACATTTAAAGAGGACACTTTTCCAACTTTTTTTTAATGTTTTATTTATTTCTAGGAGAGAGAGAGACAGTGTGAGCAGGGGAGGGTCAGAGAGAGAGAGGGAGTCACAGACTGAAACAGGCTCCAGGCTCTGAGCTGGCAGTCAGCACAGCGCCTGATGCGGGGCCCGAACCCACGAACTGCGAGATCATGACCTGAGCGAAAGTCAGACGCTTAACCGACTAAGCCACCCAGGTGCCCCAGAAGCTACCTTTTCTTAAATAAAATCCAAAACAAAGACCAGAAAACTCTACTCCATATAGAGTAATTGAATGAAGACTCCCATGAGGAATTGAAAGGATTAAGGAATGGAAAAAGAAGACAGGATGTCACATAAACCACACTGTTTCTACCACCTTGCTCCGAAGTCAGTTTGGACAGGCTGCTTAAAGAACAAAAGTCACGTGCTCTCTCTCTCTCTCTCACTGGTTGCTCTCATCATCTCATGTTTCTTCTATGTTGAGTTCATCCTTGTCTCTCTCCTGAGGGACTCACCGTCCCACCTACCTGCACCCTCATTCCTCCTGTCCGCCAGAAGCAGAAACACACCCAGAGATGCTGGGTTACACTTAATTCCTCATTCCCAGGGGTCTTGCCAAGACCTTTTAGTTTCATGCATTCATAGCTCTTGGTAGCTTATAAAATTTCAATGTGCCATGGCGACTTCATTTGCATTTATGGATGCACTAATTAGCAGTTATGAAATATGACTAATATTTTCCTTCATGTTCTCCCAGGGGTCTGAATTTATCTGGCTGCATAAGGTTGGCTAATCAAAGCATCAGGGCATTTTCTTTTATTAGCTGCACATTCATTTGCCTAAGTAGCCAACCCCTGCTGGGTACTCTCATCCTAGATCTTTCCTATTTCTCTCCTCAGTTCAACAGTTTTCCAAACTGCAGTTAATAGATGAGAAACTATAAACTAGTTTTAGTCTCCCTTAATGGTTCTATTTTCACTTTTCTGGTGGGGGTTAATCAAATGCATCTCACTTAATACCTCTTGCCTGAATAATTCTGGTATTTTACACATTACTGTTCAGTATGGTGTTGAATGTAACATGGCACTGATGCCTTTACCAGGTTTAAGAAGAACTCTTACTAGATTCTTTGTAGTAGAGTAGAGTAGAGTAGAGTAGAACTCTTACTAGATTAAAAGGAATTTGTTTCAGTAAGTGTCAAATTTATTTTTCAACATCCTTCCTATATGAAATGAGCATCAAATGGTTTTTCTGTTTTTACTTTCCTCATGTTGTGAATTATATTCACATTTTTCTAATCTTAAACCATTAGGAGATACAATTTGATCATGATTATTTTTAAACTTTTATAGATTCATTTTGTAGGCATTCATTTATTAAGGAGTTCTGTATGTAAATGAATAGATAAAGTATATTTTCCTTTCTTGTGATATTCTTATTCATTTTTTTATATTAAAAATATCCTCCCAATATAAACTTCGAGGTTTTTCTAAGATGCACATTGTAAGGCTATATCTTTTCCTCTACAGAGTGCTTTAGCTGAGTCCCACAAGTTATGATAGGTCTTACTGCTTTTACTTCTTATCATTTTAAAATATTTTTATGTTACCATTTAATTTTAATTAATTCAGTATTGGTTTTGTTGATGTTACACCTGAATGCAACCTTTGTGATGATTGCCATTATTATTTTGCCATCATTTTATTATTGATTCCTAATGTAATTGCAACACTGTCTGCATGATATTAATTCTCAGCATCGTTACAGACTTCCTTTGAAGTCAGTCATCAATCCTTTTAAGTGTACATATGCTTGAACATTATATTCTTTTCTTTCAGTTGTCTGCAAGATTCTAATACATGTATCTCTTAGACAAAGCTTATGAATTCTGTTGGTCAAATGTTTTATATGCTTCTTTATTTCTTGTCTACTTAAACTATCATTTTCTGAGATGCACATCCTAAAAGGCTCCCCCTCTGAACGTAGATTTGCAATCGTAACTTGTAATTCTGTTCATTTTGATTTTTTTAATGTTTATTCATTTTTGAGCGACAGAGAGCACAAATAGGGATGAGGCAGGGAGAGAGGGATACACAGAATCGGAAGCAGGCTCCAGGCTCTGAGCTGCCAGGACAGAGCCCGATGCAGAGCTCGAACTCACCAACAGTGAGATCATGACCCGAGTTGAAGTCAGAAGCTTAACCAATGGAGCCACCTGATCGCCCCATGTTCATTTTGATTTTAGATATTTTGAAACTATTTGGCTAAGTTTATTCATTCCAATTATGTCATCTTCCTGAAGACTCTTCCCTTTTATCATGCTGTACTGATCTTTTTCTTCTTTTTGATTGAAAGCCAATTTTGTCTAATATTACTATAGTGAAGCAAGTTCTCTCTTGATTGGTATTTACTTGGTATCTTTATTTTTTCCCACCCTTTTACCTAAAACTTTCTAAGCGATTCTGATATTTCTTATAAAAGCATCTAGTTAGACTTTTCTTCTTAATACAGACTTAGAATCTCTATATTTTAATATTTAATCAGTGATTACTAATATGTTTGTACTCTTTTCTGTTCTATATTTTGCTTCATATGTATGCTTTTTCTTTGTCCCCTCGCCCCTTCTCTCTGGCCTTCCATTGAATGGAATAGACTTATTTTTTTATTCCTTTTTTCCTTAGTGTTTTGGAAATTTAGTATTGTGTTTCTAGTTGTTTAATGGCATGAATATCAATGTGTGGCTCTCAGATAAGCAGCATCAGCATCACTGGGAAGATATTCTTGGACTCCACCCTAAACCTACTGAATCAGAGATTCTACCAGTGGGAAACAGAATCTTTGTTTCATAAGCTCTCTGGGTGATTCTGACATGCAGGAAAGGTCAAAAACTTAAGTGGTCCCGTGGTTACTCTTAAATTATTAAGAAGCACATTTAACTAGCATATAAAATTAATTAAAATCTCTTCCCCCCTCTCAAACAATCCGAAGACTTAACACTTTAACTCTACATTCTCCTCTCATATCTTAAATATTTATGATATCAGTACTTGACTACCCCTTCAAGTGAGTTACTGTCTTTTATGATTAATTTTACAATGAATTCTAATATTGACATTCTAATATCTTAGCAGTTTCTTTTTGCACCATTATTCTTGTATGTCCTATCTTCCTTCAGGGTTGAATTTTCTTCTTACTGAAGCACAGTCTTTAATTGTTTTTCTCCGCAAAGCTCTATGAATAATCAATTCTCTCAGTCTTTGTCTGAAAAGGTCTTTATTTCCACCTCACACTTAAATGATAATGAAATTCTCTACAAAATTCTAACTTAGTAGTTACTCTTAACACCTTAAAAACATTATTTCATTGTCTTTTGGCATATATTTTTGCTAATGAGAAGTCTGCTATTACCCACGATTTTTTGTAGGTAATATGTAAAAAAGATTTTTCTTTTTGATTTTGATGTTCTGCAGGTGTGGATTCTCTTCATTTATTCTGTATAGAACTTGATCAACTTCTTTAATGAAGGACCCATGTTTTTCACAGTTCTGGAAAATTCTGAGCCATTTGTCCTTCAAATATTTCCTCTCCCTTTTCTCTCTTTTTGTCTTTCTGAAACTCCAGTTGGACGTATGTTATGTCTTCTTATTCTGTCATATATGTTTCTTACCTTTCCAATTAAAAAAAAATAATCTTTTAATCTTGCTGACCTGTGTCTAGGTTACTTACTCAGATCTTCAATTTCTCTCCTTTCTGTTTTGCTGTAACTAACGTGCTTTTAAACCAGCTCATGAGGCTTTTTATTTTAATGACCTCACTTTTCACTTCTAGAATTGATACTTCTTTCTTTTTCAATTCCATTTGTTCATTATTCATATTATGTTACTCTTTTATTATTGTGTATTTTTTATGTCGGCTCCTTGCTCACTCATTTAGATCCTTTCATATTAGTGTATTGCATAAAATTCTTGAGTTACTAATTACCTTGTGTGTGGAACTTACTGGCTTTTTCTCATTTTCTTTTTCCTTTGGTAGTTTATAATTTTCAATGTGGACCGACCTTCAGTCAGAGTTTGTTGTTTTGTCTGTGGGAGGTCCATGTCTTCTGGTTGTGAAAGTGTCCCTGAAGACTGGAGATGCATTTACTTTGGCAAGAAAGTGTTGTCACTCTCCCCTGCTTTTTATGTTACAGCCGATTGGTTTGGTATTCCCATGCTTTTGGAATAGTTTAAACTTCAGTTCCACCATTCTAAGGTTTAAGGTGTAAAGGTGATGTAAGGTGTAAGGGCAATGGCAGATTTTTATCTACTCTACCTACACCAAGAAGAAGGCAAGCTTTTTCACTTTTTCTGAGCACGGATAGGTTGAGATTTTTAAATTCACTTTTGTGTGTGTGTGTGTGTAGCATGGCAGCCATTCAAGTTGATTAAAATCCAAATTCTGAACTCCCAAGGCCCACATCTACCTTTGCATCCTCTTAGGGTCATTTCAGACTTATTATTCTCATTTCTAAACTCCCCTTTTGGTTCTGACTGTTGGAGGTTTTCCCTTCTTTTGACTTCAATTATTAATTACATTTTTTTCCATACAATCTTTTAGATTATTTATATTATTTTTACAATGGGGTGGTAAGCTTTGTGCATTACTGTGCTCCCTGAAGCACTGTAATATTTTGGTGAACTGTGTGCTATTTAATAAGCTCCTGCACACATTGTAAGCAGAGGTAGAATTGGTTTCTGCCCTTCTGAAATTCAGTTTCAGAACCAGTTATGACCCTGCCTGAATATTTATTTGACTTACAAAATTTTAACTCACGTGGTCAGTCTTTGTTTGAGAATATGTATGTTTTAAAGGCAATGCCCCTGTATTTAAGTACCATATTTGCTGTTATCAATCTGTTATTCTGTACAGTGGTGCTCCACCTCCCCCCAAAATGTGGTATCTATCCCACAATTGAGGTGTCGCTGGCTTTACTTTTTCCATTCCTTCTTGAACATTTTTCTACTCCTCACATCACCACCTGTGCCTCAAAATGTCTGATCGTTTTTCCCAATTCTTTTGTTCCCCAGTACTTTTAATCCCTCAGCTGGGCTCCTACCCAAGTTCATTAACTTGTTTGCCTTAAAGCTCCAGATATCTTCCCATTTCTCTACTCCCTTCCCAAGCACTCAAAGCCACTACTCCCTCTGTTTTCTCTCATTCTTTTTTTTAAAAATTTTTTAATGTTTGTTTATTTTTGAAAGAGAGAGAGAGACAGAGTGCTAGCAGGGGAGGAGCAGAGAGAGGGAGACACAGAATCCAAAGCAGGCTCAGAGACTGACACAGGGCTTGAACTCCTGAACCGCCAGATCATGACCTGAGCTGAAGTTGAACACTTAACCGAAGGAGCCACCCAGGCGCCCCTGTTTTCTCTCATACTTACCTAAGGATATTAGCAGCTGGTTTCTGGCACTCCATTCAGCTTTGCACGCCTCCTCAGAGTCAGGCATTAATAATCCCAAGTTGCATGTCTTTCTAAGAATGAAACTAGCTAAATCTGACAACAAAATGCAAAAAAAAAAAAAAAAAAAAAAAAAGAGAAAGAAAAGGAAAGGAAAAAAAGAAAAGGGTAAGATATAGAACCAATCTAGGAGCTAAGGGTAGGATTATAGCAATAGTAGGAAAGATAGTGGCTGGGATTGGGAGGAAAAATTTTACTTTAATCGAATGGAATAGCATATATGCAACTCCCTAAGATAATGCTCAATATCAAAATGTTCAATAAACTGTGAGTTATTTTATTGGTGGGGAAGGAGTCCCCTCAGGCAAGATAGCATACATCGTATGTCAGAATGTGTTAGCAAAGAAATGGGTTGGGCCATCTTTCTTTAGTGACTGCATTTAGGAGAGTTTGTGAATTTATCCCTTTTTGGGATCCAAAAAGGATCATTGGAAGTGAGAATACTTATGGTGTCCTTCTTTGGGAAACAACCAGAATCACTCTGGTGTGACTTGCATTTACTCTTTTCCTAGTGTTTTCAGTGGAAAAGACCCAAATGATTTTGTTTTCTCTTATAGCCCTACTTGGGGAACTTGTGAAGTTTATTGTGCTTTAATAGGGCTGAGATGTAAGATCTTGGAAGCAGAACGTTAGAAGTGAGATAAGCTTCATAAAAACAGAGGCCCTGAGCTGTCCATGAAGATGTGCTTTCATAGCTAATCTAAACGGGGTTTCGATTTAAAGCATTTCAGAGCAGTGTTATACTATATGTGGCAGTGCTTACTAGAACAGTGTTAGTTTTACTCTTCCCCTCGACTCAGTCGGGTCTTAAATGTTTCATGATTTTATTCACAATGGCCTAATAGGGTGTAAAGCACCTCTTCATACACGCTTGTCACTAATGATCAATATTTAGGCTTCTTTTGCTCTTCGGCGTCACCTTTTGAATACCCATAGGTTTTTCATTCTTTCCCTTGACGTCACTCTTGAAGAGGAGGTCCAAGTATAAAGGGAAAATCTGAGGTTGAGTCTTTGTAACCTGGACGTCCTTCTCCACATGTCTGGGAAAAAAATATGTAAGCCCTGTCCATCCACTCGGAGTTGTACATTCCAGAAGTGCAGGGAACCCACAAGCCTGCCTTTCTGTGATCCACTTGAGTGCTGTCAGGCTTGTTGGATGCTATCCTATTTTATTCATTGGGCATTTATACTGAAGGGAACATTCCAGGATGGATCAGAGCTCTTTGTCACCATGCACATGGGGAAGAGATCCCCGATAGGGGCCGTAGCCACATTTGTCGTGTTCACGCTTGTGACCCTGCCCCTTGTCTGTTGGCAGGAAGGCCAAGGGAGAGGAGTTGCCGTCCTCTGCTGTTGCATGTCAGCCAGGTTTTCCCTCTGCTGCCTTTAAGAGGGGCTCCCGGCCTCCAGGAGACATGGTTAGGTTCTCAGGCAGAGAACCAGGCAGGAACTTCGACCACCAATTTCACATGGGCCAATGACTGGACAGCTCCCGTGGCCTCTTGGAGTCTGGTTTCCTCCTCTGGACACTAGGAGGACCTGGACTTGATAAGTTTCAGTTGTTTTAGTGGGGAAGGGGGTCCTAGAATTTCCCAGTTGTGAGCTAAGCACATCCTCAAGACAGAGCGTCTGCTTGTCCTAACATTTATTTGTCAAATTCTTACATTGCACTTAAAATTGCCAGGCACTGTTCTGAGTCCTGACCAAAAATGAAGTCATTTAATCCTCAGGTGACTTTGTAAGGAAGTACTGTTATCATCCCCATGGCAGGTGCCAGCTAGGATTCAAACTCAGGCAGCCTGTCCTCCAGCCCATGCTCTTAAACATTACACTGTGTGGACAGCTGACCCGTCTACAGCGTGTCCTTTTTCTAGTGGGCTTGGTGGAGGAGATTAAATTATTGTGTTTGGGAGGAATCATAGATATACAAAGAGCTGGCATTCAGGAATTCTAGCTTCTTCAATGAGAACAACAATGTCTATTTTATGAGCTGCATATTGAAAATCTGTCACAAAACTTGTATCTTATTCTGCATGATGTTAATGAAAAAGCCGAGGCAGAGCAGAGACACAGGAAAAGAGCAAAGATACCTGGGGCCTTGGCTGCAATTAGAGCATGAGAGTGCATGTGCCTGATTACTGGTTTTGCTTATATGTAAATACAAGTCGCTGCGCTAAGCAAAAAATAATTGTAATAGATTCATTGAATCCTAATGCAGCAAAGTTTCACTTAGAGCTTTAAACTTGCAGATGAGCCTTTCCCTGGGGCTGCCTGTCTGATTGTAGTTGCTATGCCTGACCTACTTATCAGCTTTTCACAAGGTGGCTTAACAGCCTCCCAGGATATAGTCGTATGCCGCAAACCCTACAGGAGTAACTTTCCATAACCCCTGATTCATCGTTAGGGTATTTGGGGGTCACGCATCACATGAAATCATCTTGTCCATGCTTGTAGTTTTCACCTAGGCATGAGTCACGAGGTTAATTCTGAATAAGCAGACTAAGAGTCCTTCACAATGGAGTAACTAGACAGTTTCAAATCCAGAGGCGTTTTGTCTGATAGAGTTTGGTTAGGCATATAGGATAGGAGCAGTTTAAGGCAAGGCGGCCCAGCACCACTGCTCAGGACTTTGGCTTTTGCTGTAATCTGGCATCGGGTGTCCTGTGCTGAGTGTCTTCCTCTTGGTACTGAGCACGTCCCTCCTCTGGTTGGGTTCACGGTGGGGATGAAAAGAAATGATAGCAGCCTTTAAAGAAAATACTCTCTTTTGAAACAGAAACGAGTCAAGGGTTTGAGCCTGTGTTAGAACTGCCTGTCTCATTCTGTACAAGTCACCTATTGACAGGTGACAAATAAGGTGGCAGGGAGAAGACTACTCTGTCTGTGAACCTAAGAGATGCCACCTCAAGCAGACATAGCAGAATAAACTGGGGTGTCTAAGGCCCTGAGAGCTGTGCCGTCCCATCCAGAGCAGATTCAGGAAGCTTCGACCAACCCCAGGCTCAAAACTAAAGTGGGCTTTCTGAACTTGGAAGCCGGCTGCAATCAGCCCTCTGCGGTCGATGCACGTGAGCAAGAGTAAAGAACGTGAAAAGTTATCAGCAAGAACCAGACGTCCGAGTTTCTCCCCCAGATCCATATTCCTTTACAGGTGTTCATGTGCAAGCACATCAGCTTTCTCCTCCATTTGTCCTTCCGTCTTCTGCCCCACCCCCACTTTCTGTGTTTTGTTCCTGCCCCTCTCACTCTCCCCACCCCCACTCGGCGTCCCTCCCCCATCCTTCTCTCCACCTCTGCTGCTTCATCGCTGGGTCCGTGGACACACCGAGACTGCAGGGTTTCTGCTTCGCACTGGGTGCCTCTCACCCCTTCAGAACTCTGGGTTTGCTGTGCTTTCGACAGGACTTTTACCCTTGGTTCGTCTTCTGCAGCCTGTCCGATAGTGTTTAGTGGCCCGGGAGTTAGTCTCCGGCACCAGGGAGTTTGTGAGAGGACAGCGAGACCAGAGAGGCAGCGGGAAGATTTGGAGAGGACCGTCACGAGTCTTGTCTGTCGTCTTCCATTTTCATGGAACAGTTTGGAGCAACCTCATCTTTTGGTTCCAGAATCACAAGGTTGGCCTTTTGCTGGGTGGCCACGTTATCTTGGTTCTTTGCACCTTTACCTTAATGGCCCAACTTCCCAACCTTGACCTTCCTTCCTTTCACTGTGGTCTTCTGCTGTCCTTTGTACTGCCTGTCGAGCCTCACAAAGAATGCCGACTTTTTCTTCTCTTTTCACATCCTGACCTTGGTGAATGTATTTATTATCTCATGTGCTAGCCGGTCCGGGAACAAACCCATCGTGCTGTTTGGAGCTTCCATTACGGACGAAGAGTGTATGTATGTGGAGTCTGGGGGAACATGCTGGTAAGATACTTCCTGTAAGTGGAAGAAACAAAAGTAGAATTCTGCGTCTGGGATTTATCAGTTGCTTCTTAGCACAAAGCAGAGGCCCAGCCAGGCCCCTCCATTCTCGTCCATCCTTGGCACATTCACGTTCTGAATCTCTAATCGAAACCTCTGAGTGTGTTTCTCCTTTGTGTTCGTGCTTAGTCCACACAAGGCAACTTGCCAGAACTGAGTTGGGCTTGTGCTGGCTTGTCCTGGCTTGTCAAGTGGATGCTACAGCTTCCGTATCCGTCCTTGGTTTTCTAAACCCCTTTGTAATTGGCCGCTCGGTGGCACGGAGCTATTTTCTCCAGCAAGAGCCACTGATGAGTTTTAAGTCAAACTTAATACACAAAAGCTCTGACAGTGTCAATGACGATAGGTTTTTGTATGAATCTCCTCTGCAAGACCCGACACGGAGGCTGGAGCACCAAACTGACCGAGCGTTCCTCCGAGAAAGCCAGGAATGCACACAGACACCACGCTGTTGGCTGGCATGATTACCTTGGGGCCCGTGAACCACACAGGTCACCTCGGGTCATCTTGTTGCTGTTTTAAAATGTCCTGAAACAACTGCCTTGCATTTAGGACAAAGGAAGGTAAGAGCAAGAGGGAGAACTCCAGCCTCGCTGCTCCTTCCTCGCTGTAAGTGACCTTGACTCGGCTCCCACCCGGTTGTCATCTCTGATGAATCTATTTCTTCTTCTGCTTGCAGCTCGAGGACCTGCTTCACAAGCTACAGTTCGTCATGACATATGTGGCTCCTTGGCAGATGGCTTGGGGTTCTTCATTTCACGTGTTTGCTCAGCTCTTTGCAATCCCTCGTATCCTTTCTGTTTCTATTTTCACCCGCGAGCTCAGATCCACATTTTACAGATGCAAGCTTTTCACTGAACCCTGGCAATAAAAAGATTTGAAAGTCTTTAAGATTACATTTTAATGGGGACATGGGGAAGCACTTTGGATTCCCCTTAGGCCACTTAGCCTTAAAAGATGTTGCTTAATTGAACTCTTCCTGCTTCTTAATGCATTTCCAGGATTACTTTATTTTTTTTTATTCTTCCATTTCCCACGCCCAGATCTGCATTAAGATATCCTGTCTTTTAAATGGAAAGTCACTGCTTAAATAGTTAGTTAACTTGTGCAAAAGAGTGCAAATCGATTTGCTATTATTAAACACTGTGGATAGGACTGATGTCTCTGGTAGACTGTTATAGGTTATATAATGTTATATTATGGTAGAGTCTGGTAACCACATACCTGAATAATATTCAACAACTCAGAATTAGATATAAATAGCAACACCCAAAGTCTCCTAAAGGCTAAAAAAAATAATTTATAATTTTGTTTTGTAGTTGCCCTTAGCCAAGAAGCCTAGTTTTGTCATTCTTTGTATGTTTTTAAGTGTTTGCATAATCATAATTAGTTTTAATTTACTTCAAAATGCATTTGAGATGCTCCTTCTAAAGATTACTTTGAGACAGGGCACCTGGATGGCTCAGCCAGTTGAGCGTCCAACTTTGCCTCAGGTCATGATCTTGTGGTTCACGAGTTCGAGGCCCACATTTGTCTCTGTGCTGACTGCTTAGAGTCTGGAGCCTGCTTTGGATGCTTTGTCTCCCTCTCTCTCTGCCCCTCTCTTGCTCACTCTCTGTTGTTCTTTCTTTCTCTGTCTCTCTCTCTCTGTGTCAAAAAATGAATAAACATTAAAGAAAAAAAATTTTAAATAAAAAAGATCACTTTGACATAGGAAGCTGAATTGTGTGTGAGGTGTGTGTATTTGGATAAAAAGAGAGAGAAATAAAAAATACTCTTGAAGAGAGACATTAAACAAAAATATCCTTGTCTCAGGCCTAAAATCTGCCCTGAAATGTTTTCCTTCCCACCTAATAGATACTTCCGAGCCTTGTAGGAAGGACTACTTGTATCAGAATCCAGGAGGGGTGCTTTTTGATTAAAAAAAGGATTTTTTAATGTTTTATTTATTTCTGAGAAAGAGAGAGAGAGCGTGAGCAGGGGACGGTCAGAGAGAGAGGGAGACACAGAATCTGAAACAGTCTCCAGGCTCTGAGCTGGCAGTCAGCACAGAGCCCAATATGGGGCTCAAACCCACGAACTGTGAGCTCATGACCTGAGCCGAAGTTGGACGCTCAACTGACTGAGCCACCCAGGTGCCCCGGGGAGGAGCTTGTTAAATCATGAAATCCCCAAGCCCAGCACATAACTTTTCAAATCACATTTCAGGCGGTGGAACCTGGAATGTCCATTTTCCAAAGCCTGCCTAGGATTCTTAATCCCACTGGCCTAGGTCACCTGCAGTTAAGAGCTTCCCAGATGATGTGCACACAAGGTTCTTTAAGGCAATTCATAAACAGTCTCTCAGACCTGACCTTTGTGTGCAAGGATGGAAACGTAGGTGGATCATCATTACGGGATAATATAGTCTAGATTTTTAAAAATGCCCTTCTCCAGACTCCTCTGTTTAAAAGCATCTTTTTAAGCATGCCAAGAGCTGGCCTTACAATGCACATTGTTCTGTGTTCCTATTCTTAGACCTGCATTGATATTTCTGGAGCGTTTCAAGGTTATTTGGTGGAACAGTCTAAGGGGGAAAAAATGCAAAGGTGTGAGCTTTTGTACCACTTTTTTCCCCTTTAACTCCAAGCATTTTCTATAATACCAATAATTTTAGTGTTTCTAAAGAGTCCTTTGAAACAAAGACAGTGAAATGAAAGAGTGAGGTGATCTGATTTCTGAAGCTTGCCTCCGGCATCCTATCTAGAGTTTAAAACCCTTTTATTAAATAAAAATTATCAGGCAATGCAAATTTGTGGTTGAGGAGTGCACTAAGAATTTGAAACTTGAAGTTATGCTTCCCCCCAATTTTATCCTAACCCTTGTCTCACATAGATCCGTAGCATTTCTTGTGCCTATTTATGCCTTGTTAGGGGAGTGCTGTGATGCTAATTACTCCTTGTGGTTTCACCACTGAATTAAGACCCTTCCGGGAACCATAACTTTCAATTACCTGATCTGTTTGTGTGTTGAGGGCTCACACACAAGCACTTCATATCTGCCACTTAATATCTCCTGGAAGAATAAAAGCGGCACGATCTCTACCTCAGATTGTACAGGGTGCATCTTAAATCTAAACGCTTTCTTGATGGGCGGACTCTTCTCAAAGAAGTTGAACCTATTTGAGATGTAAGTTTCACTGGGCAGTTGGTAGCTCTGTTTTAGAACACTCAACTGATTCCCATGCTTTGTTCCTAAAACTGTCCCTGAGGGTGACATCCACTTTCTCCCTTCTCCTAAGATACAGAGCCTTCAAAGTGACCGCGGAGACAGACCACCCAAGTTGTGTGACAACTTCAGGGACTTTTAACTCCCCTCCCCCTTATCCAAGGGCACTTTCCCATCCTTGACCAGTTGTAAAGGTGGATATGTGTTATTGGGAAGTCAGCATTATACCGTTCCGAATACAATGACATAAATAGTTCAGAAAAACAGATATATATGCCATTAAGACAAGGCAATGAGCTGGGCGCCTGGGTCGCTCAGTGGGCAGGGCGTCTGACTCTTGATTTGGGCTCAGGCCATGATCTCATGGTTTGTGAGTTCAAGCTCTGCCTCGGGCTCCGCTCTCTGACAGTGTGGGTCTGCTTGGGATTCTCTGTCTCTCTCTCTCTCTCTCTGCCCCCACCCCCTGCTGGCTCTCTCTCTTAAAAATAAGCATAAAAAAATAAAATTAAAAAGACAAGACTATGTGGCTAAGCATTCAGTTCTTCATATCAGCTCAGGTCATTGTATCATGGTTTAGGGGATTGAGCCCTGCATCAGGCTCATGCTGGCAGCACAGAGCCTGCTTGGGATTCTCACTCTCTCCCTCTTTCTTTGCCCACTCCCCTGCTTGTGCATATATTCTCTGTCTCAAAATAAATAAATTAACTTTAAAAAAAAAAACAAAAAACAAGACTATGAGGTTCCTAAACGGCAGCCCTCGCTCTTGACTAATTTTGAATTGTTAATTATTTTATCACCCTATTAAGAAGCTGTGGGTTCAATCCTGGCGTCAAGAAGGGACTAATTTGCTCCATTTTGGAACTGAATTAGCGTTCAGGCCAGCAGGGCACTGTTTAGTAAATTGCTTTTTCCAGTACTAGCATGTTCTCTCCCTTGGTAGGCTCTCTCCATTTCTGAGCTTGTAACCTCCAGAGAGAGGTAAGAAGGCTCACCCTTTTACTATGTAGAGAGACTATGCAAGACCATCGTCTTCTAGTAATTAGACTCCGCCAGATTATTTCTGTTAAACGTGTGTGTCGGAAAGGCCGCTTTCTATTTGGTATATCCTTTTGAACTTCAAAAGGATTTTTAACTTTCAGGATTGACACAGATGTTTTCGTTTTTAATTTTTTAAAGTTCATTTCAAGAGAGAGACAGCCCAAGTCGGGGAGGGGCAAAGAGAGAGGGAGAGAGAGAGAATCCCAAGCAGGCTCTGCACTGTCAACGCAGAGAGGGATGAGGGGGGAGGTTTGAACCCATGAACCGTGAGATCTTGACTTGAGCTGAAGTCAGATGCTTAACCAACTGAGCCACCCAGGTGCCCAGGTGTTAAATGTACACAAATATAAGCTTTTGGTGGAGTCAGAGTCTCCCTCTGGATAAGAAACAAAGAGGGCTCCATGTGCCTGCTCTCGGAAAAGTCCTTGCTCTCGAATTCCCTTTCTTGCCATTGCCTTAGCAGCTATGGTCACGGGCTTTCCTATTTGCCCCGAGGGTGCTGTATTTCTTTATTGATCTTCCCTAAGTAAAATAACCTATTCACTTTGCGCCCCCCCACCCCCCCCACCGACCTGTTCTTATTCCCTTCCCTACCACACTGAACTTAATGGACAGGCTCACACTGCTTTCCTCACTTCATTTCTGGATACTTGTTTCTGGCGTTTAAAAAATGGACAACATAACCTTGGGGGAAACTCGTAGGATCGAAAAGAACAGTGCCAGCCTGTCTCCCATTCTGCCCAGCCCCAGCTCCACGTGGCTTTGTCCTGGTTTTTCTGCAACGCCCCCAGCGCCCTCTGTCGCCTTGGGGTACGGACTTACCCCTTCTGCCCTCCTGTCCTTCCCTCAGAAATATCTCCCTGTGATTCTGCCTTCTCCCATTTTTTTCAGTACCCCTCCTCCAGGACATCCCCATGCAGTTTCCTTTTCTTCCTGTGACAAGGGGCTTGGTTAATTTGGCGTGTTTCGTGACCGAGGTATTTAGATATTTTCAGCTTTCCAATGTAGAGGAAGCTGATGGGTGATACTAGCTATCACGGTAGCTCACTGTTCTGTAGCTCTTTATTTGAACCTAGGTCAAAATAAAAGGAATTGGATTTAAATTGAAGCACAATAGAGATCTTTTTGATACCAAAACAACTCAGCACCAGAATGGATTATTAACGGAGGATATGTCATTTCACTCCCGGAGATGCTTGGAAGTAAATAGCAGATTGAAAAAAATAAAATAAAATGAAGACATACTCCTTCCTGAAGCAAAGCTCTGAGCTTAAGTCTATGAAAGTGCAGGGGGAAGTGTCTGTGAGCAAGGCCATCGTTTTCGGGGTTTACTTGTCCGTGGGCAGTAAGGTCCCCCAAGGGCATCCCTCCCCCCTCACACGGCTGGTAGTATATGAAAGCATTTGGATGCCTGGCTCACTTCTATGTTCTGATTGCCAATGACCTGTGCGTCTTCCTGTCTGTCCCAGGCGTTTCTTTCTTCCTTTGTGTCAGAACCAGGCTAATGAAAGAAGACCTTCATTTGCATAGTGGTGAGAAAGCCCCCTTCCAGGTGGGGAGATCAGCCCTGTAGTGAGATGCTCCGAGACCCCAGCCACAGGGGCAAGGAACAATGTGCCTATGTCAGAGCTGAACAGCCTGGCACCACGCTGGCCTCTGCTACCTCAACCGCGGGTCCCCTCTGTCACCCTGCACCACAGGGACATGTGATTGGCAGCTAGGAGCAGCCCTCCAATGATGGAGAGAGACTGGGAAGGGACCAGCCCGTGTGGTACCTTCCTGAGATTCTAGAGATCAGTGAATTGGTCTTAATCCAAAAAAGACAGCAGTACTAATTTTCATCTTGAACAGTTATACTTCTGATCAACCAGGATGGGTAAAAGTGAGTCCCTCCAGTAAGTGAGAAACCCATACGGGGTGCAAAATGCTGTGTGACTTCATGGGCACACAGCTTGAGCTATAATCCAGATGTGACTCGAATTGAGCCACTGGTGTTCACTGTATCATAAAGAATATATGTTTTTGAATAGTGAGTAAAGATCCTTGGAGAAACAGAGATGCTACCTTCTCTAACAATGCTATTTATTCCTTTTAAAAAGTGGAATTTAATTTCAGTTATTTACGAAGCTCCTTAATACGTTAGTCAATGTACCACAGTGTGTTTTGTGTAGCTAATGATATCCTAGTAAAAAGAAACTGTGCTCTTCAAACCTTTGATATTAAATCTTTGCAGTGAATCACAGGGGACCGCTGGGGGTTTTATGAGAATCATTTGGTTTCCATGCTGGTGAAATCAGACCTAGTGGGACACTGTTGAAAGTTTTATATTTCCGACTATGTACATAAGAGAGATCCAGTATATGGCCGCCTTTCCTTGGTGAGAAAACGGCTTTACTATAAATGAGTCTAAATCTGAAATAATATTTAGATATAGAACACTGAAAACCTTTTATATATTTTTTTGCCTTAACTCAAAATGCTCAGATTCCGCCATGCTCTTCTTTCAGACGATTGCCACCTCAATCTTTTCTACCCCACTGAGCCCATTTCTTGGGAGCGTCATTTTCATCACGTCGTATGTTAGGCCAGTGAAATTCTGGGAGAAAAACTACAAGTAAGATCCTAAAGCTGATGCTAACTTGCTTTGCTAAAATGTGTGCTTCGGAATGTTCCTTGACCTTCCACCTTGCCAAGGCTCAAGCTTCATGCTTCGCCAGCTGGGGGTCTGAGCATGTCCCCCCGGTGTCTCTCTGAGTTCGTCACTCAGCACGGGGGGAGGGGGTGGGGACTTCCAGGCTCTGGACCAAACATGCGTGATGGCAAATTTGCAGCTGGGTGCTAGTCCAGGCCTCAGGAGCTATGAAGGAAAAATGGGTTCTCACTGCTGAGTATTAGCAGTTGCCCCTCTGAAAGGTTGTTGAGGGAGCCAACATCATCCCCTTTGCTTGGCAGAGGTGGTCCCTGGATGGCACGTGTGAGTATCCTTCATAGGCCTGTCCTGTGCACGCATCACAGCTCAGCATTAAGAACACCAGTTTCCTGAGTGCTGTTAAACTCCTAGAAGATGGTTTTTGTACTTTTCCTTGACTCTTTGGATTGGCCGGTCATAAATTTCCTCCAGCAAACAGTGATGGGGGGTGCGGGAGACAGTTTTTTCTTAAGGGAAGGTGTGGAGGCGGAGACAACGCTCACTAAGTAGTTTTCAAGGGGTCCTAAGGATTTGGGGGTGGGGACGGGGGGAGGTGGGAGGAAGGAAGCGAGAACAGGTGCCAGAGGACAAAGCTGGCGAGCCAGCCTGTCCCTGCCCTCAGCTGGGGCAGAGGAGGCGGGGTTCCATTTCAGAATGCCTTCCCCTAACTTAGAGCAGCACCTACATCCATCCCAATCAACCCCAATCCACCCTCGGATAGTAGCTCTTCCTTTTTTTTTGCACGACTCTGGCCAGCACTTTACAATGTGTTCTTTGTGTCTTAGACAAGACACCAGTAACTGAGGAGGCCATGGCTCCTGTATCTCCCCTTATACAGTTTCTGTGGCCATAAAATGCACCCCCTTTTGGGACAGGCAGTAGGCGTGGTGAATAAAACTCAGCCTGGGACACCGGCCAGCCTGGGCGCACACCTCACCTCCACCACTTAACACTGGCGCCCTCTGGCCGCTCTCTCCTCTTCCGTAAAATGGGAGCAAAATGATAGGCCCTACTTCACAGACTTCCCCTGAGGAGAAAAGAAAGCAGCTAGCACAGGGCCTGGGCGAAAGCAAGTCCCGAGTGAGCCTGCGCTGCTGGGATTCCCCGCTGCTCAGCGTAGACATTCCCCTCCCCCGCAGCTAACAGGTGTTCGCTGTGACTGAGTACAGGGCGTCGGGAAGCTCACATTTGGGGTGCCCTGGGGAAAACGAATGCAACCAGAGCAGTTCGGGTGGGACCATGAAGAGGTGGGGGAAACCCCCTGGGCCCCCAGCAAGCTCCTCATATTCTAAGAGAGGTGGGCTGGTTTCAGCACAACAAATACCAGTGTGAAAATTTGTGTGTGTTTCAGGACAACAAATACCAGTGTGAAAGAAAATTTCCTCTTTTGTGTGTGTTTCAGGAGAGTCCATGCCTACTGACAGAGCCAGAGGGTAGAAGAAAAAGGCCATCACTGGCTTGTTACTTTAAGTTTCTGTTTTTTTTTTTTTATGTTAATTTTTGAGAGAGAGACAGAGAGACAGAGAACAACAAAATGGGAGCAGGGGAGGGGCAGAGAGAGACACACACACAGAATCCGAAGCAGGTTCCAGGCTCCGTCTGAGCTATCAGCCCAGAACCCACACGGGGCTCGAACCCGTGAATCGTGATATCATGACCTGAGCTGAAGTCACATGCTCAACTGACTGAGCCACCCAGGCTCCCCACCTTAAGTTTCTCTAGAGGAAAACATTTCGGGGTATCTTTTTAGAGTTCTGAAGACCACATTTCCGGAAAGCGCAAATACCCGTAAACAAGAAGACGTGGCTCTTTCCTGCACGCAGGAAAGTGCAAGATACTTTGAACTTGATCGTCAGTACAGAAGGTTCCTTTTTGTTTCCTAGGCTCGGATCAGTGAGGAGGCCAGTCTCTCTGGCCTGGAATCCGACGAGAGCATGATGCATGTGGGTTGAGCTGGACAGGGCTTTACGCTCCCCCTCCCCCGGGAGAAAGGGGAATGGAAAGTCCTTGTGGGAGTGGTTTTATTGCAGGGAAACATGCAGAGCAAGGCTTGTGTTTTCTCACTTGCAGGATTCAGTATGGTTCTCGAATTGTCAGCTTATGTGGGTTACTTAAAAGGAGGGCCTTCGGGGGCAGGGATAACATTTCCTTACTCAGTGTCACAAATAATTGATTCTGCTGCGATCCATTCTGTCCCTGGCTTAGCGCTGTTATGTGGGAGGGGTCTATCTTTGATCGGCCTGGCCTATGGGTGGGGAGGGGTCTATCCAGCCTTAATAGGTCTCTCGGGAGGAACCCGGTTGGAGAAAATGTTCAGTCCCCGCTGGGGGAAAAAGTTCCTGATGCAAAATCCAGTCTTGTCACCTGGGTTAAGCATCAGGCTACAGAGTCCCGGGCCCCCTGCTTCCAAGGTCTGTGAAAGAATTCAGGAGAGTGAGAGGTGGGGAAGGAGGTGGCAGGAAATCTCATTGGGATCCCTGCAAAGGCTCTGACTATCTCAAGCTGTTGGTTTTTATTTCGAATGCTAACGACGGCTCCCATTCTTGTTTGAGAGCTTCTGCACGCCCCTCCCTCCCTGGCCTTTGCAGTCTGGAACAGAAGGGCGCTTGGTTACAGGGTCATGGATTGTGTTTAATTGTTCGCCACATGTCCCCTCACTTTCTAAGGCCGATGGAAGACACTCTCTTCTGGAGATCAGGTGGTCCCAGGCTGCCAGTGGGCACCCACGCTTGCCACCCCCAGCCTGGGTGTGGTGAGGACAGTCCCCTCTCCTGGCCCCCCTCTCCCAGCACTGTAATGAAACCGTTTTAATGCCCTAAGGAACCGATAAGTAGATCACCAGCCACCTGGTCTAGGGCCAGTCTGTTTTTCCAGCCTGGGCTGAGCTGTCTGGAAATCCACAGGCTTCCTGTTCCCGGACACTCTCGTGCCTGGGGGCTCATGACAAACGTGTCGCTGCCATCCTGTCCTCCCTCCCCGCCCCCCCCAGGGAATTCTGCATACATCGCACCAGGCTCCATGCTGTCTCAATAGCCTGTGGTGGCTCACAGCTCCCTGTGGGGCAAGAGAACATGCCAGGTGCACCAGCACGTCCAGTAGGAAGTCGTGCACCTGCGCCATCGGTTATGGCAGCCCTGGTGGCCACGCGTGGCTAATGAGCCTTTGAAACAAGGCTATCGGGGCTGAGGAGCTGAATCTTTACTTCTGTTTAGTTTTAATTAATTTAAACTTTAGAGGCTACCACCTAGGATAGCCCAGGTACAGACCCTCCCCTGAGTCTTAAATCTCAGTTTCTAGTTTATTTCCCAGCACATTCTGTCACACCTCACATACTGTGGATTCTTCATCCCGAGCCTTGCTGTGCCCTTCGTGGGCTGTCCTCCCCTTCCCCCACCTCTCCATTTCCCGTCTACACCCACCCAGATTCATGGAGGGTGTTATGTTCCAGCTCTTGATGAGTAAGCGGTAAGGTCTAGGCCTTTGGGAAGAGAGGTATCGTAGCAGCCGTCTTTGGAAGATGCGTTTGCTCTGTGGCCATCAGCACATTCTACCCAGGATGGAAAGGAGGCTGTATTTGTCTCCATGTCGGGAGTGGTTTCTGTTTCATCTCTGTGTCTCTACAGGACCATGCACTAGTAGGCGTTCTCGGTTTCTTAAATAAATTGAGTCCCACAATATTGTGTGAAAGGGAAAGGAAATCTTAACCTGGGTGTTATCTACTGTTATTAGAAAGTTCTGTGTTAAACTGATGTTCCCTTGACTAATAAGGGCTTTAAAATCTGTCTTGATGAGCTCTGCCTGGTGTCTCCACTTGAATTACAGGCAGTGACAATAAATGCACTATAATAGTGCCTTGTGTGTATAAATCCCCTTTGTCAGAGAATTTTAAAAGCTTTAGAAGCACATTCTGATATTATGATAGATCACCCTTCTCTTTATATATAAACAATCCCTAAATAACCAATCTTTGTCATTAACGTGAAACAAATGTTTAGGCTAGAAAGTATTGACTCATGTTTTTGCTTATCTCAGCAAATATCTTGGCCGTAAAGGAGTTGACTGTTTTCAGCCCTAAGGAATGAAAGGCTGCATTAACAGTGATTTTGTTTGGAAATATCAAAAGCCTTGTATAAAATGTAAAATGCTGTAGCTACGAGGAGACACATATAATAGCTATGTAAAAGGCAAGTATGGCTTTTTCATGGTTGTTACATTTCTATCGTATTCTCCAGATTGGTTTTATTTTTTTAATGTTTTCTCTATTTATTTTTGAGAGAGAGAAAACACAAGTGCAGGGAGAGAGGCAGAGAGAAAGGGAGACAGAGAATCCAAAGCAGGCTCCAGGCTCTGAGCTGTCAGCCCAGAGCCCGACGTGGGACTCGAACTCACAAACTGCCAGATCATGACCTGAGCCAAAGTCGGATGCTTAACCGACTGAGCCACCCAGGCGCCCCATTTCATATTCTCCAGGTTGATTTTAAAATATTAAATCATTCTGGACATTATCCTTCTCAACAAATAAGCATTAAGCATCTACATGAGGGCGCCATGCTAGGTTTTTTTTTTTTTTTATTTCTAGGAGAGAAAGAGACAGTGTGAGCAGGGGAGGGTCAGAGAGAGAGAGGGAGTCACAGACTGAAACAGGTTCCAGGCTCTGAGCTGGCAGTCAGCACAGAGCCTGACGCGGGGCTCGAACCCATGAACCGCAAGATCATGACCTAAGCGAAAGTCGGCGCTTAACCGACTAAGCCACCCGGGCGCCCCATGCTAGGCTTTAACTAATACGAGTCACTATATGATTGGTCTGCAAAAACATCAACTCTGTATTCTGTGCCCTTGGGCCCACTCTCGTTAGCAAGAAGATCAGCATTACTTAGCTCTCAGCTCTTCCTGAGACGGTGTTTGTGCATCTGAAAGTGTGAGCTTTGTAGTCAGACTTCCATTAAAATCCCAACCCATATGTTTGATTAGGTGTTTGACTCTGAGAAATTATTGCGTCTGTGAGCCTTACTTAACTCATCGGTAAAATGGGTTGACTGCCTCTCTGTGCCTCCCAAAAGTCATATACACCAAATGAGACATGGCTCCCTGCGGTACATGGATAGGTTCCTTCTGTGTGTGGCACTTTTATCCTAAATCCTGTCCTCATTTTGTGGCCCTTCCCTATATTTCTATCTTCTCTCATTCACCTTTCAATTCAATTATGTCTTAGACATATTCTTTTTTTTTTTTTAATGTTTTTTTAAATTTATTTTTAGGAGAGAGAGAGAGACAGCATGAGCAGGAGAGGGTCAGAGAGAGAGGGAGTCACAGGCTGAAACAGGCTCCAGGCTCTGAGCTGGCAGTCAGCACAGAGCCCGACGCGGGGCTCGAACCCACGAACCGCGAGATCATGACCTAAGCAAAAGTCGGACGCTTAACCGACTAAGCCACCCAGGCGCCCCGTCTTAGACATATTCTTTATGACCTTGAAACCTATGGGAAATCATTTCTGAAATGGCAGAACCCAATCAGACCAACCAGGGAAAGGACACAAGTATAGACCTGTGACAGCAAGTCCCCAGACAGCGTGCTGTGAGACGCCCCTTAAATATGAGCCTTCACCCTTCATGCTGTGTTTCTTTTGAAGCCCCAGTCGGCCACAAAGCCTGGTTCTGTTCTCTGAGCAACACAGCTGCCTTAGTGGAGAAATAGTATCTCCAAAGTGTCCCTATCTTATCAAATGACAGTCTGTATGATCCAGATATTGCAGCTGGTGTCATGGGCTCCCATGCATCTTACTGTGTTATTGCCCAGCCGCTTCATGAGGTTGGCATGGCCCCTTCGAATTACACAGTCACTTCTGCACTACCCACGGACGGGAGTCCCCCAGCCTCTCCCGCTCTGGGGTGGGGCACCCCTGTGCCTTCGGAGGCAGCCCTTGTGAGCTTTGTGGCCACCGCCGTGGGCTCCTCACGGTGCTGGATCTGCTCCTTGTGTCCTCACCGCAATCCCCTTGGTGCGCCTGCTGCTGCCGGGACCTCCGGCCCCCTCCTACATCCTACACGCCCCATCCTGAGCCACTTTGAAGACGATCCTCTCCCTGCACCGCTTTGCTCCCGCCGAACTGCCTTATTTTTCTGAAATGATCTACACCTTGGGCATCCTAGCCACCCTCACCCAGATGTCTCCCAGGTTGTGTCTAATGCTCCCTTCTAGCCTGTTCCAGATGTCCTCTCCTCGGCCCTCAGTAGATGGTACTTCCGGTGAGCCAGATGTTCGGCTCTCAGTTGTGCCTTCTCACACTTAAAACCTCTCAATGTCGGGGTGCCTGCGGGCGGCTCATTCGGTTTTGTCTGACTCTTGGTTTTGGCTCAGGTCGCGATCTCATAAAAATAAAACCTCTCAAAAATCTTTTGGGTTTATTTATTTTTGAGAGAAATGGAGAGAGAACTTGAGTGGGGAGGAGCAGAGAGAGAGGGAGAGGGAGAGAGAGAAGCTCTCAAGCCAGCTCTGTGCTCTCAGTGCAGAGCCTGACGCAAGGCTCAAACTCACGAACCATGAGATCATGACTGGAGACTGAAATCAAGAGTCGGATGCTTCACCGACTGAGCCACCCAGGTAATCCCAAAGCCTGTCGATTATTTTACTAAAGTATTGCCAAGCCAGGCCTTCATCATCCCAATTTTATGTGTGTATTTTAATGAAAATCCGAAACTTACATTTCCCCTACAAACTCTTGACATAACATTCTAGTCCACAAGGTCCATTTCAGTCAGCAGCTCTCTAGCCTCCTCGCCTGTGCTCTCTGCAGACCTGCCACCCTCTCTGCCTTCATTCACGATTTCTTTTTTTTTTCTTATTCTTTTTTTTTTTAATTTTTTTTTTTTTACAAATAGTTTATTGTCAAATTAGTTTCCACATAACACTCAGTGCTCATCCCCACAAGTGTCCTCCTCCATGCCCATCCCTCCTCCCCCCACATCCATCAGTCCTCAGTTTTTGTCAGCATTCAAGAGTCTCTCATGGTTTGCCTCTCTCCCTTTCCCCCACCATTTCCGCCCTTCTTCTCCCCCTTGGTCCTCCGTCAAGTTCCTCCTAATCCTCCTATACGTGCACACATATGATATTTGTCCTTCTCTGCCTGACTTATTTCGCTCAGCATAACACCCTCAAGGTCCATCCATGTTGCTACACATGGCCAGATGTCATTGTTTCTCATTGCCATGTAGTATTCCATGGTATAGATAAACCACATCTTCTTGATCCATTCATCTGTTGATGGACACTTAGGCTCTTTCCATGTTTTAGCTATTGTGGAGAGTGCTGCTATGTTAATATCCAGAATCTATAAAGGGTTAATATCCATTCACGATTTCTTAATGAGGATGAGCAGGACAGAGCCACGCATGCCGGACTTGGGTAAGGCAGTCCAGAAGGAAGTTCTCAACATCACGCTTTATTTTTTACCTTTTCACCATGGAGAGGATTTTTCCGAATGTCCCCTACCCACCGAGGTATTTTAAGCATGGTTTGTAAGATCTTTGTGCTTCTCAAAAGGCAACTTTTTCTCAGATGCCAAGCAGAGCGCTTACTTGGTTCATGCGTGAAGAGTAAAATGTGACACGATCATTAAAATATGCAATTATGCGGGGGAGGGATTTACATATCTCAGCTTGCAGTTAAGCTATTCCACAATTTATTTGGGTATGTTTACCAAGTGCCTGGACGTATTGAGACAAAAGTCTTGAAGCTCCTTTATCAGAAGACTTCGGGCTACTAGAGCTCTCAGACCCATACACAGGCATGCGTTGGGCTCAGGTACGTTATTACAAATGGTAGTAGTAGACACAGTGCGGTGTGCTGTACTGGGGGGACAGTGGTATTCCTCAATCGTGTTGTTACTGAACACCTGCTCACTGTCCCAAGTATATGCATCCGAGCCCTTCTACCCTTTCTGGAAGTAGAATTTCATTTTCCTCATTTCAACAGACCAGATAAAGGAAATGCAGAAAGTTAACTAACTTGCCACAAGTCGCAGAGCAAGTCGGTGGCCGAGCAAAGACATTAAACCAGGTCTGGTCTCATGCCAAGCCCCGAGCACTTTCTGTTATGTTCCAAAGCCTCTCAAATGCCTCCCACATTAAAAATAATAATAATAAAATAAAAAATCGAGTGAATGCCAGTTAAAGCATTTACTCGGGACTGGAAAGAGGTGCTGTCGCAAGAGTCGTGTTCCACGGAGGAGGAAGGGCAGTAGCAGCCCAGGCCCTAAGGCTGCTTCATGGAGCGTGTCTGACTCCAGACATGGCTTCTTTCAGTCCCGGAGCCATAGCATGGCGGTTCTCAGCAGGGCCGCCTCCCTCACGGCCCTGGCAGAGTGCTGTTGCCCAGCTGGCGACGGAGGCCGAGCAAGGAGGCATGGGGAGTGCATCTCAGGCAGAGAAAGCTGCGATCACCAGCCGTGTTGTAGGGCGGTGCATTGGTTCCAGAACTTTCTGGTCTGGGGCTATTAGTTTAGCATAGAAATGGGGCTTCATCCTTGAATAAAACCTCAGGCCCAGAAAGGGAGTCAAACCAATGAACTCCAACACAGTTTACTTTTTAAATGGCTGATATGAAAAATCCCTATTGGAGGCCATCACATGCACTTAACTTTACAGGGTGTTTACTAACGTCAGACACCTGGGGCACCTGGGGGGCTCATTCAGTTGAGCGGCTGACTTCGGCTCAGGTCATGATCTCACAGTTCGTGGGTTCGGGCCCCACGTCAGGCTCTGTGCTGACAGCTCAGAGCCTGGAGCCTGCCTCGGATTCTGTGTCTCCCTCTCTCCCTAACTCTCCCCCACTCACACTCGGTGTCTCTCTCTCTCTCAAAAATAAACAAACATTAAAAATTACAAAAAAATAACTTCAGACATCTGCAACAGGATCAAAAGTGCCCTCCCTTTTCCTAGGAGCTAACAGGAGGTCTTTGGGGATCTTTCTCCACGGAAGGGATGACACAAAGCTGTCGGGGTGCATATATAAGTGTGAGAATTTTTAGTAACTTTTAGATGCTTAGGAGTCACGTGGAGATGGATAAAAGAGACACGCTTAGGGATTAACACGGCTCAGCCACCACAGGGCCATGTCCAGAGAAACAGTGGTAGCTGGGACTTACAGGTAGAGTCAGGATAGGAATATGGACTGAGGTCCAAGAAGTAAGGCGATACCAGCCAGTAACCATTCTTAATTATGGATGGATGAAATGAAGGTGTCAAGGCAGACTGAGAAGCCAGAAGGAGTTCAAGAGCTTACTGTCAGTAGAACTCAGCTAAAAGGCTGGGGGGCCTGGGGCTGACTGAGAACCCAGAGGTGGCAGTGTCTGTCTCAGATTTCGTTTCCTTCTGGTAAAATTCAGCTCTGCGTGCAACGTTCCTCTGGACTTTAGGCCTCAGGTAAGAAACAGATAAGCAAGGGAGACTATGGCCAAAGAGCCAAGGCGTGACGCCCAGAGTCCTAGAGATCTGTTGTTTCCGCACGGCCTAAGTGAGTTCTGGGGGTCTGGGTCAGGGAGACGTAAGGAGAAGGCTGACCCCCTCCCTCCTCCCAACCTTGGCCTAAGAATTCCGCAAATGCGAGAACACTCGGAGAATGTTCTCAATGACACACCCTAGCCCCTGAGTCCAGCTGGGCCCTATCAAATGTCAGTGATGTGAGCCAGTGAATTCTGTATTTTGCTTAAGCCATTTCCAGTTAGGTTTTCTGTCACTGGAAATCAAAAATCTCCTCATGAAAGCAAGGGATGGCTTTTATCAAAGGAATCCTTTCCCCCCACCGCCACCTTTTATTTTCGGGCTGTGACAGCATGAAGGTCAGGCCTTTATGACCATAATTCTGTGGCTCTAACTAGCCTGGAAGCCAGAGAAGGCACCAAGCCTCACCTGTTGTGCCTTCAGAATGGAGCAGCAGACCCGGAGTTTCAGCCTTCCGTGGCTCCGTGGCCAACATGTCCTGTGGCTTAGACCAGTTCTTCCGCATCCCTGCTCTGCCTCAGATTTTCTCCGCTGGAATTTCTGGTCTGTGTCTAAGTGCTGTTATGTCTGAGAAGCTAAATGATGAACTTGGCCCCAGCCCGCTGTTTTGCTGACGGATAGAGAAAGCTCTCACACACCTCCCCAGGGGTAAGGATTGACACTTCAGGTGTGGTGATGAGCTATTATGCAAATATATTCCAGAAGGATGACGCTTTTGAGGAACTCCAGGGCAGTGAATTTCTCAAACAGCGCTGGTTCGAGCTTATTATTCATTATGCTGTGGTGCATAATTTTACTCTGGGTCCTGTTACATTTTGCTGAGCAGTTAAAGAATTTGAGAAGTGCAGAGGAGCGCAGGGTAGTGAAGTTGACCATGTGCCTGCAGGAAAGCGTCCAATACACCCACCTTCTTCCCGGCCGGCCGTCTGGGGCTGCTGATTCTACACTTCAAGGTCACCCAGGAGCGAGGCTCTGTGACTGAGTCAGGCTGATGGACGGTAGTGGGGTGTAAGTGTTACAGCATGAAGGCAGAGCCCTTTTCTCCTCACCGCAGCAAGTAAGGGCAGGGGGGAGGGGTCCTCTGTCAGCTCTTAGGAAAGTGTTGGAGACTGGACTGATTTCTTCCAAACAAAGGAAGGCAGGAAATATCCAGCTCTTAAACTCACATTAAATCTGCAAACTCTTTTACCACCTTGGATCAAATATACGTAGTGCAGATTTATAGTGCATACATCTGAGGCATCTACCCAAAGTGGGTCCACTCCCCAAAGTCAAGAACCCTGAATACATTAGAAGGTCTGTCCTGTGGCCAGCGCTCAACTTGGATGCTGTTGGCTGGGGTCAGTGTGTTCTCATTGCCCCCTGACTGATGGAGTCGGCTGCGGGCAGGCCACTTTAGGTCCTAGAGAGCATGTGCATTTGAGGCTCTAGGTGAAAACTTATTCATCGGCATTCTAGTGATCCGGTGGGGCTCCTTTAATCTTATACTCTGAGCGTATTTCCAGGACTGACTTTCATCCTACTTGACTGAGCACCAAGAGACCTGGCCCAGTCTTCACATACGGCTGGTGCTTCTTGACACACAGGGTTCCAACTGATTAATGAACTTAGTATACAATGTGGACATAGAAGCCATATTCATTTTGCTTGTCACTTTGGGAACATTCCACCATCATCCTCACTCATAGGGTTTATAATACTTTCTCATGGCTGGATCGCTGTGTTTACTTCTCTCTGTAAACACTTGAGTAGATTGATACTTCCTTTCAAGATTTTGAAAAATAGCCAGTAATGGAAAAATAATCACGTGCATGAGAATCGGGAAAAAAAATCTATTATCTGATTTAAAAAATAAGGGTAATTTAATGTATTATATTCCTTTTCCATTCATGATGCCTTCCTATGTTACATGAAAGAAAGTATTTGTTTTAGAAATTTTATATTGTTGGACCTTATTTTCCTAGTGCCAGGGAAGGCTTTGGAAAAACGTGTCCTTTGAACTTTGGGGGGAAAAAAAAGTTTCTTTTGGGGAAAAGGAAAGAGAGGAAGTTCTTAGTGGGTTTTAAAGAAAATTGGGTAGGAAATGAAGTTTTTAAAAAGCAGTTTTGAAGAGCAGTACAGAATGATAGCGCACTAGCTTTCTATGTGAAATCAGCCTGGATACAGGACAGCCAGCAGGGAGGAGGCTTTCTTGGCTTTGTCAAAGAAACTGTTTTGGTGCTATTTTGAAAAGATTTGTGCACCCCTAGGTTTATGGCAACATTTATAATAACTAAGATATGGAAGCAAACCAAGCGTCCATTGATAGATGAATGGATGAGGAAGATGTGGCATTTGTGTGTGTGTGTGTTCGCGTGTGTGTATATATACACACACAATGGAATATTACTTGGCCATTAAAAAGAATGATATCTTGCCGTTTAAAACATGGATGGACCCAGAGGGTATTATGCTAAGTGAGCTAAGTCAGACAGAGAAAGACAAATACCATGCGAGTTCACTTCTATGTGAACTCTAAAAAAACAAAAGAAATGAACAAACAAAAAAGCCAAATAGTCTCATAAATACAGAGAACAAACTGGTGGTCAGCAGAGAAGAGGTGGCGGGGTGGGGGGAATGGGTGAAATAGGTGAAGGAGATTAAGAGGTACACATTTCCAGTTATAAAATAAATAGGTTGCAAGGATATAAAGTAGAGTATATGGAATATAGTCAATAATAATTATAATAACGCTGTATAGCGACTATACTTAATTGTGGGGAGTATTGTGTAATGTATAGCATTGTTGAATCATACATTGTACTCCTGAAACTAATATAACATTGTGTGTCAACTATACTTGAATAATAAACTTGTAAAAATAATTCGGGGAGAGGCTGGGGTGAAGGCGGGACCACTGGGATAGTTGAATGAACTGATTATCTGTTGCCTATTGTCCCTGTGCTCCTGGAGCCAAAGTTCTACACAATCTATTTTAGTCCTTGAAAAATCAATTTGAAAAACATTTTCAGCATAAACTTTACCATTCCTTTTTCCTCCATTACAGAAAAATCTACACCCAAATGTATTGATGCTGTGATATCAGAACCATTTCCTATTTACCCATCGTCACTCATTGTTCCCTTGGGTAACTGGCCTGTTACAAGGTTAAAGTGATTCTTTGTTTAGTTTTGCATAGGTTGGCAGTCATAGACGCAGCTCTGTATTTCAGTTTCCTGCTCAAAGTCCTGTGCAATGTTTAGTTGCCATTTTATGCCCTGAGAAAATGGGAGATCAGAAGAATTAAGCGATTCTCAGCTTTACACCCTTCTAATAGTTTAGCAAGTCATAAACCCAGTTGGAAACAGAAATCAGGTTGATGGACTTCAAATTGCAGTTTTATTCTTGCGGTTTTAAGACGCAGTGTGAGCCAAGTACAGTGCCATGGTCTGGAAGTGAATAAGAGAGCAAAGGAAAAGCAAGGGCCCTCTCAGCCGGAAATGCGCTGGTGTGCTTTTTATTCAGTGCCACCTCCCTTGGTGACAGAACGGCACCATGCGCCAATGGCTTCACGTCCAGAACCAACTTGTCTTCCCAAGTTGCTGCCTTTTCTGAGGCAAGTGGCCATGCAGACGGGGAACCTGAGTTAATTCATCAGGGCTGTGTGTCCCTGCGCAAATAGTTGTTGTCCATTGCCGAGGATTATGGTGTCTTTTTTGCTGTATGGGGAGCTTATCTTAATCCCAATTCTGTGCATACCACTGGTCACCAATGAAAAAAAAGTACACGTGTCTTCATCCCCGGGGGAAATCTCACCCAGAACTCTAAAAAACTGTCACATAATGACACTGGGCCTCTTGCTACCAGAAGGATGGAAGTCCAGACCTTAAATTGAGCACATTACACTTGGGGAATAACCAGCACCTCCTTGAAAATTTAATCCTTATGAATCAGTTATAATCTTCTGCATCTCTGTTTATTCAAGCCTTCCTTTGGCTGACTCTTTGCCCGACTGCATGCAACTTGAATTTTTTTATGACTATTTTTATTAGTTGCATTTGCAGAATGAGAAGAAACTCTTTTCACCCCCTAAATATTTATGACCTTCCAGTGAATGAATAGTTGGACTTCATATCCTGTATTTGAAATGCTGGCTAATCTTGGATTCTTCTGGCTGAAATGGGAGAAGCAATCCTAATTGGAAATGTGAGTGAGTTAGGATCAGAAATACAGTTTCAACTGAATGTGTTATTTTAGTAACTCTATTCAGGCCTGCTATCATCTCTGGAGATTTTTTAAATTTAAACTTTCTTTTTTTTTTTTTAGCTAATCACAGATTCATGTGCAGTTGAGAGAAATAATACAGAGGGATTTCCCATATATCTTTTACCCAGCTTACAGATGCTAACATCGTGTAAAACTATCACAAACCAGGTTATTGATGTTGATACAGCCAAGAGATCGAGCTTTTCCGCCACCACAGAGATCTCTCCTGTTGCCCTTTCTTTTATAAGACACACTCTTGTATAAGCACCCCTGCCCCTTTCTTAATTCCTGTCAACCACTAGTCCATTCTCCAGCTCCACAATTTTGTCATTTCAAGAATGTTCGATGACTCAGCATAATTCAGAGGAGATTCATTCAGGTCATTGCATATGTCAATAGTTCGCCCCTTTTTAATGTTGAGTGTATGGATATACCACGGCGTCTAACACCTCACTCATCGAAGGACATCTGTGTTGTTTTCAGTTTGAGGCTATTATGAATAAAGCTGCTATGCATTAGTTTGCAGGTTTTGTGTGAACATAAGTCTTCATCTCTCTGAGATAATTGCCCAGGAATGCAATTGCTGGGTCATATGGTAGTTTTTTAAGAAACTGCCAAAATGTTTTTTCAGAGGAGCTATACCATTTTCCATCCCAACCAGCAATGTATGAGAGATCCAATTTCTCCATATCTTGGGTGGGTATTTTCACCATTTTTTAAATTTTAGCCCTGCTGATAGATGTATAGTGATATCTCCTAGTGGTTTTAATTTGCATTTCCCTAATGACTGATGGTGTTGAATCTCTTTTCATGAGCTTATTTTCCATTGGTATAACCTCTACAGGGAAATGTTTGTTCGTGTCTTGTGCTCATTTTCTAACTGTTGTGTTTTTTTTTTTTAATTGTTGGGTCATGAAAGTTCTTTATATATTCTAGATACTATTACTTTGTTGGGTATGTGGTTTGAAAATATTTCCCTGCATCATGACTTTTTATCCTCTTAACAGAATATTTTGCAAGCAATAGTTTTTAGGGTTGCCTGGGTGGCTCAGTTGGTTAAGTGTCCAACTACAGCTCAGGTCATGATCTCACAGCTCATGAGTTTGAGCCCCGCATCGGGCTCTGTGCTGACAGCGCAGAGCCTGGAGCCTGCTTCTGATTCTGTGTCTCCCTGTCTCTCTGCTCCTCCCCTGCTCATGCTCTGTCTCTCCCTCTCTCTCAAAGATAAATAATAAAACATTAAAAAGTTTTTTTAAGTTTTTAAAAAGATGATCTTATCAAGTATACCTGGACTATTCTTCAGGAAAGACCATATGCCAGGCCATAAAACAAAGCTCAGTAAATGTAAAAGGATTGAAATTATACAACATATGTTCTCCAACCACAATCGAATGAAAATTATAAATCAACATCAAGTGGAAATTTGGAAAATCTCCAAATATGTGTCTAATGAAACACTCTCAAACAACCAATGGCCAAAGAAGAAATCCCAAGACAAACATGAAGTATATTTTGTGATGGATGAAAAAAAAAACCATAATATATCGGGGCACCTGGGTGGCTCAGTCGGTTAAGCATCCGACTTTGGCTCAGGTCATGATCTCACAGTTTGTGGGTTCAAGCCCCGCATCGGGCTCTGCGCTGACAGCTAGCTCAGAGCCTGGAGCCTGTTTCAGATTCTGTACCTCCCACTCTCTCTGACCCTCTCCTGCTCATGCTGTCTCTTTCTCTCTCAGAAATAAATAAAAAACATTTAAAAATTAAAAAAAAGAAAATATAACAAAAATTTATAGAGTGTAGCAAAAGCAGTGCTCAGAGGGAAATTCATACCTGTAAATGCTTACATTAAAAAATAAGAAAAATCTCAACTCAAGATGCTAATCTTCCACCTGAAGCAACTAGAAAAAGAAAAGCAAACTAAACCCAGAACAAGCAGACAGCAGGAAATAATATGGAAACAAATGAGATGGAGAATAGAAGAACAATAGAGAGAATATATGACACCAAAAATTGGTTCTTTGTAAAGACCAATAAAATTGATAAATACTTACCTAGAATGACCAAGAAAAAAAGACAGAAGACAGATTACTGTAATCACAAATAAAAGTAATAGCACTACTATCAACATTACATAAACGAAAAGATTAAAGAGCATTCTATAAAACATTGTATACAAACAGATTTGCCTCAATGAACTGCAGGGATTTGTAGAAACACACAAACTACCAAATTTGACTGAAGAAGAAATAGAAAATCTGACTAGATCTCCAATGAGAATAAATTAGTAAAAACAAACAAACAAGCAAACAAACAAACAAAAAATACTCCTAACAGAAAAAAGCCGAGAACCAGTTGGCTTCACTGGTTAGTTCCATAAAAGGTTAACACCAATCCTCAAATCTCCCAAAATATAGTGGGGGGAAGGAATGGTTCCTAAATCATTCTGAGGAGACCATATTACTCTGAAACCAAAGACAAACAAAGTCATCACACGAAAAAAAAAAACCTTAGACCAATTTCCCTTATGAACAGAAATGCAAAATCCTCACTAACAGATCAAATTCTGCAGCCCATTAAAAGGATTATATTCCAGAGGCACCTGGGTGGCTTAGTCTGCTAGGCGTCCCACGCTGGCCAGGTCATGATCTTAGTTTGTGAGTTTGAGCCCTGTGTCAGGCTCTGTGCTGACAGCTCAGAGCCTGGAGCTTGCCTCAGATTGTGTCTCCCTCCCTCCTTCTGCTCCTCCTCTCTCATGCTCTGTCTCTCTCTCCTTCAAAAATGAACAAACTGAGGGCTGATGGTGGTGGGGGGGAGGGGATGGGGGTGATGGGCATGGAGGAGGGCTCATGTGGGGATGAGCACTGGGTGTTATATGGAAACCAACTTGACAATAAACTAAAAATTTTGAGAAAATAAAAAGAGAAAAAATAAATAAATTTAAAATTTTTTAAAAATTAAAAAATAAAGAAATATTGAAAATAATTTTAAAAAGAATTATATTCCATGAGTGATATTTATCTCAGGAATGCAAGAGTAGGTCAATATATAAAAATAAATGAAATATACTATATTAGTAGAATGAAGAAAAAAACACATGAGCATCTTAACTGATGCAGAAAAGTTATTTAACAAAATACAACATTGTTTTATGATAAAAACACTTAACAAGTAGGTTTAAAAGGGAATGTCTGATAAAGGACATTAATAGGAAAAAAATCACATTTAACATTACACTTCCTGAAATACTAAAATCTTCCTCACTGAGATAAAGAACAAGACAAGAGTGTCCCCCTCACAATTTCTACTCTGTACTTGAGTTCTAGCCAGAACAATTAGGCAAAACAAAAAAAAAAGCACCCAAATTGGAGAGAAGTAAAACTATTTCTGTTCACAGAGGACATGATCTTATGTATTGGAAATCCTAAAGAATTCACACATACACACAAAAATATTAAAGCTAATTATTGCATGTAGCAAATCTGGAAGAAACAAATTAAATGTACAAAAATCAGTTGTTTTTCTACACGCTAGCAATGAGCAATATGAAAGTAATATTAAGAAAACAATTCAATTTATATTAGTATACCAGGAACAAAATACTTAGGAATAAATTTAGGAAGTGGAAAACATGACCACTGAAAACTAGAAACATCATTGAAAGAAACTAAAGAAGAAAATAAATGGAAAGACATCTCATATTCATCAATTTGAAGACTCAAGAAGGCAGTATGCTTAAATTGGCATATAGATTCAATTAATTCCTGTCAAAATTACAACTGCCTTTTTTGTGTGTAAAAAGACAAGTTTATTCTAAAATTCCTATGGAATTTCAAGGGACCCTGAATATCCAGAACAATTTAAAAGCAAAAAAATTGGAGGACACACACTTCCCAATTTCAAAACTTACTATAAAGTTATAAAATAACTATAAAGCAATGAGTTATGGGTACAAGGATCTATATATCAATATATCAGAATTGAAAGGTCCAGGAATAAGTTTATATATGTGAGTCCGACTTGAGCTAACATTGTAAAACTCTTGTAAGTAAATCTTCATGACCTTGGATTTGCAATAAGTCTTAAACACCAGGGACACAAGCAACAAAAGAATTAAATTATCAAAACTAAAAGCTTTCGTACATCAAGGAACACTATAAAGAAAAGACAATTCTGCTCTGAGCTGTATGCCCAAGAAAGTTTCAAAGGTTTTCAAACAAAATCTTGTGCATGAATGTTCTAGAATCATTGTTCATAATAGCCAAAAAGTGGAAACAACCCGTGTCATTCTCTGATGAACTGACAAACACAATATCATATATACACAATAGAATATTATTCAGCCATAAAGAGGAATGGATATATACTACCACACAGATGAACTTTGGAAAAAATTTATAAAATTAAAGAAGACAAACACAAAATGCTGCATATAGTGTGATTCCATTTATACGAAATGTTTGGAGTAGACAAATCCATAGAAACAAAAAAAGGGTTGGTGGTTGTCAGGGACTAAGGAAACGGATGGACAGGGAGTGACTGGTTAGTGGGTATGAGGTTTGTTTTGGGGTGAAAAAAATATTCTAGAATTAGGTAGTGGTGACAGTCACACAACACCAAGAATGTATCAAAAGCCATGGGGCGCCTGGGTAGCTCAGTCAGTTAAACGTCTGACTTTGGCTCAGGTCATGATCTCAGGGTTCATGAGTTCGAGCCCCACGTCGAACTCTGTGCTGACAGCTCAGAGCCTGGAGCCTGCTTTGGATTCTGTGTCTCTTTCCCTGCTTATGCTCTCTCTCTCTCTCCCTAAAAAATAAATATTAAAAAAGTTTTTTTTTAATGTTTTTATTTATTTCTAGGAGAGAGAGAGACAGACAGCGTGAACAGGGGAGGGTCAGAGAGAGAGGGAGTCACAGACTGAAACAGGCTCCAGGCTCTGAGCTGGCAGTCAGCACAGAGCCTGACGTGGGGCTCGAACCCACAAACAGTGAGATCATGACCTAAGCGAAAGTCGGACACTTAACCGACTAAGCCACCCAGGCGCCCCTAAAAAAGTTTTTTAAGCCAATACATTGTATGCTTTGAAAGGTTAAATTATGAATTTTGTTATGCAAATGTTACCTCAATATCTAAAAAAAACCAGGGCATATTTGTGTGGATCTGTTTCTGGGTTCTCTGTTCTGTTTCACTGATCTATGTGTAATTCCCTCCAGCAATCTTATTATATAGTCTTCATCACTAAAACTATATAAGAAGCCTTGGAATTGAGTTAACTCCCACCTTCTTCTTTTTCCAAAAATTGTTTTAGCTAACATTATTTTTCTGCCCTTCCAAATAAATTTTAGAATAATTTATATTTATAATATATGTTTTTGCATCTAATTATTAAGGAATGTTGTTCTGTAGTCTGCCTGCCTACCTGCCTTCCTTTCTCTCTTTTTTCCCTCTTTGGTTTCTTTCTTTTACTGTCCTTAGTTATCAGAATAATCCTACCTTCATAAAATGAATGGGGAAGTATCTTCTCCTTTTCTATTTTCTGGAAAAGATTGTGTTTGATTAATGTTCTTCCTCAAATATCTACAAAAATATTGTAGGAATTTTGACAGGAATTTTGCTAAGATATTATATCAGTTTTGGAGAGAATTGACATCATTACTATATTGAATCTCCCAATCCACAAGTATGATACATCTCTCCATTTAGTTAGAGTTCCTTTTATTACTTTCATCAGCATACAAGCCCTGGATATATTTTATTATATTTAACAAAACCTATGTATTTCCTCTTTTGTATTTTTAAAATTTTTGGTATCCATTGTTTCTTTGTACATAGAAATAAATTAAAAAAAATTTTTTTAAGTTTATTTATTTGGAGAGACAGGGAACACTGCAAGTGGGGGAAGAGCAGAGAGAGAGAGAGAGAGAGAGAGAGGAGAGAATCCCAACCAGGCTCCACACTTCCAGTGCAGAGCCCGATGCAAGGTTCAGACTCACGAACCACGAGATCATGACCTGAGCTGAACCCAAGAGTCAGACTCTTAACTGACTGAGCCACCCAGGCGCCCCATAAATTTCATTTTTGTATACTTCTCTTGTACCCTGAAACCCAACTGAGCTCACTTTCTGGGTCTAGGTTTTTGTTTCGTACATTTTTTGGAATTTTTGTGTCTGTAATCATGTCGTTAGCAAATATGTATTGTTTAATTTCTCTCTTTCCAAACTGGATGCCTTTTATCTGCTTTTCTTGTCTCAATGCAGTGGCTAGAACTTCCAGCACTCTGTTGAATAAGAGTTAAAGTGGACATCCTTGCATTATTCCCAGTTTATGGGGAGAGCATTCTGTCTTTCACCATTGAGTACAATGTTAACTGTAGCTCTTTAATAGATGGTCTTTATCAAGTGAAGAAGTTCCTTTCTATTCTTATTTTTCTGAGTTTTTTTCCCTTAATCATGAATTGGTATTGCATTTTCTCCACTGTTTCTTCTGCATTAATTGACATAATCATGCAATTTTCTTGCTTTAGCCTGCGAGTATGATAGTTTACCTTGACTGATTCTCATATACTGCACCTGACTTACCTTCCTGGAACTGGTCTGTAGTTTTATTGTTTTTGCATTGTCTTTTTCAGGCTTTGGTATCAGGGTAATATTAGCTTCATAAAGTACATTGAGAATCATCTCTTCCTCTTGCAATTTCTGGAGAAGATTGTATGTAACACGGATGTTAGGTCTTTTTTTAAAGATGTGTTAGAATTTCTCCAGTAAAACCATCAGTGCTTGGGTAATTGTTCTTGAGGAGTTTTTAGATTATTAAATACATTTCCTTAATAGTTAGAGGGCTATTCAAATTATCTATTTCCTAGTGGGTGTGTTGAAGCAATTACTATGTTGTGAAGAATTGGTCCATTTCACGTAAGTTATAAAATTTGTGCGCATAAAGTGGTTTGTAATATTTCCCATTATCCTTTTGCTATATACAGGATTGGCAGTATATTATGTCAGTAACTTGTGTTTTTTCTCTTTCTCTTTTTTGAGAGGTGTAGTCAGGTTTCCTAGAGATTTTTTTAATGTAACTGATATTTTCAAAGACCCAGCTCTTTATTCTTTGTTTTTCTCAATTATTTTGTTTTTAATTTCACTGATTTTTTTCCGTATGCTTTCTATGGGTTTATTTTGCTTCTTTTTCAAGATTTTCCCCCCAAGTTTATTTATTTATTTATTTTGAGAGAGAGAGTGCAAGCAGGGGAGGGGCAGAGGGGGGAGAAAGAGAATCCGAAGCAGGCTCCATGATGTCAGTGTGGAACCTGATGCAGGGCTCAGTCCCACAAACCGTGAGATCATGACTTGAGCCAAATCAAGAGTCAGACGCCTAACTGACTGAGCCCCCATGCACCCCATTTTTTCTAGATTCTTGAGATAAAAATGAGATTAGTAATTTGAACTTTTCCTCTTTTATTATGTATATATTAGTGATATAAATGTCATTTTCAATACTATTTAGCTATTTCCCACCAATTTTGATGTGTTCTACTTTCATTTCCTTTCAGTTTCGTTCATTTTAATTTCCATTAAAACTTTACTGTCCGCACATAGATTATTTGGAATTGTGTTGTTTAGTTTCCAAGTGTCTGAATATTTTCTTGTTACCTTTCAGTAATTGATTTCTAGTTTGAGTAATTTGGAACACAAAATAGTAGTTGGAAAATACACTTGATATTATTTCAGTTTTTAAAAATTTGTTGAGATAAGTTTATGTCCCAGGTTATGTTCTATCTTGGTATGTGCTCATGGGGCACTTGAAAAGAATGTATATTCTGTTATTATTAGGTTGAGTGTTCAGTAAATGTTGGTTAGATACTGTGGCTCATAGTATTGTTGAGTTCTGTATGCTTATTTGTTTTATGTCTGGTTTTTCTATTAAATGTTAAGAGATGGGTGTGGAAGTTTCCAACTCCATTTGTGGATTTGTCTTCTCTTCCGTCAGTCTTTGGCAACTCCATTATTCACTGAATGCATATTTAGGGTTAATGTATTCTCTTTGTGGAATAATTTTTTTTAAATCATTTTGTCCCTGGTAAATTTCCTTGCTATTGAGTCTGTTTATACTTTATCTGACATTAACATACCCATTTCTGCCTTTCTTTGATTAATGTTTGCAAAGTATCTTTTTCCATTCTCTTACTTTTAACTGACCTATGTCACTATGTTTAAAGTTTATTTCTTGTGGACAGCATAGAGTTGGATAATATTTTTAAATCTCCTTTGCCAACTCTGTCTTGGCCTAATTAGGTCATATATGTTTAATGTAATTATGACTGAATTTGCCATTTAAGTTTTTGGTTTTTGTTTACCCTCTGATTTCTGTTTGTTTTTTCCCTGACTTCTTGTGTGTTTGCTCAGCACGTTTAGAATTCTATATGATTAATTTATCAAATAAATAAGTTTTGATTGCATCACTTAGTCATTGCTCGAGGCATTATATTATATAAAATGACTTATCGGGCCGCCTGGGTGGCTCAGTCAGTTGAGCGTCTGACTTCAGCTCAGGTCTCAGGTCTCAGGTCTCATGGTTCGTGGGTTTGAGCCCCGCATCGGGATCTGTGCTGATAGCTAGCTCAGAGCCTGGAGCCTGTTTCAGATTCTGTACCTCCTTCTCTCTGACACTCCCCTGCTCATGCTGTTTCTCTCTGTCTCTCTCAGAAATTAAAAAAAAAAAATGACTTATGAAAGTCAACTAGTGTTGTAATTTTACCAGTTCAAGTGAAATGTAGAAACCTTAGCTCCCTTTCATCCTCTCTTATGCTCCCCTATTTCTAAGATAATGTTATATTTTCTCTACACACCTTTAGAACCAGACAGATTTGTCATTTTTGTCTGAACCATAAAATATAATTTAGAAGACACAGAATGAGAAATGATGTCCACTGCATTTGCTGATAGTTCTGCTTACCATGTGGTTTCTTCTCTCCTGACGTTCCAAGTTTCATTCTTTTAATGTGTCTTTTCTTTATAGAGAACTTCCTTGACTTACTATTTTAGGGTAGATCCCTATTGGTACATTATCTTAGTTTTCCGTCATCTGAGAATGTCTCAGATTACTCTTCCTTTTAGAAGGATATTTTCACTGGATATAGGATACTAACTTGTCAGTCCTGTTCTTTCAGTGCCTGAAAAATGCTATGTCATTTCCTTCTGACCTCCATGCTTCCGAATAAGAAATCCACTGTCATTCGCATTGCCCCCCCCATAAGTGAGTCCTTTCTCACTCTCACTGCTTCCAAGACTTTGTCTTTGCTTTTAGGAGCTTGACTGTGATATGTCTTGGTGTGAACTTCCTTCAGTTTATCTCCAGTTTCTCCTCTTCTTATAGGACTCTGATGACTAGGACGTTACATCTTTTGTGATAATTCCACACATCTCTGAGACTGCTCGTTCTATTTCAGTCTCTTTTCTCTCAGTTGTTCAGAATATGTAATATCTATTGTTCGGTCTCCCAGCTCATGGATTCTTTTTTCTGTCTTTTTCCTTCTGCTGTTGAATCCTTCCATTGTGCTTTATATTTTGTATATGTATTTCATATTATTTTGTATATACTTCTATTGTATATTTTTACTTAGAAAAATTCTGTTTGGTTCTTCTTTGTATCTTCTATTTCTTTGTTGACTTTCTGTTTTTTGCTGAGGTTCTCTTTTTCCATTTGTCTCAAAAGCATTCTTATTTGCTCACCGAAGAATTTTATGAAGACTAATTCTAAATCTTTGTCATATAATTCTTTCATTTCTGTTACCTCAGTGTTGGCATCTGTTAATTGTCTTTTTTCACTCTTTTTGAGATCTTCCTTATTATGACAAGTAATTTTCTATTGAAATCTGGACATTCTGGGTATTATGTTATTTGACGCTGGATATTATTTAAACCTTCTGTCTCAACTGGCTTTCTCTGACACCACTCTGGCAAGAGAAAGGCAGCAAGGCTTTGTTACCTCTGGGTGGAATTAAAAGTCAAAGCCTTGGCCCATCAAAGGTGGCTATATTGACAAAGACCCCCTACCTTTAACTTGGGATCTCCAATATGGACTCCTCAAGGGACTAGGAACCAGAACTAAACCAGACCTTCCAGATGGTAGCAAAGTTGGAGGGCACCTGCATGTCTGTCCTCACGCAGAGCCCCCACTCTGCCAGCTGTACAACCCTGTGTCCTCAGGAAATTTCTCTTATGCCAAGTCAATCTGAAGCACACAGTGACAGACAGACAGACAGCCAGAAGAGCATGGCTGGCTTTGAGAGAATGAATAGATTGTCAGTGGCAGCAAAAATGAAAGACTCAAAGCAGACCCGAATGAACCTTGTGTATATATCCAACTTGAAAGAAAATGACAGTGTCCTTCTATTTACGCTCTGGTCACCTTCTCATTGTCTAGATTTGCGTAAGGCCGTTCTGTCCCATGCACAGAACTATATTGTCCATCCACAACTCCATTCTGACTTTGCTGTATGAACAGACACCCATCCAACTTCTTCCAGCCAGTCACACTTCACCATCAAAAAACAGGAGTAATTCTCCCATAAATAGTCTGTGTGTGCTGACAAATGGGAATTTGAAGCAATATAATTAAATTGTTGTTAAAGTATTTAAATGCCTCAGGTGAAACCGTATAGGAGAGAAGGTGCTTGATTCAGGCGGATGCGTCAGGAGGTGAGAAAGCAACATCTGAAGCGAGGAAACTAGCTTTGTTATCTGCATTCCGTATTAACAGGAGGGAAGATGCTTTGGAGTAAGTCAACCTATCTGGAGAGGCCTGTTACTAGGACTCCTGGCCTGTGGCCCTCAGGACAGTGTTGCCTAGCAATGAACAGGGACTTGCCAGGCAGTCGCTAGAAACCGTATGTGCAGATGCACACATAACATGTACCAGCATTCTGGACTCCCCCTTGAGACTGGGGCGTGAGATACAAGCCCCCGTTTTCTCTCTAAGCAACTGAATTGATGTTTATGCAATTGGACAGTTAAGGCAGAAATCCAATTACTGAGCTAATTAGCACCTTTGAGTGGTAAGCACCAAATGTACAGGAGGAAAACACTGGAGAAAAGCTCAAATTACCCACTATAGCTGACAGTTCACCTTCTCAGAGAGTCTGGTAAGAGCCAGGGGCCCTGGGGTACGCAGGCAGCTTAGCTTAGTTATTGCAGATCGGAATGTAGCTCTGCGTTCTATAGCCTTTTGAAAAGATAGCTTTCCAGTTAACATAGTTTTAGAAGGTGTTTTAATTCCCTAAGGAGTTTGGTAAATGACTTTCTTTTGGCTCAGTCCCACTTTAAAAATTGTTTATTCTGCTGCTGCAAATTCCATTTGTCCTAGGTCTTCAGGTGAAATTAAAATTCCATTTAGGGACCAACTATGCCAACATGGGATTTCGGCCTTCATTAGAAAGAATTTGGTTGTTTGCTTTATTTTTTTGCCACCCTGGGCTCTTTTACTTTCAAAGCTGATCTGAGGATAGTTGGAAAGAAAACTGAAGCAGTAATAGAACGGACTGGTGGGGTTAACAGCCTTTTTGAGTTGTAGCTGAATATTTCTTCTCTCCCACCCATCTGTAGAATCTATCCCACCAAGCTCAAACAGGATCTCACCTAGATGGTTCTCGAATATCTAAGACATATGAGGAAAAGAGAATGCTTTTTTCCTTAGCCCCATCTAAGTATTTTTTATCTGTTCTGATTCCCAATAGATATGTTCACAACAGAAGTCTGTATTCTGAGGTTTCTTTGTACGCACCATTACTTAACAAGCGCTTGTAATTTATTAAATCATACTCAGGATGTCAGCGATCATGTTTGAATATAATCTAGTGGCAGCTAGACTCCTTTCTTCTTAGCAAGAGTCATGAGAGAAAAAACTTTAAAAACAGGATTACTTTAGACTCTTCATTCACTCATGCCAGTGGGAAGCAAAAGTGTGTCCTCATGCTACTTAGGGGTATATTGCATAAGAGACCAATATAATCAAATAGTCAGAGAGAGAAATTTATGACATAGAGCCAGCCTACCTGGGTCCAAATCCAGGCTCCATCACATATTAGCTCTGTGACCTTGGGCACTGTCGTGAATCTCACTGTATCTCAGGTTCCTCCTCAGAGGGAATGGATATAATCATAGTACCTCCATATGAGGGTAGTCGTAAAGATAAAACAAGTTAATGCACATAAAATACTTGCATAGGGAAGTGTTACGGAAATATTAGCTGTCATCATTGTTAGTAATATTAACCATGATAGGTGTCCCAAAGGAGAGGTACAATGTGTGAAGGAACATATGACATGCCAGTGTCACCTAGAGCAGGTGTCGAGAAGGCTTCTCGGAAAGCAGTACTTGGACTGGACTTGAAGCACTAGAGGAGCCTGGGAGGAAAGTGGGTGGGGCAGAAAGGACTCCCAAGTGGAGGCGCAAAAGCTGCAGAGGGGGCAAGGGAGGGCAGGGTGACAGGAAGATGTAGAAAAAGGTTAGCATGGTTGAGACAGAGGAAGCAAAGGGCAGAGTGATAGCAAAGGCAGGGGCCGGCCAGGCTAAAGATCAGCCTTGTCACATATGTTAACAAGACCCTCATTATGTTCAAACTTGTACGTAAGCCTATGCTCAGTGAAATCTTTCTAGCTAAAGCCCTTTCTTAATGGCTTAGGTTTAACCATATGAAATTGTCATTTCTGTACATCATGAATTGTTAAATATCAAAGTTCATGTGGTTGCTGTCAATCTCACGTTTCATCTTTCAAAGGATGATGAGACCATCACCAAATACCTGAAATAAAAAGACAAAGCGGGTCAGGCACAGTCTTTCTGAGCAGATCAGACTGTTGGCGCTTGTAAAGGGTTATGCGGACACATGAGATTCAAGGCTGCTGGGGTTTTAGAGGCAGAAGTGGGTTGGTACCATCTGCACGGGAGTTACATGGGGACACTTGTTGATCGGTCGCCTCTTGGAAATCTTCAGTGAGTCCATCCCTCACTGGCTGGCTTTCAGGAGCAAGGGGTCACATGGGTTGGCTGGCTTACGAGAGCTGTGAACTGAGGTGCTGTCATAACAGAAGAGATTTAAACCTGGTTCTGATCGCCATTAGTTGCCATAGCTACCAACAACATGTTTTCTTCCAAGCTTGTAAGAGCTGATTTTGTTCTCCTGGCTCAACCTAAGAAAGGCCTCTAAAAATGTGCCCAGCTCTTGAAAACAAGTGGTGGAGACACTGACTACCTGCTAGAGTCTCTTGGGACTAACTTGAAAAGGAAGATGCCTGGGTGGGCACTGCTTTCAAATTCAGAAAGTGAGTGACATTCCAATGGCAGTCCAAGGGCTTGCTTCTGTTGTATGGATCTGGGCCTCAAAACTGATACAGCGCAAAGCCAGTCTTCCAATCCTGAGATGTGATCATCTCTCCCCTCCCCTCCACATGTTTCTTGTACTTTCCCATTCTCTTTATCATGAGGGCCCTTTCCCTTCCTGTGCCATTGTCACATTGAAGCAGTCACCCTAATAGGTCAGCTCCATGGCCCCTTCCCCCTGCTCCCCCACCCCTGGCCACACAGCCAATACTGTAAATCAACTGCCATTTGTAGTGATCCCATCATGACCTTCTGCCCTTCTGCGGTCCCTTCTAGCACACGGCGTGTGGATAATTCCAACACGAGACTGGTGGTCCAAATTGAAAAGGATCCAGGTAAGAAGATACCTTCTTTCTCTCTTTCCAAATGATGTATTTATGTTGTTATATAGGTGGATTCCTTCAGTCCAAAAAGGGGAGGTGACTCCTCATTCTTTTTAATCATTGTGGAGGTAAGGTAGGTCTTGGTAAATATACTGACTGGAAAAAGAAAACTATACAAGTAGATTGACCAAGCATCCTGATTTGGTTTAGAAATGCTTTTCTCCATCATTAGGAATTGATCTGGTACCTGTTTGGTATTGAATGGCTCTGTCATTTAAGACGCTTTAGTTTGTGCGTGACAAAAGTCAAATACAGACTCTAAACCTTGCTGTGGGTCTCTTAGACAAAAATTCGTAGGAAAACCATCAGCATGATGATGTCCTCAAAGGCAAACCATTCCAGGACCTAAAATTCAGAAGTTTTCAGATACTTCTGAAAACATGAAGCTATTGAAGGATTTATCTGCTAGGAAATTGTGTCACTTTGTTCTTGCTATGATCGATTTCTTTTGCAACCATTCTACATTTCTCTTCATCTCAGAACCAGGAGTTTAACTGTTCTCTATTTTTATTCACCCCACCCTCTTCCCTGTGCCAAACATTTTGTCTAGGAAGAACTGTATCATATCATTATCTATATTTGAATTGCATATACATGATGAATTTGAAATCATAATTTGCAATTTGAAAATACCTGGAGAGAGAAGATTATTCTTTGTTGCCCCAAAGTTCAACTTGTCAGTACAACTTGGTGGGGGTGGATGGGCTACAGATGTCTCTGATGCACATCTGTGGGACTCTGTGACACTGCAGGGCCATTGATATTAGGCATATGGATGGTTTAACAAGTGCATCGTGCCTCTAGTGGTTCATAATTGCTGTCTCATTTTCATCAAATAATGTGATGTGTGGTCAAGGTGTTCTACAAAGATCTCCACTTTAGTGGTTTAAGTTGTTTTGGTTTATTTAAATATCAAACAGTTTGAACAATTAGTCAAAAGTTAATTCTCTCATTCAGGCCTTTCCTTTAAAGGTGACAGAGACTCGAAGTAATGTCTAATTAGCATCTCCGGATGCCTGCTGATTCATCACCGAAAATGAATAGAATCTCAGGTCAGGCAGGCTTAATCTGCATAGAAGATTAAGCATACTGATACCTCATTAGACTACATGACATGACTCAGCCCACAGAACAGTTTATTCCTCGCCATTAATCATGATTAGGTTATAAATGCACTAATTTCAATTCGGCTTTTAACGGTCATGAATGCCCAGAAGGATATTCATAATTTGATGGCAGTAGCTTATAGATTTCTTACAGGTGGATCAGCTCTTCCTTACACGGGTTCACTTGGGGCCGGTGTTCACCTTCCTGTGCCCCCAGTCATGGTTCCTTTCCCCAAGGTATGGAGCTGGGGAGCCCTGTTCAGATCTGCAGCTTCTAACGCCACCTCTACTCCAATAGGCGATCTAGAAGGGAGCCTTGAGTTTTGTTTTTAGGCACTTCCTCCGTGGGGCAACTCTGCTTCCCTGACTTTCCAGACCCAGAATCTATTCCCAAACATAAGATGCTTGCTCCTAAGATAAGAGTACCAAATGCAAACTGAGTACCGAAGGTCTCCCAGACCCTTCTAGCACTTCCTCCACCCACAAGACCACAAAGCAGGAGGACTTCCAAGTCTATCCAGTCTTCTCTTGAACAAGTTTCTGTCCTTCATCATGAGGTCTGATAGAGGGAGTGAAAGGGAGATTCAAGGAAATGCACCATGAACCCCCAATTCCACACATCCCCAAACATTCCATCATTCTGTCTCCTTTTCTGTAGCCTTCCTTCACTCCTCTCTGGGTGTCTTCATCCATGCAATTAGAATGGCTGAAATTAAACAAGCAAACAAGCGACAGTTGACAATGCTGAGTCTTGGCGACCGTGCAGAACAGTTAGAACCCCAGTCACTGCAGGTGTGGGGGGGGGCGGATACGAACATGATGCAGCCATTCTGAGAATGGCGGCTGCTCCCAGGTATTTTACCCAAGAGAAACAAAAACTTGTGTTCACATGAACTTCCACTCATGAATATTTTTGGTGGATTTGCTTATAATCCCAAAGACTGGAAGTAAGCCAAGTGTCCTCCACCTGCGTGAATGGATAAATAAGCCTTAGTACATGCATACCACGGAATACTACTTAACACTGAACCGGAACAGATCACTGCCCTGGATGACGATGTGGAGGAATCCCAAATGTGTGATTCTACTCCGTGGTTCCGTGCCTGTGCATTTATTAAGACTCAGAGGATTACCCACTAGAAAAGATAAATTTTACTCTATTAAAGCCATTCCTAAATAAGTCTGAGTTTTATATATATAATTTAAAAACAATAAATTGTTTTAATGTAATATATCTATGTGTTTATAATGTATAAAAATATTTGTACATAAGATATAGTACTAACAGTATCGTATATAGGATAGAATATATATGTATATATATATATGTATATAAGTTGATGGTGTTTATTGTCTATAAATGATTCCTCAATAACTTTGATTTCTTTTTTTTAATTTTTTTAATGTTTATTTAATCTTTAGAGAGAGAAAGACAGAGTATGAATGGGGGTGAGGCACAGACACAGGGAGACACAGAATCTGAAGTAGGCTCTAGGCTCTGAGCTGTCAGCACAGAGCCTGATGTGGGACTTGAACTCACAAACCGTGAGATCATGACCTGTGCTGAAGTTGGACGCTTAACCAACTGAGCCACCCAGGTGTTCCATCAATGACTTTGATTTCAAAAAAGCCCCTGGAGTTACTTGACAGAAGTGTTCTTAAAAACAAAATTTTCTTAAAGAAGCTCTATGATCTATGGCGCTATCCATTATTCAACAGATTATTTAGCTAGTCCCTATTGCATGATAGTGCTTCCGCCAATATTGGGATACAAAAATAAGCAAATTCGGACATAGATCTGTCTTCCTTCACTTTATGTCTTCTTCTTTTTTTAAGCGAATTTATTTACTTTGAGAGAGAGAGAGAATCCCAAGCAGGCTCCGCACTGTCAGCATGGAGCCTGATGTGGGGCTCCAACTCACAAATTGTAAGATCATGACCTGAGCCAATATCTAGAGTTCATGTCTTCTTCACTTCACTTTCTCCACTTCACTGGAGAAATCAGATGTGAATCAGATAATCACACACACACACACACACACACACACACACACACACTAACACACACATTCCAATAGTGACCAGTGCTTCAAAGCAGAGGACCATGGTTCCGAGAGTCTGTCGTTGGGGGTTTGGCCCAGCAGAGGGGTCAATAGAGGCTTCCCTGAAGTGGTGATGGAGATGAGGTCTGAAGAATAGTAAGTGTTAAAATGCCAGAGAGGAATGGAAGACGCGCCCAAGCAGAGAGATGGGTATCTACAAAGGCCCAGGCTGGGAAGGAGCAGGGGAGTCGTTACTGAGACAAGTTCTGTGCTGAGCATAAGGGAGAAGGGAGGGGGAGGTCTGTGTGAAGTGAGGATGGAGATTGAAGTAGGGAGCAGACCCCACGTGCCCCTCATGTGCCCATATATCCTAGGTTTGCTCCTAGGGCACTGACTGTCCTAGCTTTATACCTGGGAATGCTAAATTATAGGGGACCCTGTTAAAGGCAAAGAAGAGAAAACTTGTTCCCATCTTAAGAGCATTGGGAAACCACTAAGGTCCTAGAGAGCATATTCAACTCCTCGATTTGTAAAGCTCACTCTGGCTGTGGTTTAGAGAATAGATTGGGTGGCAGGTCACATGACTAGTGTGGCTGTCCACTTGAGAAATACTGTAGCTTGCAGTAGGGTAGGGGTAATGCAAGTGGGGAGAGGTAGAAAGATGCCAATGCTATTTGCAGCGAGGTGCTTGGGGGGCTCAGTCGGTTACGCATCTGGCTCTTGATCTTAGCTCAGGTCATGAGCTCACCATTTGTGGGTTTGAGCCCTGTGTTGGGCTCTGTGCCAACAGCTCAGAGCCTGCTTGGGATTCTGCCTCTCCCTCTCTCTGCCCACCCCCCCCCACAAATAAACTTAAAAAAAAAAGTATTTGAAGAAAGTAAAATTGAGAGGCTGGGGTGTGAAGGAGTGGAAACTGAGATCCCTGGGTGACAGCTGAGCGGGTGGTAGTACCGTTTACTGAGGTGGGCAACAGAAGGGCGCCTGGTGTGGGCCTGTTGAAGGTGAGGAGCATTGGAGACATACAGGAGCAGATGTTCAGTAAGCAAGTAGGTTCACAGGCCGAGTGCTCGACAAGAGACCTCAGCTGGAGCTGTGAATTTGTAAGTCAACTGCATTCAGACGGTAATTTAATCCATTTGCATAGGTGAGATTGTCCAGAAAGAAAATAAGGGGAAAAAAATAAGATGGTCTCCCAAAATCAACAAAAACGGGCCAAGTATCTAAAAAGCCTGATTTACCTTTACTCAAATGACAGCTCGCTGATTCCTAGGTCTGAGTAGACAGAAGTAAGTACCCCCTGATGATATTTCTTGTTCTGCCTTTAGGGAATGATGACAATAATCTTAACTCCATCTTTTATGAGCACCTGACAAGGGCCCTACAGGAGTCCCTTTGTGGAGATTTAGTTCTCGGTCGATGGGGTAACTACAGCTCCGGCGATTGCTTTATTTTGGCTTCAGACTACCTCAATGCTTTTGTTCACCTGATTGAAATCGGAAATGGTCTTGTCACCTTTCAACTACGAGGCCTGGAATTTCGAGGTAAGAATTTCTTCGTTTTGGAAGCTGTTGGAAGCCAGTTGCCTAAATTTATTATTGTGCAAAGCTTTAATAAGAGGCCACCATGGGGGCACCTGGGGGTTCTGTCGGTTGAGCATCCACCTCTTGATTTTGGCTCAGGTCATGATCTCACAGTTTCATGGGTTCGGGCCCCACATCGGGCTCTGCACTGTGAGTGGAGACTGCTTGAAATTCTCCTTCTCTCTCTCAGCCTCTTTCCTGCTTGCACTCTGTCTCTCTCAAAATAAATAAGTAAATAAACTTTAAAAAAAAAAAAGTCACCATGAAAGAGGAAGAATTTAATGCCCGTCTTACAGATTGAGAATCAGGGAGCTGATTCTGAAAGCCCTTATTTATGAATTCTGCTATAAATAAATCCCAGTCATCTGAGGGAACAAAGAAGTGAAGCATATCATCCTGTGTAAACCTCTGGAGTGGCAAGTCAGAACTTTGGTTTTAATTTTTCTGGAGAAAACTCAGAAGTGACGGGAGACCGTGGCACATGCGTGGGTTCTGTGTGGAGTCAGCCAGAAACAGAACCTGGGTCTGTGGGTTTCGGGTATTGTGGTCTGTAACGGAAAATCATTTGGTGCCTGAACTGTCCTTTTCCACTATCAAAAAAGAGGAAGAATGGCTGCCTCTATAAAGGTGTGTGATTTCAGTGAGATCGTGTATATGCGGACACTGTGTGGATGCTTACTGCTTTGCAGTTAATGAGCTGATCTGGAAAACGTGACCCCAGTTTGTCCATGAATCTGACACTGGCACTGTGTGGTGGAGCATGCAGTGATTAGCTTGACCCACATGTTCATGTTTCTGCCCCCTGTATTCTTTGTTTACTCCCTCATCCAGTGCATGTCTTTCTAACACCTCCTCCATGTCAGGCCAAGTTCTAATGCTGGAGAGGCAATGGGTACATGACCTGAAGGACCCTTGCCCTTGTGATGTGTACCTTCAGTGGGAGATGTGGAAAGCGAACAAGGAAACTGATACGCAAACTAATTAGCCCTAGTGGAAAGCGCTGGGAAGGAGATGGGACCACTGACCTAATTCGCACTTTAGGAGATTGTTCCAAGAGCTGTGGGCAGACTGTCCTCCAAGGGAGCAAAAGCAGAAGTAGGAAGGCCATGGAGGAGTGTCTCATTGTCACCCAACTGGGAGAAGAAGGTGGAGACAGGGAAGCACAGGGAGATTTGGAGGTGGGAAGGGCTGGGCTCGGTGTTGGGGGGTCCGGGGAAAAGGAGGCTCAGCCTGCTCCCCGGTTTCCAGCTTGAGTGCCTGGGTGGAGAGAGGTGCATTTATGGAGACAGGGAAGCCTGAATGAAGAACAGGACTTTGGAGTCTGGGAGTGTAATCAAGAGCTCCATTTTGGATATTTGTTTTTTTAAATGCCCTTGATTCATCTAAGTGAATCTCTCAAGTAGCTAAGTGGACATGCAAGCCTTCTGTTCATTCAGGAGATGTTTAGCAAGCACAGGGCTAGGTGCCGTGATGACAGAAGTGAAGGACCCCACCTTAGGCAGCTTGCTGACTGGAGACTCATCCTGAGTGACCACTGCCCAGGGAGATGAGTGTGGTGGCAGCGTTGTGCATGGGGCACTGTGGGGACCAGAGCGGGGGGACTGGGATCAGAGTGGAGTCTGAGTCAGCAAAGGAGAGGCTACAGTTGGAGGGGAGAGGTGGGCAGAGGTGTGATGATAAAGAGGCCCCAAATAGCCAGATGTGGCTTCCAGATGGTTTGGGAGAAAGGGGTCCCAGACGCTGGAATGGTGAGTAGGAGCCTGGTCGCCACTATCCGGAGCTTCTGAGTGACAAAAAGAAACCTTATAGCCAAGAACAAATTGCCACTACTTTGTATCTTCAACACAATTACCTAATTCGTTAACCAAGTCTTTTGGTTCTAAGCATTAGTTTTATGAATATCTATTCTGTTTATTAGCATTCTTATATAAATTTTTACAAAAGATTATGATTTTTTTAAGAATGTGGGTTCTGTGCTTCAGGCACATGTTCTGTGCATCCTTAAAAACATTAGGAATCTAATTCAGAGAGCTTATTTTGGAAAAGGTTATGGGGCCGAAGGAGTAGTGATCGGATTCTGCAGGACAAATGGAGAAGCAGTGTGTCCCTGAAATTTTGCACAAACGCCATAAAATGCCACCGGAGGTGGTGGAAATTGTTTTTGGTGCAACAATGCAACAGACTTGTCTCTAGTGAGTGCTTTTGGGTTTTCCTGGACTTCAAAGGAAGAATTTTAAGTTAGCCTCGTTGAACCTGAGTTCTAATAGCTAATAGCCTCTATTACAAGTTCCATGCAGCTTACAGTGTCTTTGGCAAATTGGCCTGATGTTTGAGTTTAAAGGTTTCAAGGTCAACTGGACCTGAGAAGCATGCACCAATTTGCCCCTAACCCCACGCGTCACACACAGATGTGCTTCTTCCTCCACCGCCCTGAATGTTTGGGCTCTACCTCGTATCATTTTGGAGGGTGAAATCAACCGCCCACAAAACTTAATGGCTTCGGACAACAAGGGGATGTCTTCTTTCTCGCGGTTGTGAGGGTGGCTGGTAGTTCTGTCACTCCCGCCCTCGGTCACTCGTGCAGCTGCGTTCAGCCAGAAGATGAACGAGGCCAGAAGGTCCAAGGTGCCGCATCCAGATGAGGCTACCAGCTCTGGCCCCCTGTCCTCCAGGTGCTGCTCCATGTCTGGTGGGCTGACTCGGTGTGGTCTGGGTGACTGTGAGGCCCCTCCTGGCCCAGTGTCTGGGACAGGCAGCGTGTCACTACCATCACATCCTATTGGCTGAGGCCATCCCCAATGACAGCTCCAATACATGTGGCCCTAACACATTGCATGTGTCTCTGGGGCCAATCTCATAACAACACACCAGGCTCCTGAAACTACCTCAGAGGAAACACGAAGGAGGCTCAGAACCACCATATGTGGTCAGGCCATTGTGTTAGGTGAGGCTGCCCAAGAGGGTCTCCCTAAGTGATTTTTCTTCTTCTTGCCAATCACTGACGAAATGTAACCTGCCTACAAGAATGGCCTAAGCATAATAATAATATCTTGAGAACACATTACCGGTTAACCTGCTCCAATACCACTCACTCCCGAAAAGTATATTTCTTTGACTTAGTTGCGCTGTAGTCTGGAACACAGAGAGAGTGTGACAAAATCTAAGTTATGCTTTAGTTGCAGGAGGGATCCGGTTGACCTAAAATGACTCTTCTCTTTATATCTCTCTTTGCAATATGTGCTCCAGTATTCCCAGGGAAGATCTTGTTTTCTTTCTCCTCCTTGAGTATGTTTTTAAGATATCCCTTTAGTATTTCACTTTTTCTTCCAATTCCCTATTTTCCCAAATAGCAGGCTTTATATTTGGGTCAAATTTGACCTACTTCGGTACAACCTGGGGCAGTCAGAATACGGCTGTGCTGGTTCTCCTTTCAGAAGCACACTGCAGCCGTCAGTGCAGACATGAGATGCTCATGGCTCAGACTGACTCTCAGGAAATGAATAAGGCACCCCGGAGGAAGATAGGCTCCCAAGGCCAGGGAGCAAGAGATCCACCTGTCTATTTCTCACTGCAGAGGATGCATTTGTATCAATAGGAGTTTTTAGTTGCAAGCAACAGAAATCAACTCTAGCTAACTCAACCAGGAGAAGGGTTTGTTGGAAGATATTACACAGGGCACAGACTCTCTAAGAAGCCTGGAGAAGCAGGCTTGGTGGCTGTAGATCAAGAGCCGTGTCTAAAATCACACTGCAGTGCTGATCTCACAAAGCAGTCACATCTTGGCTCGGGGGTCCAGGTTACCACCCTTATTTATTTTATCGACACCCTGGCCCTGGGTGCCAAATGCTACTGCAGGTCTGGCTGCTGCCCCACAAATCTGGATGAATAGCGCTGGCCACCATGTCCCTTATAGAATATGTGCCATGTGTCTATGGCCATACCACCCTGAACGTGCCTGGTCTCGTCTGATCTCGGAAGCTAAGCAGGGTCGGGCCTGGTTAGTACTTGGATGGGAGAATATGTGCCATGAGCCAGCTTCTTTGTGTCACCAGCTCATTCATCAAAATCTGGGGTATATCTGATGGATGAAGCTGAAACCATATATGTATGCTCTAGATGCAAGGAGGCTGGGAAAGAGAGTGTCTACTTCTCAGCTCTTAGAAGGGGAAATGATCACCACCTCTAACCGAGACTCATCATATGCGTACATTGGTTGAAGTCAAGCTAGCAGCTGTCATAGTTAAATCTCACATCTCAATGGGATGCCTATGTTGCACTCACATAGGGTCCAGTCAGTGAGAGGAAGTGGTGGGGGTAGGGGATGGTTCCCTACCACACCATCAATGGTCCTGGCTAATAGAAGTGATTCCCCAGTGCATCACTTTTGAGGTAATCCTGGGCTTCAACATCAAGCTGGAAAAGGGTGGAGGATTGCCTGAAAGACTGCTTTGGGACAGCTCTAAATCTGGAATATACCATTTGCTCCTACATCCTATTGCTTAGAAGTGACATAGGTGTAAGAGAAGTCAGGCAATGTCTAGCTCTGAGTACCCAGAAGAAAAAGTAAAAGTGTTTGGTGAACAGTTAGCCAGTCTGGTGTACTGGGTAATTTTCCAAACATAGGATAGAGGTTTAGATCCTGGGTAGCCCAAAAGAATAATTAAGGTCCATGGCACATCATATTTCTGTCAGCTGTTACCATAGAGAATGATTGAAACCAATTCAATCAAAAATACAAATAAGGAAGCCAGATTTTTCTATCCAACTCTTTTTGGCTCCTGCCTCCTTGGGTAGCAGTAAATTCTTTTCTTGTTCTTACAGAAACAAGATAGTGCTTCTGCTGCTCTCAGGTTTATGAGTATTACTTGCATTTACCCAACCAGGGAGCCTCTCAGGAAACCATTCAAGACTTTACAGATTAATCATTGGCTTAAAATCGAAGTCAGGGCAACAGATAATGCACTTCAGGAGGCCAACGGTGTGAGGGGTACCAGGTCCAAGGTTTTTCAAAAGAAATGGAATCCATTGGATTTTAAGTCCCATTTAACCATCATTCAAGTAGGTGGACACAGAAAAAGGGAAAAGCGATGTTCGATTATCTGTTCAATACATTTCCATTCTCCTTTAGCCATCCAGGTGAGCCAGGCTGAGGGGTCACCATTTTTGTTAGAAGGGGAGGAAAATGAAGGAGCAATCACAGTGTTGCAAACCAAAGAAGCCAAGCAACTTGAAGATACTGTCTGAAGAGGGGAAGAATCAAGAATAAGGAGCAAAAGTAAAAGGCACTGGAGGGAGTCTTTTATGAGCTGCATGTGAGCTCCGAGCTAGGGAGAGAGCACTGGCCTGTGAAGGTGACATCCACCCTCAGAATGGCCACAGTCCCGTTGCTTCCTCCCACTTAATTAATGGAAGAGCCAGGCTCCAGAAGATGAATGCTATCTGCAGGCTCACAGCTCGTTAGTGCTGGAACTAGGCAAACCCACGTGACTCTCTATCTCTTAGCCAGAACATCTCTTTCTGCCTGACCCTTTTACCTTCTTCTTTCTTTTTTCCTTTGGGATATTTGTTTGGATTTGTACTGTAATGCTTATTTAGTTTTATAAAACACTCAGTAAACTGGGGTAGAATGCCTTCAATCACTTGGACATCCTTTCAAAAGCTCCACATTATTTTTACAGTTGCAAAAAAAAAGCAACCCCCAAACCCACTTTATCTGAGGGTATTTAACAGAGCATCACAAATGACTTGGCCTCTCAGATTCTCAACTCCATTGTCAGAGCCTCAGTGTGATTTCTAAGTTCCTAGTGTCTTTCCAGCTCTGACAGCCTATCAAGTCAGGAGATATAAAATATTTTCACCATATGATACACTCAGGGAAAAGTTGAACCTCTCCTCTCTGCCGGAGTCAGAGTATAAGTCTCTCCCAGGGAGTAGGTGCTATTGGTGGGCATCCCAGTCTTGAGGCCATGGTTGGTGTCAAGGGGAAGGAAGAGCAGCTGTTGACTTCTTGCTAATATGGCGTGAGACCTCACAAGGGAGGTTGGCATGCTCGAGCATTCATGCACTGGCTAGCGATAGGGTTGGGCACCAGAGGCACCACCACAGCAGTGAGTAGAATGAAGGGATTTCAGGCAAACGGAATGAGTTTGCTCTAATAACAATGACGGAGTCCCCAGGGCTGGGAGGATGGAACCCATGCTAACTCATCTCATGTCACAGGAGAGGAGAGGGAACATATGGCCCAGATGCACACAGAGGTGGGCAGAAAGACGGAAGGATGGATGGAGTGGGGAAATAGAGTTGGCCTGTATGATGAGCTCACTTGAGGTGAGAGGTCATGATTTTCAAGGAAGACCTGTTATGTAGTCACTCGTGTTTTTTCTAAGCCACATTCAGCTTCAAGGATGCAGGTATAGAATGGCAGAGTTGGCCTCCATTAGGATTGAGACTGAGTTGACTGAGGGCCAGAAAGTAAGACAAGGACAAGGAAATTGACTGCATATGCAAGGGTGTGATGATGTCTGCAGTGCCTGGCCTTGAAATGCAAGCTGAAAGGTAAGGGGGCAAGAGGATGAAAGGGGTGGGAAACAGGACCAGGTGAAGGGCTTTCTGGATCCCAGAAAGGTGCCACAGTTGTAGAAGTTGTGATATTAGAGGAGATGAGCTGGGAAGGTAGGAGGTGGTTGCTGGAAAGTAAGATGTTTGAAACGAACATTCATAGAGGGCCAACAGTCTTTGATAATTATAGTCATGGATCGTGGCCATGGCAGTGAGTGGCTGAGGTTGAGTGAATGAGATCATTAGAGGAGTGGGGGTCAGGGTGCTGCAAACTCAAGAGTGATCAGCCAGAAGTATGCTGGACAGTGACAGTGACCCCGAGCCAGAATCTCCACTCAAGGTCTCGGAGTGCCCTAGAGAGGGCCATGGAAGATGTCAATGAAGGAGAATGGTGTGGGGTAGACAGAGAGAACAGCCTGACAGCATCACTGAAAAGCAAGAGAATGTCTTCCGTCTGCCTCAGAACCAGGGGTGAGAGAGAGGCGTGCAGGAGAACAGTCATCCCCACTTGGGGACGAAGAGCTAGCTTTCCAATATGGCACCGAGGAGAAGGGGAGAACATTCAGAGAAGCTGAGGAATAGATCATAAGTTCCCGAGGGCACAGCAAAAAGATCTCAAGAGTTTGTGGCCTGGGTGGAAGTTGGGTGGTAGCTAAGATCAGGTCAGAAAATGTGATTGATACAGCACTATGGAAATTAGGCTACAGGAGGTCCTGGGTTCCCCATGGCAAATGATATGAACTGCCATAAAGCAACCTTCTCTCAAGGGGGATGAAGCAGATCCTGTCATCTCAGGCTGGGTCACATGCATGGGAGGTTTTGAGGCTGCTGAGATGAAATTTAGTTATGCATGCAGCTTTCATTATCCTCATTAATATAGGATTGCTACATTTTTATCAGAGCAAGATCCAGATTTTTCCAGAATTCTTCTTAGGGGGCCTCTTCAGAAATATTAAAGTGTCATTTGATAAAGTGGGTTTTTGGAAAGCCCAAGAAACATGTATTAGAAATGCATGATGTTATGTGGACACTTACCTTTTCTATTAGTTGCCTTGCTACAATTTTCCATCAAATTACTCTTTTTTCAGTATTTCTTTATGATGAATGATACGGCATTTGTGTCTATTTTATATATTGTATATACATTCCTATGGGATCGAATACTTCCAGTGTTTGCTCGTACAGTAGCTCAAACAAAACACAACCAGTAGTATGGATTACTTTGTCCTCTTGTTTAGACCAAAGTCGTGATGAAAATTATGTTTGTTTTTAGGTGTTTGTATAGATCATGCATCTTTGGGATCAGGATATTACCATGATGTGTAGACGTGTGGCCGCATGTGGTGGATGGTCAGTAAGTGGCTCCTGGAGATAAAATAACAAGTAATAATTTAAAAACCAAAGCTTATTTTCAGTATTCTTGCAAAGTTGATATATGCAGCTCTTTATTCATGCAGGCTGTGATATATTGATTGAACCGAGTTCTGTTAGACGGTGAGACTCTCAAAGGCTAAGGTTCCTTACCTTAGTCATGCCCCCCCGCCCCCAGTGCGTTGACTGGATCACCTAGGATGCCCAGTAAATATTGGCTGAGTGAGAAAGTAAAGGCAGTCTGAGGGTTCCTGAGCATCAGTTCTTTGCCAGGCACCATATCAAGCACTTCATCTATAGTCCTCAGCATATTCCAGAATATTCCTTATAATAACTCTATAAAGTGAGAAGGTATTATTGTCCATATTTGAGACATAAAAAAAATATTGGGAGAAGGAGACTCCAGGCTTCACAGTCACCAGGGGTAGAGGAGGGGTATGCATCCCTGGATGGGAATGTCCCCTAAATAGGCCACACTGCCTTGGAGGGAATGGAGGGAGGAGAGAGGGAGGAGGGAAGAAGGAAGGAAGGAAAGGATTTTTTTCAAAATTCTCTCTGGTTGTTGAGACTTAATAAGTTTTACCTGAAAGCAGGTCTTAAATATTAACATGGCACCACCACTGTTAGCAGCTCACTTTCTGGAATGATCTACCTGCCTTAGCAACCGTGAAACCCAGATGGCTCTTGCAGAACGAACATGGAAAGCAAAGGCACAGTTATCAGGATGTAGCCACACATTACCGTCGGATCTGGAAAATATCAAAAATGGGATTTATGTTCCTGTTTGTGTGAGATGTTATCAGCAATCTCATAGTCTGGCTAACACCCCATAATCACTAGCCTGTGGGGACATTTTAAAAATATCTGTGTAACCTAATCTTATCTAAAGTTAATCCAACACAAACCTTTCTCCTTAGTGGTGACGCCATAGCTGTCCCACTAATCTTGAAACTCTCTAGAATTCTTTCTTCTCTGTGGCAACATTCAGGTCATTAGCGAGTCCTTAGTTCCTACATCTTTGTGGCTCGAGTAATCTGTTAAATCTCTTGGTTCCAACCTTTACCCCTACAATAATAGGTTCTCCGTTCAGAATTCCTAAACACATATTTGTCTTCATTTCAAATTATATGACATGTGAGTGAGAGAGACAGAGCCAGGCTTGTCTAAATAGCAAGTCTGGGAAGAAAAGAGGTTTTGCTATTGAACATGCAAAGAGTCCACATATTTTTAAAACAATTTTTTAAATGTTTATTGTATTTTTGAGAGAGACAGAGACAGAGCATGAGGTGGGGATGGGGGAGCTGAGCAGAGAGAGAAGGAGACACAGAACCCAAAGCACACTCCAGGCTCTGAGCTGTCAGCACAGAGCCCAATGCAGGGCTCAAACCCACAAACCATGAGATCACAACCTGAATGGAAATTAAGAGTTGGGCATTTAACTGACTGAGCCACCCAGGTGCCCCAGAGAGTCCACATATTTTAACGACACTCAAAAATAAATTTGTGGGAGAAAAGTACAATAATACAACTCAGAATGAAATATGAATGAGAGAGTGACTTACCTGTGTAAGGTCAAGTGCACTGGTCTCATCATCTGTAAGTGGGCCAAGAATGGAAGAAAAACCGTATCATTCACAGAGATGATGATGATGTAATTCAAGGCTTCTTGTACCTGTGCTTCAAACCTGCCCAATATAAGTTACCATGTACCTGAAGTGCTTTTTGGTGTATTTCATGTTCTTTTATGGGCTGGTAGGAAGAAAGTAAACTCAGAGAACTTCTGCTTCTAATCTGTTTAACCTTATTAGACAGCATATGCTAAGAGGAAAATCCTGATTTTAAATTCAGAAGACCAGCCCCTTCTCCCGGAGAGGCTGCTTTGGAGACGCAGTGTTTTATTTACAAAAAAAAGGAGAAACTGCACTTGCATAGCCAGGTTACTGTGGGCCATAATTGAGATGCTACCGGAGAGATCACTTTTCAAGGTGACTAATATTACATTGGTAGGTGATGTTTTGAAATCAAAATTCTCTGAGAGAAAACAATGCTGTTTCACCGGAAGGTATTCCACCATTTTTAAAATCCAGCTGGCCAGACAGGTCGTAAGAAATTTTTTATTTGTATGGAGATGTCTTGAAAGAAATTGAGTCTCCTTGGAATGTAAAATGGTTACAACAAAAGCCTCTGCTGTGACCACAAAATCAACCACGTATAAATCATTCTAACATATTTTCCCCCTACCATACCCTGGGCCAATACACTTCTTCTAGATTCTCTGTGTGATCCTTGAAAGGTGGTCAGCTGCAGTGTTGCTGAAGGCCTGGACTTTGGGACCAGCAGAGAAATTGTCTAGTAAAATCATAAAGAGCTAAAACCCCTCAGTGTCTCTCTTTTTTTTTTTTTTAATATTTTTATTTATTTCTAGGAGAGAGAGAGAGACAGTGTGAGCAGGGGTCAGAGAGAGAGGGAGATACAGACTCTGAAACAGGCTCCAGGCTCTGAGCTGGCAGTCAGCACAGAGCCCAATGCGGGGCTCAAACCCACAAACCATGAGATCATGACCCAAGCGAAAGTCGGACGCTTAACCGAGTAAGCCACCCAGGCTCCCCTGTCAGTGTCTCAATAGACCAATTCTACTCCTTGATTTACTTCTGCTGTGTGACCTTGGTCATGTCTCATATTCTTGGCAACCTATTTCTCTCTCTTTAAGTGTGGATTAATTTCAAGTGTGAATTAATATCAAACGGCTGCGTAGCCATCAGGAATGGGATGTATGATAGGGCAGCTTTATGTATAAACATATTAATCATTGTAATGATTGTTTCTTCCCAGAAATTGAATCTGGTGAAGTCTAGCAGATGGAAACGCCTCTTCTTGGGCAGATAGCTGGGGACAGAAAACCTGCCTGTACCTTTAAGCTCCAGTTCCAGGATTCTGTGTAGGAGAAGTACACATGGTGGAGGAGGGGCTGAGAAAGGCATCTCCATGCCTTTCCTGAAAACAAACAAACAAACAAACAAATGAAAAAACAACAACCCCGCACTATGACTTTCCTGAAAATGGCAATAATTTTAAAAGTTTAAAATGCCTTCTCATATTATTTCTTTTGGTCACATTATGGCCCTTGATATAACCAACCGGCAAGAGGCAATGATAGTTTAGATGTCCAGCCTTCCTGTTGTGGATGCTGTCCCTGTTGCCATCTCTGTCATGGTATGTGTGACACACTTTTAGAAGCACACTGAGGAGGGTACTTCTCCAAGGACAGCTCGCTAGGGCTGAGGCCTGCCTCACCCATCTTGTATTTCCAGCACACGACATGCATGGGTGAGGTCCAAATGTTTGTGGAAGTGATCTACTGTGAACTTAGCTTTGACCATTTTCTGGTGTCATCCTCCTTCTGCGGCCCTGAGCAATTTGGGAATGATCTTAACTATGACCTCAGAAAGGAATGCAATTCATAAAACACACACACACACATCCCAGAGTATGTGTCTCTAAGCCCACTTGCAGCTTGAATCAAAAGCCCTGGCTTAATCCTATCCCTGCCTAATTATAGTCCACTCCATGGCCAGAGACTGATTCTCTCCTGGGAGCCCTCCTGGTGACCTCATTGCACACACATGTAAAACGCCAGCCCCATATCTGGCACGCAGGCCCAGTGAAGGCAGTGACCATATGAAAACACAGTGCAAATAAATGTCTAGCAAAGTTATTTTAAAACATGATCACTGGATAAGACTAAACACAGTAATGATAATAATGATAATACATGCCATTTTCTGGGGAATCCAGTTAGTCGGATTCGTTGGGACAGCTGAGCGGTTTGTCAAGATACTCTTATCAGATAAGGAAAAAAATTGGAGGGTCAGGATGCCCAATCTTTACAATATGTTGTGCATTTAGGCTTCACTGTGCATGTTGTAAAGCAAGGTTGTAAGACTAGCTGACATTTTCTTTTGGTGCAGCCTTCCCACTGCAGGGGACCTCTTTTTTTAAGTTTATTTATTTTAGAGAAAGAAAGAGATAGAGTGCAAGTGGGGTATAAGGAAAGAGAGAGACAGAGAGAATACCAAGCAGGCTCTGAGCTGTCAGCACAGAGCCCGGTGCAGGGCCCCAACTCACAAACCATGAGATCATGACCTAAGCTGAAATCAGAGATTTAATCAATTGACCAACCCAGGTGCCCCTGTAGGGGACCGTTTTTAATGTGTCCCCTTCACATAAGTGGCTGGGTCTCCCCTTCATTTCCTCTCACCTCCTGGCAAACAACCTCTTCCTTACCTCCTGTCCCCATCACTTTTCACCTGAAGTGGGACTGTGGGTGGTAGGCTTCCTGTCCCCCGCCCCTTCTTAACTCCCCCAAAACTACAGGGGAATCTTCTGTAACTGCAAGCTTTACCCATGTTTCCTTGAGATTCAAAAATCCCCACTGCCTGCCTGTTACCTACAGAATTAAAGTGCACGTGCCTCCTGGGAGTCAAGTTCCCACACAAGCCGGCCTGCCTGAGTCCCCTCTCCTGTGGCCCAGGCTTCCCGGCCTGGATGGCCCCTTCCCCACGGGGTTGTCTGGAATGGAAGCAGTGACACTGGGTGGATTTTTGGTTACCAGACCTTCTGTTCAGCCCATTCTCTTTGGCTTCCCGACTATTCCAAGGGGATGTCAGCTCTACCTCCAGCCCGGCTGGACCAGGAAACCGGGGACCCATACAAACCAGCCACATAGAATATCTCCATTCCTGGGCTTAAAATTCACTGCTGCTCAGTCCACAGTAATCGTCAGAACTGGATGGACAGAAATGATCCATAGTGAAGACTGCCCCAAAAGGATCAAGTTCTCCTGCTCTCACGACTCTCTAAAATCTGCCCTTGGGAGTTGGGAGACAGGAGGCCTTTAGAGAATCACATTCCTAAGGCTGACGTGGTTCCGCCACCGATAGAAATGCTCTCCCTTTATTGCACAGCTCGTACTTTCTGGGGAATGTCCTGAAGGATGGTATTCTCCATGTTGCACAATGTACCTTTTATTAGGGTCCTGGGAACATTATGTTTCTGGTGCCTTTGCTTGAAATAGCCAAGATCCTTCCAAGCAATTATTTTTGTCATTGTCTTAAGGACACAAGGAACTACTCAAGTTTTCTTTCACTGACTTCTAGAAAGCCCCAGGGAAGTCTGTGGCCTACCTTTAGTAAATAGATAGGGTATCGCAGAATGCAGTTAGCATCTCTTGACATTATTCTGGCTTTATCATAGTTTCTCTTGGCCCCATTTTTACTTAAATTTTTATCATTTGCCATTGGACTGTGCACGCCTTTTTAAATTAACTTCATTCCTTTGGGGAATTACATGTGAATAAATAAGCCAGGACCGGCTGTCGCTGGCACGGATGGCAAACAGGACTTAAAGGGGAGCAGTGCTGGCTCCTCGGGGGGACCAGCAAAGGGAGGAAGGAAGGGTCGGTGGTCAGGAGAGCTGCCCGGTCCAGCAGCGAGGGCTGCCTCACGTCGTGGCCACACTCAGGAAATTGATATATATCCTCTGTGGCAAGACATCTGGGATCTTCTAGATACATTTTCAGTTCAAAAAATTAATTTCCACTGCTTTAATTAGGCGTTCTCATCTATCAACACTAGTGCTTGAAGATGCTCTAATAATTTAAATAATTTAAAAATTATTTAATGAATGCCTTCCTGTGTCCCACTGACTGAGGCCATGAGAACGTAAAAGATGCCAAGGGTCAGTTTCAGTAGAAACGCCAGACAGAGACAGCCAGCCAGGTCCTCATTCATTGACACCAATGGTGCAGAAGGTCACAGTGTGGGGGCAGTTGACCTTCGGTACTCCCTTTGGAAGGAATGTGCTCCAGACCCGGTGAACCTTTCTGAGAAGAAAATATGGTCTTGCTTTGCGTTGGAACAGCAAAGTAATGCGTGTACAGAAGTGACTGGGGTTTTTCTTTTTGTATTCTTTTGCAATGTGATCCTGGCTGCGAATCTTTTGCTCCTAAGAGAAGGTACAGAGACCTACCTTAACTTTGAGTGTTTATCAAAAACCTTTGGCAATTAGCGTGTCCCCGTCGAGTAGCTGTCCTTCATGGTACACTGTTTCCTCAGCTGTCCTTGTCAATGCAGAGATGTACCCATGCTCCTCTTGGTGTGGGACTTTACTACTCATGTGGCAGAAATTTACACTCCACTTTGTATTGTGTACACATACACGTGCGCGCACACACACACACACACACACACACACCTTCCAGTTTGCTTGATGTAATGGAAAATAAAAAACCTTACATTCAGCTCAACATGATAAAGGCCAGACCTGGATGGAGAAGTATGGACAGAGAAATCATAAAGAAATGCAGATTTTTGAGGAACATCATTTGACCAGTGTTGGTAATCTATTGGAGGTGAAAATCCTCCTTTATGCTTCTTCCCTGTAGAGTCTAAGAACTGTCTCCCTTCGTTCACTGAAAGGGGGTTTCTTGCTGAATAACAGTATTACTTGCAGGACACCAGTGTTATTGATGTGCCATTTGGTAGGATGAGAGATCTCCCACCCCCGGAGTCTAGTGCCTGCAAGTCCAAGGATCCCAGGGAGTGGATCAGTTAGGACCCTGTGGTCATCACTCTCTCTGGAGGCCCCAGAGCATGTGGCCTGAATTACTCATTGCTTATAGTTCATATAGTATTTCTATACAACTGGACCAGAGGGAATAAAGGCCTTATATTGCAGAATGAGCTAGGAGAGCCTTGAAATGCTTTTTAAAAAGAGTGCTTTTAGCTAAGACCCAAAGCAGTGAGGTCTTGGGGAAAGACAAATGGAATCATAAGATGTGGGACCAGCCCTTCGCTGTTATGCTTTATGTAACACTGCCTGCTTGCTTTCCCCATCCTGATCCTGAGTCCTGTTTCACTGACTGCTATCCTAACAGTTCTGTATGTACATTATTATTTGAAGGTTGTAGTTTCTCATTTCTGACCTGCTATGACTATCTCATTTATGAGTTCTGTGGAGAGGCTTAGGACAGACATTGATTTTCTTTATCTGTCAAATACGTAATATATTCTGCCATGCATTTTCTCAATAGTTTCTATTGCCTGTACACGCAGTGATCTGGATAAAAATCTTCCCTTCGTTTATTCATTCAGTCAGTCCACCAGCTACTTCGTTAGCACCTGCTAAGTAGCAGTCACGGTGAATAATGGTATGGGATCTTGGAAAAAGTAAATGGTACAGAAATGGATGTAAGGGACAGTTTTATGTCTGAATTCAGTCTCAACAGACATGCAAACAGATTCAAAGACTTACCCTTTTGGCCATGACTGAGTAACCAGTACTGGACTATACCTCCTGCCATAAACAATTATAAAACTAGGAAAAATATATTAATCAACTGCTTTCAGACACTGAATAGACAGTGCAAGCCTCTTTAAAAAAAGAGGGGGGGGGTGCCTGGGTGGCTCAGTCGGGTAAGCATCCGACTTCGGCTCAGGTCATGATCTCACAGTTCGTAGGTTCGAGCCCCGCATCGGGCTCTGTGCTGACAGCTAGCTCAGAGCCTGGAGCCTATCTTGAGATTCTGTGTCTCCCTTTCTCTCTGACCCTCCCCTGCTCACACTGTCTCTACCTCTCTCTCAAAAATAAATAAAACATTAAAAAAAAAAAAAGACAGTGCAAGCCTCTGATCAACAAGAGAAAGAAGACACACAATAATTACCATAATTACCCTTGCTTTCTTCCTAGAGACCCTTTCTTATATGTAGTATGAGGGTGGAGGGCAGCACCTAAGTAGAATACAGTTGTCTTGCTGAGGTAGGGAGGCAGAATCAGCTGCTGCTAAGGTAGCTGGACTTTGTGGGTCAGAGTATCAGACAGGAGTGAATTTCACAAAGAAGGCACTGTGAAAATCTGTACAGGGATCCTCTTTAGTGATTGGATGAGTATTAACCTGCTGAATGTTAGAGGCAAGTCCTTTTAGAGAATAGTAACGGGGGAGGTGTGAGCTAACTAGAGAATATGGAGGCTGGAAGGTGCTGAGATGTAGAAACTCCAATCATCTGGTGGAGACATCCTGTTGAACATCCCAGGAATTCAACCAAGACCCCAGAAAGACCAAGCTTTGGGAGTAGAGATATTATCACCCTAGAGGTCTACTCTAGACACTCTCAAACAAAGATTGAAAATGTTAAGAGAGTCTTAAAGACAGATAACAAACTGAGGGTTGCTGGTGGGGTGTTCGGTGGGGGGCAGGGCTAAAGGAGAGAGGGGCAGTAAGGAGGACACTTGTTGGGAGGAGCACTGGGTGTTACGTGTAAGTGATAAATCGCTACATTCTATTCTTGAAATCATTATTACACTATGTGTTAACTAACTTGGGTTTAAATTGTAAAAAATGGTTTCAAAAGGATCAAGCTGACAAGCTGATGTGCAAATAAATTAACTACTTAACAGACATAACTCTTTGAAAAGCCCCCCCCAAAAAAGTCCAGACTGTCAACACTATAGCATCAACAATATCCAGCAAATAATAAGAGCTCCTAAATATGAAAAGAAGCAGAAAAAAGTGATCTGTAACCAGGAGAAGAAAACATTAAATAGAGACACACACAAAGATATTGGAGGTAACAGAAAAGAAATTTCAAATGGATATTAATATGTTTAGGAATTCAGAGGAAAAATGATCATAATGATTGTACTGATGGAGACTATCATAGGAAAAAACTAGACATTCTAAAAATAAAATACAATGTCTGAAATGAAAACTTTGGAGGGTGGAAGAAGAGATTAATGAACTTGAAGACAAGGCAATAGAAGCTATCCAAACCGATGCAAATAATAAAAGGTTAAAGAAAATAGACACTAAGTGATCTATGGGGACAATATCAAGCATTCTAACATATGTGTAAAACTGGAGTCCAAAAGGAAAAGTGATAAATAGGGGCAGAAAAAAAAATGAAAAACTTCTATCCAAAAAGTTTCAGAATTGATGAAAAATATCAATCCATAAATCCCAGGAGCTCAGCACACCCCAAGCAGGATAAACACAAAGAAAACCAGAACTTAGCACATAATCCTCAAACTGGTGACAATTTAAAAAAATAAAAAGAACATCTGAGATTTTTCTATCATCATTTCGTCAAGATCACACGAAAGTTGGGAAAACATTTAATATCCAGGGAAACAAGCATGTGAATTATCATTAAAATCTCATAAGAAATAATGCAAGTCAGAAAACAGTGCAATGGTATTTTTTAAGGGCTGAAAGAAAAGAAAACTATCAACCCAGAATTCCACAGCTAAGGAAAATATCCTTCAAAATTGAAGGCAAAATTTACATATTTCCAGGAAAACTAAAGTTGACATAATTACCAGCTAACCTCCACTGTAACAGATGGTAAAGGTAATTCTTCAGTTAGAAAGCAAATGATAACATAGAAAATTGATTCAATGTAAAACAATGAAGATTGCCAGAAATGGCAAATATGTGAGCAAAGACGTTCTCTTCTTTTTAAAATGCTTTTTAAAAAATTGACTGTTTACAGCAAACTAATGACAGTCTATTATAGGATTTAAGTATATGTTAAAATATTTGACAATAATGGAAAGGACATGAAAGAGTCGATATATGATGGTAATAATCTTACAACATTACAGGAAGAGTGCTAGGAAATCCATCTATTGCAGGTTGTGAGAAGATGAAAACGCATTTTGTAATTCCTAGCCAAATAAAAAAAGATATTTTATAATGATTGAAGGGTCAATTCATCATGAAGATAAAAGTCTCAAATGTGCATGCACCCAATAACAGAGGTTTAAGGAATAAAAACTATGTGAGTTACAAAATAATTAAACTGAATGAAAATTAGAAATACCAATATAAAAAATGTATGGGGATACAGCCAAAGCAATGCTTAGAGAAAAACTTACAGCTCTAAAGGTTTATAATAGCAAAGAAGAAAGGATTAAATCAATGATCTAAGCGAGGAGTTGGCAAACTATGCCTATGAACTTAGAATGACTTTTATATTAAAGGGATGGAGATAGAGAAAGAGGGAAAGAAGAGATAAAGAGGGGAGGAAGAGAGAGCAGTAATATAGACCAGATGTGGCCCCCAAATCTTAAAATATTTACTCTCTGACCTTTTACAAAATACAAATTGGCGACTCCCAACCTACACTTTCACCTGAAGAAACTAGAAAAAGAAGATGAAATAAAACCCGAAGCAAATAAAAGAAGAAAATTTTAAAAAATAAGAGCAGGAAATCCATGGACCAGAAAATAAAGAAACAATAGAGGAAAATCATGAAACCAAATGTTGGTTCTCAGGAAAGACCCATAAAATTGAAAAAAAAAAACAAAAACAAAAAAACTTTACCCAGACTAATCAAGAAAGGAAAGATAAAACACAGATTATCAAGATCAGGAATCAACAAGGGACAGTACTACAGATGTTACAAACATCATAATAAGGATATTTTATAAATTTGACAAGTTAGGTGAAATTAAAAACTCATTGAAAAATATAACTTTCTGAACTTGACACCTGAAGAAACAGAAAATCTGAATAGACCTATATGTGCTAAAGAAATTGAATTCGTAAGGAAAAACAAAACAAAAACAAAACATCTTGGCCACAGAGAGAACTCTAGAATCACTGTCACTATTAAACATGTAAACTCTATTAAACTCTATCACACATGTAAGCAAGAATTATCACCAATATTGCTTAAAGACTTTCAGAAAATAGAAGAGAAAACGCTTCCCAATACATTTCATAAGCTCAATATATATACCAGACAAGGACATAAACCTGTAGTCCAATGTACCTTGTGAATGTGTTTATGAAAAAATTCCCAACAAAATACTGGAAACCCAAATCCAGCAATATATAAACTTGTGATGTTTATCCCAGTAATGAAAGATTGGTTTAATATGTGGAAATTAATCAATATAGTTCACCATATTAACAGAATAAATGGGAAAAACAGGAAAAGCATTTGCTAGAATTAAATACCTATTTCCAATTTTAATGCACATTCTTAGAAAACTGGAAATAGAAGAAGACTTCTTCCTTTTGACAAAGAGCAGTTATGAAAACCCTACACCTAGTGTCCTTATGTAATGCTAAAAGAATTAATACTTTCCATCCAAACTAATGTTTATTTAACATTGTAGAGGAGGTCCCAGTCTATGCAAGGAACGACCGAAAATATAATAAAATCGTAAAGATTTTTAAACTTCCCAAAAGTGTTGCCTACACTAACTGTACCTGCTTTTTTCTCTCTTACTGTCTTCAGTTGGCTCCAAGCAAGCATCCCCTCCCCCACCCATCATTACACCAAAACCTCTCTCACGGAGATTATCATTCACCTCTGTTTTGTCAACTCTCACGGTTCATTCCTCAGGTAATTTAACCTACAAGCATCATTTAACATAGCTGATGTTCCCTCTTCCTTGAAACTCTTTTTTTTTCTCTCTCTCTCTCTCTTTTAACTTGCCTTTTGCCTCTTTCTGGCTTTCTTCTGACCTCTCAGGCTACTTCTCGTCAATCATTTTTATTGGTAGCATCTCACCTCCCCAGCCTCTGAACGGAACGCTCAGAGCTCAGCTCTGACCTGGCCTCTCTCCCCAGATTACTTCAAATCGCCCCTGTATCCTGATAATCCTCTCAGATGTTATGAATCTCTGCCAGAACCCTTCCCTTGAACCAGATTTCTTAATCCAACTGTCTACTTGACATCTCCATTTCGATTAATGGCGAACTGCTAAAACTTCACATATGAAATTAAAAATTCCCGATCTTCCCATCAGCCCACCCAAAGGCTGCTCCACTGCAGTCTTCACTATCTCCATGACTGGTCTTTTCACTTTTCACCTCACTCAGGTCAGAAACTTCACACCATTCTTCATGTATCTTTTCAACATCTCCTATCAAAATTGGTTCCCCAATCCTGGCAGACTACCTTCAGAGAGGTCCAGAATGTGATCATTTCTCCATATTTTCCCCAACGGCCTTTATCCAAATCACTGCTATCTTGGGTGTGTTAACTAACAGCCTCCTAACTGACATCCTCGCTCCCACCCCTGCTGCCTCGATAGTCCATTCTCTGGACAGCAAGCCAGCATGATCTCTTCCAACAGAAGTGAAACCACATTTCTCCTAAGCTAAAAACACCCAAGGATTCGGAGGAGCTGTTCCAAGTCGGATCTTTCCCTTTTCCTGCTTCTGGTTCTGTGATCAACGAAACTACCAAAGCACTTGTAAAATATGCTACTATATCTTCACAAGTTATGTATCTGGTTTTTTGAAACTAGATGCTGGATATTCCATTTATTCCTATTAGTTTTCAGCATGTTAGTTTCAGTCCACCATCCTATCTGCTGAGGTCATCTTAGGTCACAACTCTGCATTCCAGACAGTACCAGCAACCCATGTCATTGGCACACTGTGTATGTTACCCTTCAAATCATTGACAAAAATGTTGAGGCCCCCCAACATCTTGCTCTCAGTCATGCGAGGTGAGGTGGCATGCATGGTGTGCCCTTATGGTCAGGCAATGGAGCTCTTCCAGGGAAAGAAGCAGGGAGCTTTCCTTCCTGAAAAACACTTCAGCCTGCACCTACTTGCTCTCAGACATCACCTACCACTTATATTTAGCCTCCTCTCTGCTCAGTGGTGACCTGCTGGCTTTTGGAAAAGGAAGCTCAAGAGTATAACCGTCCTGTCTTTCAACGTGGTGCCCATGAGTACTGTGCAAGTCAGCTTCCTCTCGCACGCACAACAAAATGAGGAGGAGATGAGAATCAGAGTGAATGCGAATGAAGAAAAGAGTCACTGACGATGAGAACGGTGACTTGTTTGGGAACTTAAGAATTAAACAATTCTGATTCCCAGACTCCCTTCGGCGTCTTCCCCTCCAGTGAAGGCCAGGGGAAAGCCCCTCGTAAACAAAGGTTACCCAGTGACTTCTTGTGTAACTTGCCTCATGTTTGTGCTCTGCCAGGAACCTACTGCCAGCAGAGAGAGGTCGAGGCCATCATGGAAGGTGATGAGGACGACAGAGGCTGTTGCTGCTGTAAGCCGGGCCACCTGCCGCACCTGTTGTCCTGCAATGCCGCGTTTAACCTCCGTTGGCTCACCTGGGAGATCACACGAACACAGTACATCCTGCAGGGCTACAGCATCATGGACAACAACGCAGCCACCATGCTGCAGGTGTATGACCTCCGCAGGACCCTCATCCGGTACTACATCAAGGTATCGCTGCTCTGGGCCCCCGGGACACTTGCCTGAGTAATCCCTTTGGGCTGGCCTAGGAGACTCCGGAAGAGCTTTGCAAATAGCTAGATTCTGAAGCTTCTCCTCAACTTCCAAATCTGAGACCCAGCTAGGTTTGGGAACCGCTGATTTAGCAAAACAAGCCTCAAGGGCTTTGAGGTAGCCTTTGAGTTCATGCTTTGAGTCACCTTCTAATGGTGGTTAATAGACAGTTCTTTTCCTTCCATAGATCTGTGTCTTCACTTCTAACGCAGTACAGCTATGTGATGGTGGCGATGGTGAATTGAAATGTCCTGAAAATATCACCAAACGTCAGTGTTTACATGTTAGACGTTATCACTTTAGATACCCTGCAATTTCCACTTTAGAACCAGATTTATTTTTTAAGCTTAAAAGAAAAACTCAAAAGTATAGTGAAATGATCTAATGAGGATTAGTTACGACAGCCTTTCGTCCACGCTCATTTGGGACTAATCACAGAGCTCTGCTGTTGCTAGTATCCACATCTGCCTAACCCCTGTTCACCCTCAGAAAATGTGCCGGTTTGGAGTGAAGTCTCCCAGAAAACAAATATGAACCTTGAGCAAGGGTACAGAGGGACAATCAGGTGAAGGTGTTTTCTAAGAGAGGGGAGTCTTTGTTCTGGCTTTTGTTCAGAGGGAGCAGTCTGCATGCAGAGGACCCTGGGCCCTTGTCCTCAGAGCAGTCCACATTTTAATGCCATTTAAAACAAGGACGTTTCTCCATCTGAGATCCCGGACTCCCTTCCAGCCAAGGCTGCAAGAGGTGGCCCAGCAGAAATGAGGAAATGCAAAGTAGACAGATAACACAGGTGCCTCAAGCATCAGGGGTTTCAACCAAGAAATGTGGAATATCTCCCAAGGAGAGCCCCATGGGTGCGTCCATAGCGCTAAAGTTTATGGCAAATAGAAGACAGATTGTAAAAAGTCAGAAGGTTAAATAATTCTTAGTGATCACACCCCAAGGCAGCTGCAAGAAGACATGTTGGTGAAACCCTTTCCTGCACAGAATATTCAAAACAGATTTAGTGGTTCATATCTGCCACCTTCACATGTGGTGAAGGGGTGCGGGAATTTACAGCCACACCTCACACGGAACTGTGGATGTTTCGCCCAGCCTTCCATGCACTGGGGCAGACTTGGAAAAGTAAATCAGGGAGTGCTGACCTCCCGCCTCATGAACTCCAGGGTCTGCTCCCTTGGCCAATATAAACTAGGCTGTAAGACGTTTTCTATACGGAGTCAACCCTAGGCAACCTTGGTGTGCCAGTTGGGAGTAGAGTTGGCAGTGGGTCATGAAATAACTGTGGCACCCTCGTGTGAGAAGCGTGTTTCTGTTGCACATGAATGAAGAAGGGAGCAGTGGCTCTGTTCCAGGAAGTCCTAGGGACCCAGGTTCCTTCCAGCGGCCAGCCCTACCATTTTAAGTGGCTTCCCCCACTTCGTGTTCCAAGATGTAAGCCCCAGGCTTAAATGGATGGAGGAGAGGACACAGGAGACCGAGGGCATGCGCCAGCTGTCCCCTAGAAATGCTCTTGGAACTTGCCACAGTACATTCCTGGTGTCTCCCAGTGGCCAGAAGGTTGTCCTGTCCCGGCAGTGAGGAGGTTAGGAAAGTGCGTTCTGAGCAGCCTTGAACCCAGACAGAAACCATCTGTAACTTTCCACGGTTGTTTCTGGTAGAGTTTCTACACTGCCCCCCTTCCCTACCTTTGCACACACATTCCTGAACCCCCCATCCCCACCCCCGCCAGGCCCCCTTCTCCTGCTCTTCTCTCCTCACCCTCGCTGTGCTCACAAGCTGCCTCTGGGCCCATGCCTGGCGTTCACCTCGCCTCTGCCTTCCGGCAGCACCCTCAGCACCAGAGCCGCGCCCACCTGACTCCTCTTCGGGTTCCCAGAGTTCAGTGTGATGACTTGCATGTTGAGGTGTCCAGTGAATTATTTAGACTGAATGAACAAGGTCCCAGGTAATGTGGATCTGGGGTCCAGGCCATACAGTCTGGGTGGATGAGATCCAGATGTAGGCAAGAGTCTGAGTGGCCTGCTGTGGGGGCAGGTCATGGGAAGGGGGTTCAACACTGAGCCCCATCTCTGTGAATCGGGGGCTCCCCATAAACAGCCTTTCCACGGGTCAGACTTGTGGACAGACCCAGCCTCATACGATGGAGCAGCGAGTCACCATGAGTGAGAGAAGGGAGAGGGAAGGGTGTGATACCTTCTTGGGGTTGACCTTCTTGGCTTTTCCAGAGGCCTTGGGGGCACCACTCCAGGACCTGCTTTTTGATACCTGCCTCCCCGCAACTGGTAATTGAACTGATATATTCCAACTCTGTGGGCCTGGGGAGGGGCCTCAGTACCTGTAGCTTTAAATTCATTTCCTAAGTGATTTGATGCACAGCAAAGCTTGCCCACCACTACAGACATATTTGTGCTCAAGAGAAACAGAATTCTCTCAAATTCCCAGTCAGTGCCCGGGCGGGGCCGAGATTCGGAGGCAGTTGGGTTAGTTCACGGTGGCATCCACAGGCCTGTTCATGCGAGACTCTCCATCCAGCATTCAGTGCTTGCCCACCCTTTGGTGTGGGGTAGCTCAGAATTTGCACTCATCCCCTCCGTGGAGCTAGTTAAAGAACATTTCTGGAGTGCCGAGTGGCTATCAGAACAGAAGAGAGAGCATTTGAGGGTAAAAACCTTGCTTACTTGGTGTACAAAATTGCCTTTGTTATTCTGAATTGCTTGAAGTTTCATTCTTTTTATCATCATCATGATTATTTTTTATTAGGCAGGCAAATCAAACAGGAAGAAAAACATGGCATAATTCCATGACACAAAAGGATTTCTTTCTTCTTGTTTTTAATCTCCTAATAAACTGGGTCACTTCCCCCACCCTGTATGAATATATTTGAAATCATTTCCTTCTTGACGACTGGAGGGTTTTCTCTGGTGCCTCCTCCAGCTCCCCTCCATTTATTGGTGTTTTAAACCCTCGGAGCAGTCAAGGAAACAGCTTTCTGCGAGGGCCTGGCTTTCCTGCTGACTTTGTTCCTGTCCAAGCTTTCCAGAAACGAGATGTGCTTATTGCTGCCCTTGCAGAATGAGGAGCAGAAGACCCCACATGTGGGTCTGCCTGCCAGAGCCCCCTTCCTAGAATGAGCTGTCTGATAGAATATGCTGATCTACAATGAAAATGAGAAGCCAGGAGAATCCCTGCTGGAGGAGCAAGATACGGTGGATTAATTCAGAAGACGTCCCGCTTTCAACAAGGATCACGTTGTACATCGTCCATTCATTCCCCACTCCCACCCCCTCCCCCGTCCTTACTTATCAGTTCTACTTAGTGTCGTGTCCATTTCATCCTGACAGATTCTGAAGGATTTCACACTGTTCATTGACTCTGTCTTCCTGACAGAATTTCTGCCGAAGCGAACTGGAAATGGGGTAATGGGTTGCAACTATTGGGTGTGTGGTGTGTTTCCTCCGGAGCGAGAGGAGCGGATTCCCCTGGCGCACAGGAGAGCTGAGCCGGGGGAAGCACTGGGAAGTCAACGCCGCAAGACTGTGCCAGACCTGGAGAAGGAAGTTTTAACCTCTGGGATTCAAAACCCTCGTTAACTATTCTGACTTCATCGGGGGCTATTTTCATTCCTCCCTAGGAATGAATGAAAAGGTAAACGCCCTTCGGGTTTTGTTTGTTGTTGCTGTCTGCTACATGTGCTTAGGACATATCGGGGAAAAACCAGACCAGATGTTTGCTAGAGCCAGATGTTCAGACAGACCCAACGTCTTTGTACCCTTAGTAATTGTTGGGTGAGACGCCGTGCCTCTGGCCAGTCACAGATTCTCCTGTGTTTGCGACTTTGGGTCAGCTGTGCAAACCACCTGCATCATAAAACCTTTAAATTATCCTGTCAGCAAGTCGACAGTAGAAACCCTCCAGGTTCAGGGGTTCCTGGGTGGCTCAGTAGGTTAAGCGTCCGACTTCGGCTCAGGTCATGATCTCACAGTTCATGAGCTCAAGCCCCGCATCGGGCTCTGTGCTGACAGCTCAGAAGCTGAGTCTGCCTCGGATTCTGTGTCTCCCCACTCTCTGACCCTTGCCAGCTCGCACTCTATCTCTCTGTCTCTCTCAAAAATTAAAAAAAAAAAAAAAACCCTCCAGATTCAGAACTGACGTTTTTGAATATTAGAAGGCACTCTGGTGACCACCACAGACTCAGCTGTCCCTGGCCCCACATGCCCTCTGTCCCCTTACCCCGACTCCTCGCCCCTCACCTGGGCACCCGGCACTGACTTCCTGAGCCTCAAGCCCCCTGGGTGGTTAAGTCCTGGATTCCAGGACTTATATGCCAAATATAAGCTGGGTGCAGGCCGCGTGCTGAGTTCTTCATACTCACTCTTCTCGTCTTAAATCTCAGAAAAATGAAGAGAAGTGGGCTTCACTCGCGCCTCTGTCCTTTCCTCCTCCTCCTTCCCTCCCATTCTTACGCTGAAGGGCCTTCTCCAGGCCAGCATTGTTGTCCTGGGCACAGTGCTGCAGAAATGACAGAGCGCATGAACTGCGGACTTCGTTCTCCCCGCTTGGCCACAGAGAAGATGTCCCAGAGAAGGAAGGCCACACACGCCATGAGCTGCAGATCAGCCTTCCCGAAGCCCAGGCTGCCGTCGGTCCTAACAGCCGAGAATGGCTGAGTCAGACATTTGCCCTTGTTTGGCCCAAATCCAGGGACCATGTGAGTCCATCCACTCACCTGCTCAAACTCCTCAGATAACCTGAAACCGGACCCTCATCAGCAAGCTCTGCCCTGGGTGCTCCAGATCTCATGACCCAGCCAGAGGGAGGGCAGAGCAGGAGAGAGGGCAGGAGCCCACCTAGAAAAGCAGGTCTCTGCCCACTCAGTCACGGGTGTCACCTCAGCCCTGGCCAGGCCCACGCCCTGGGCCGTCCTTTCTGTCTTCTTCCTGGGAAGAATGTGTTTTTACGATCAGAGAGGGCCACGGGAGCACACATGGCTGCCTCTTTTGAGCCAAATGCCACCCTTACCTTTCCTCGTGATTCCCAGGTGACATGCAAGCCATGTTCCCGGGGCCGCCCCAGCCTCAGTGGCGCTGAGTACCGCGTCCAGCTGCCTGTGATAATGAAGTGTAGAGAAGGTTATAATGAAGGTATACTCCCATCTGCTGCTGATGCACCCACATCCAAGTTGGATGTTCATTTTCTCTGCTGCATTTTGATTTCCCCTCGCTGGGTGCTAGCCTTGCTGAAGGACGGCATTCATTGGCAAACTACAAGATGACTTTTGGTAAAGCTGTGACTTAGCATAAGAAAGCCATAGAGTGGCATTTTCGCCAGTTGGGATTCCTAAGTGGAACCTCTGATGGAGGGGAAAACACAGGTTATCTTGAAGGCGACACACATGTCCACCGTCCAGGCACCCAGGATTACATGTGCTTGTGTGTTTCAACAATTCTACCTCATAAGTACTTTCCATAAGAATTTTGTTGCTTTTGGGGGACACAGTCCATTGAGCATCTGACTTCGGCTCAGATCATGATCTCTGGGTGTGGAGTTCGAGTCCCACATCAGGCTGTGTGCCAACAATTCAGAGCCTGGAACCTGGTTCGGATTCTGCGTCTCCTCTCTCTCTGCTCCTCCCCACCCCCTACTCTGTTTCTCTCTCAAAAATAGACATTTAAAAGATTTTTTTTAGAAAGCACTTTGTTGTTTTTGTTCATTAAACAGTCTTTGGCCGGGGTCCTGGGAGAGGGTCTGCCCCAGTGTCTTTCTGCTGGATTCAGCCACACGTGGCCTCCACAGGAGTCTGCGGTAACCCAAGGGTATTTTTATGTGTCTCTCCGAAGGGGCAGGGCTCCTGTCATTCTTCCTCACCATAGAAATTCTGTCTTAAGGTGCCCCTTAAGACAGGACCTTCTAGAACATCTCAAGTAAGTTCTACACATTAACCCTAGCAGGAAATACCATGACACCACATGTGGGAAGTAGCTCTCACACTTTCCTGACGCTGATTTACTTTACAAGATACAACAAATAAAAAGCCTTGTGTCTTTTGAATGGCTCTAAGGGCTCCAAATCTTGCTTTCTCTCCACAGAGCATCATATACTATATGGTGACATCCCCCAAACTTCTCTCGTGGATCAAAAATGAATCACTTCTGAAGTCCCTGCAGCCGTTTGCCAAGTGGCATTACATCGAGCGTGACCTCGCCATGTTCAACATTAACACCGATGATGACTACGTCCCGTGTCTCCAGGGGATTACACGAGCCAGCTACTGTAATGTTTATCTAGAATGGATTCAGTACTGTGCACGGAAAAGACAGGAGGTAGGTCAGGGAGGTGGGGGCTGGAGGCGTCGAGTTAAATTTAAAAAAACAAGGAGCATTTATCCAGTCCGTCTCTCTTTCTCTTTTTTTTTAATGTTTTGGATGTTTTTATTTTATTTTTGAGAGACAGAGACAGAGTGTGAGTGGGGGAGAGGCAGAGGGAGAGGGAGACACAGAATCCAAAGCAGGCTCCAGAACCTGAGCTGCCCAGAGCCCGACGCGAGGCTCGAACTCACAGACTACAAGATCATAACCTGAGCCGAAGTCGGATGCTCAACCGACTGAGCCGCCAAGGTGCCCCTTTTTCTTATGCTGTGTGGTAGACTCTGATAATGTAGAGGAGACAGACATAAGCATTTGGATAAATGTTTACTTAACACTTAGGCAAAATTAAAAGGAAGAATTCACATACCACTTCTCCAATAGGGGAGCCTTGAAGGTATACTTCTCTCTATACCGTGCTCAGGGTTAGCACAGTTTTAAGCGTCCGTCATCACTTTAAAAGTCTGGAAACTTCTCTGTTTAGTGTGTTTTGAGATTTCTGTACAAAGGATATCTCTGCTGAAATCAGGAGGATTTACTGCACATATTGAATCGCAGCCATGCAACCAGCTTGTCAGCCATCAAGATGGCCCACATCACTTGTGCAATAGTGTATTGTGGGCACTATCGCTCACACACTGAGGACACTTCTAGAAATGACTTCAGGATAATGACAGCTTCTAGAAAAGAGGGTCGGCAAGGAGGAGGAGAAAGGGGAGGAGAAAGGGGAGGGAAGCAAGTGGAGGGACTTGGTTGACCTTGCTTCTTGGGATTTGAAAAGCTGAATCCATACACCGTTGATGGACAGTTGCTCCAAAATGAATACAACCTCCTCAGTAGTGACGGAGTCTGCCAGCGGACTTGAGGAGACAAACCAAATGACACCAACCCAGGTCCCTGACCTTTCCGCGAGTGATTAAAAGCAAGTTGCAGAAGGAACAGTGGCAGAATCCTTTCCCTAATGCAGCAAGGAGAATGAGTGCTGATATCTTAACCCAAGCTTGGCCTCTTCAGGTGGCTGAGGGGGTCAAAGATTCTACAGATATTCCTAGATATCCCCGTGATAGCGTTCTTTCCTCATTTGGTTCCTGAAATTGTTTCCTTTGCCCTGCAAAAAGATATTTCGACTCTTTCTTCTGCATCTCTCCCACACCCCTCTTTTTCAGCTGACTTTGGATGACCCCTTAAATTTAATTGTCGATTGTGGACTTACGGTCAATTCAGTGGGCTCCTCGTTATAGGGAGAACAGAAAACCCTCACCTGCACGTGATTCCTATACTCTTCCCTCCCTGCTAGAACACATCTTGCCCCTCCATTGAGTGCTAAGGTGGGTATCCATCTTACTGGAACCTCTGACCATCTTCACCTGAACCACCATATTCAAAATTCCAGAGAATTAGGTCAACAAGGCACACATTAGCTCCATCTCTCCCCTAAAGTAGCTTCCTCATTTCAATTTTTTTTCCATGTCCAAACACAAGACAAAGGGCTTCAGGAAGTAGAGAATTCCCCAACCCTGGGGTGTTCTAGTCACCTCAGTGACCACAATGGCTGGCAGGCAAAGCCCCCTATAGCTCTACCTTTATGATTCTGCGTTGGTGAGTGTTGGAACCCATGCGAAAGTTGAATTAACGACCTTGCTCTTTCAGCCTTCCAAGAACCTCGACACTGATGAGGACTCTTCTCTTGTGACCCTGTCCTTTGCCCTGTGCATCCTGGGGAGGCGAGCTCTGGGAACGGCAGCTCACAACATGGCTCTCAGGTACCTGAAGAAACGGCACAGGCACCAACGTATTTCTGACCGATTTTTGTCAACCATTTTCTTTATTTTAACGTTATATAAGGATAGTTCTTTCCGTAAAACATTCCGTTGGGCCCATAAGAAGTCTTCTTGAGCACTGTGACCTTTGGGAGTTCTAATTTTAGAAATGCCACTAGAACGGCGCAGCCCAAATCCCAGAATTCTGGGTGCAAGGCCTTCTGTGTTACGAGGTACGGATATGTAGATGAAATGAAACCATTTATAGGAACTACCTAGCCTGGTCTCTAGCAAAATTAATGCTTAATAAAGGTTCATTCCCTTTCTCCTTTTTTCCACACGAAAGAAAATCATCACACCTGCCCTCTGTCTGTGGGGCTTTGATTAATTGGATGTCCCCTCAGCTGTTTTTTCAAACTCTGTTTCTACCAGATCTTCCTTTTCTGTTTGTAAATAGCTCACGGTTTTCTCCTTTTTTAAAAAAATTGACCTATCATTGACAAGTAGCATTATATTTGCTTCATAATGATGCACTATTTGTACATGCTGCAAAATGATCATAATAAGTCTAGTTAACATTCATCACCATACATATTTTTATTATGTTACAAATCTTTTGCCTTGTGGTGCAATAGAGCATCATTAACCCGAGAATCATCATACCGTGTTGTATATTACATCCCCATGACTTCATTATCTTATGACTGGAAGTTGGTACCTTTTGGCCTCCTTCATCCATTTTACACACTGCCTTCCCCTCCATCCTACAAGCTTGGTTTTGTTCCTGTTGTTTTGTTTTTTAGATTCCATGTATGTGAGATCACACAGTATTTGCTTTCCTCCATCTGACTTCCTTCACTTAGCATAATGCCCTCAAGGTCTACCCATGTTGTTGAAAATGGTAGAATTTCCTTCTTTGTAGGAATGAATAATATCTCCACATTTCTCTTCGGAAAGAACAAAATATAAAGTTAAATTCCCTCCTGGCCCTTTCACCCTCCACCCTCTGTCACTGTGGTCTTAATCTTGTATTCATGAACAAGCTCTTGAACTTTCCTTATGAGTGACTCTGTGATTGGTGGCCCCCACCCCCTCCCTGCCTGTTTGCTTTCTGTTCCTGTTACTCCTGAGAAGCTGCTCTTACGAATTTTGTGTCACCTTCTCGTCACCAAAATCGCTGGCCATTTTCAGACTTTTCCTTTGGTACCTAGCACGGGGGGCCTGATGTCATGGACTCTGCTTGTCCTCAGGATCACCTCGATTGGGGCACATTCAAGTCTCCTGGGGGGGAGGGCTTTTAAATATCCTGGTGCCCAGGCCCTACGGCCAGTCCAGACCAGTTCCAGTCCTGCCTCAGAACCTCTGTGGGGGAGCCATGCGTGGGGATTTCTCACGGCTGCCACGTGACTGCAGCATGTGGCCAAGGCTCAGGATCATACAGAACTGGGGAGCTTGAAAAGAGGTTCTATTTAGGCTCCCTCACTGGTTTCTCCTCTGCTTGGATGTTCTTCAGTATTTCTGTATCCTACTATTGATACTGGGCTCTGAAAAATGGGTTCTTTTGATATTCATCTGGAGTAGACTGCATTACAGACTTCTGAAGGGCAAAAGCCACTTGTGTATTGGCTTAACAACCTTCACAAGCTCTGGGGTCTGGAGAAGTAAGTCGAGGGGAACTTGCGGACTGTTCCCGAATGCCCTTCTGTGGGGGCTGCTGTGAGCCCTTTGCGGTAGAAGATTCCAGGAGGGCGTTGTCCGTTTCGGTTGGCAAATTGGTGGTGGTGGAGGGTGGGGTGAAGTAGTATGGTTGGCACGTCTCTTCATTTCTCTCTGGATACAGTAGCCTTGAGTCGCGCAGAGGGAAAGGTAAACACCGGGTCTGAGCTATTCTCTCAACTCCCCCATCTCGGAATTTTTACGATTGTCTTCACGTGAGAAATGCTAACTGACTTAACCATTTTAGTGTGGAGCTAAAACTTGTTATAGGAAATACCCCCGGAGACGAGCTGACTGGCTTCTCTTGCCTGATTCAGCCTCATGCTACAGACCCCAGCGGTTCCCTCTGGGTCGTCTGGAGCCAGATTTGATGATTGAAAGTCTAGTAGAAGGCTTGTGTGTGTGTGTGTGTGTGTGTGTGTGTGTGTGGCGGGGGGTGCTTCGTAAAACAGGATGATGTGGCTGCTTGCAAGGGGTTCCTCGCCGAATAGAGAGTACGGTTGAGGAAGGGCTGTGGAAGATTCTGGAATCACAAAATGAGTCTTCAGATAGTTACAGCATCCAGGCCGCTGATCTTCTGTTTGACCCACCTGAAGTTGGCTTAAAAAATAATAATAATAAATTCTGAATTTTCTTTGCAGACTGCAAATACAATGCCTCAAAGATTTATTCCTTCAGCTCCTGCTTAAGCTACTTTCAAAGGCTTCTTCCATTTTGCTCTTTGTGTGACTTGTCCAAATAGTCCCGATCCAGGTGTTTCTTGCTTGGTCTGCTTTATTTATTTCTTCCTTGATTAAAGCACCGGGCTCACCAGCTGCTTTTTTTTAAAAACCCTGTTTGGATGGGATTTTCTTTGTTTCAAACAGTTTCTCATACTCCCGTGTCAGCTCTGTTTTGTTCTAACATAGTGATGACATAAATCTGGGAACCATATTCTCAGTAACTCCAGGGGAAGGTCAGATTCTCTGGGACGAGTTCCCTTTGTGGAGAGGTCCCCTACCGCCGACTCAAGGGAACTGAGTGGACATGCTGCCTTGGGCCAGCGGCTGTGGGGGCCTGACGTCCACGAAGTTCTGACCTAGCCGGGTGTGTCATGGGGGACGGGGAGGGATGTGGTGTGAGGGGAGGCCGGAGCGTGACGGGGCCCCTACCTCTACCTCAGCCGGACCGCTGTGCTCTACACTGTATATGCTAGAATCCAAAAAGTGGTTTTTCTTGCAAGAAAAAAAAAAATGATTCCACAACTCAAAAAAGTGCTTACATGTAATTTTTTATAGATAGATGGAGTCAAATTGCTATCTAATAATGCCGCCTCAGTTTGTAATCCAACCAAGAGCACTTGGCCGTATGCTCACAAATGCCGGATATTCGATCTTTAGGTTTTCTGGTCTCCTGGGTGAAATATTATCTCATTCGCATTTGAATTTGCATTTCCGTTATTAATAGTGAGGGTAAGGATCATTTTACCTATCTATCGGTCATGTATTCTTTTCTGTGAATTGCCCACCGCCCATGTATAAGCTTGACCCATTTTCATGAGGCTCTTAATGATATTTAGGAGATATTCTCATATTAAAATATTAATATGTATTGGAGCGCCTGGATGGCTCAATCAGTTAAGCGTCTGGTTCTTGACTTCAGCTCAAGTCACAGTCTCATGATTCATGAGATCGAGCCCAGCATCAGGTGTGCAGAGCCTGCGTGGGTTTCTCTCTCTTGCTCTCTTTCTCTGCCTTTCCTCCTGCTCACAAACATGTGTTCACTCTCTGAAAATAAATAAATAAACTTAAAAAAAAAAACACCTTAAAGGGGTGCCTGGTGGCTCAGTTGGTTAAGCCTCTGACTCTTGGTTTCCACTCAGGTCACAATCTCCCGGTTCACGGGATCCAGCTCTGTGTCGTGCTCTGTGCTGACAGCGCGGAGCCTGCTTGAGATTCTCTCTCTCCCTCTCTCTTTCCCTCAAAATAAACAAACTTAAAAAAAAAACCTTTAAAATGATATTTATATGTGTCAAAAATACTTTCTATCAAGGTGCACTTGACTTTTATTTTTATCAATGGCACATTTTTTAAAAAATAGAATTTATAATTTCTGGATTTTGTTTCCTAAAAGTATGTTTTTTCATCTCCAGGATATAAAAATAATATCCCCTATTTTCCTCTGTTACTTGTGTAGTTTAACTTCTTTCCATTTAGTTTTTGCGTCCTGTCAAGTCTTGAGATTTTCACGGATTCTCCATAGTGATTTGGTCACTTAGTTAAAAACACCACTAACTTGATATACCACCCTTGCTGTATGCTACCGTCTACATTCCCTCTCATAGGTGGTATGCTTCTGGATTTATCCTTCTGTGAAAGTGCTCAATCTCTCTATTCTTATAACAAAACCATAGTGTTTGGTTTACTAGAGTGATATGTTGTTTGATATCCTGTAAGCCTAGACCCCCTGTTTTTACTTTTTTCTTGCCGTTTTGTGGTGGATGCTATTCTTGCTCATGGTCTCCTCAGGTGAAATTCAGAATTACATTTTATAATAACCTCTGCTGGAATTTGGATGGAGATTATCTGGAGTTTACAGATTGAGAAAGAAAAGAAACACCAGTAACATGGTATATCTTCGTAATCATTCAGGTTGTTACATCTCTTTCAGTAAAAGTTTATTTTTGAGATTGGAAACCTCTTGATGGATTATTTCTAGATATTTTATAGGTTTGTTGTGATTAGTTAGGAATAGAATCTTTCCTTCCTATCACATTTTGAATTGGTCACTGCTGGTATATAGGAAAGTGACTTATTTTTTTGTTTAAAATTGTTTTCAGTGTTTATTTTTTAGAAAGAGGGACACAGAGTATGAGTGGGGGAGGAGCAGAGAAAGAGGGGACATAGAATCCGAAGCAGGCTCCAGGCTCTGAGCTGTCAGCACAGAGCCTGACGTGGGGCTCGAACTCATGAACCATGAGATCATTACCTGAGCTGAAGTTAGGTGCTTAACCAATTGAGCCACCCAGGTGCCCCAGTGATTTATTTTTTTTAATGTGATTTTATTTTTGGTGCTTTAATGAACTCTATTATAAACACAATGTTCCAATTCATTCTCTTTGATTTTCTGGTGGAAAGATGTATCTATAAATAATGACAATTATGGCATCCCCCTCTCCCAATATTTATCCTCAATTCTTTTTCTTAGTACATTGGCTATGACCCTCAGTGCAGTGTTGGAAGTGGGCATCTGTGTTAGTTTTCTATTACTGCTATAACAAATCACAACAAACGTGGGGGGTTAAAGCAACATAAGTTAATTACCATATAGTTTTGGGAGGTCAGAAATCCAAAATGGCGTTCACTGGGTAAAATCAAGATATATACAGGGCTGCGTTCCTTCTGGAGGCTCTGAGGGGAGAGTGCATTGCCTATTGTAGAGGTTGCCCTTCCTCCATCTTTCTAGCTGGGAGTGCAGCATCTTTCAGTCCCTATCTGACTCCAAGTCTACCTCTCCCGCTCCCTCCTTTCACTCACAAGGATCCTTGCGCGTACATCGGGCCCACCCAGATGGTCCAGGATAATCTCCCCTTCTCAAAATTCCAAAGTTAATCACATCTGCAAAATTCCTTCTGTTGTTTAAGGTAACATATTCACAGGTTGCAGGGATGAGGATATGGACATCTTTGGGGGTCTATTATCCTGCTTAGCACAGCATCGTGGCCTTAATCCAGATATTACAGGGAATGAGAGTTATATTTTAGCTTTAAAAAGTAAGGTTTTTGCAGGCTTCCAGCTGACCATTTGATCAAGTCAGGGAGTTTCCTCTTCTTCCTAGCTTGCTAAATAAAGCTTTTATCAGGAAATGTGGGGCCATGCATCAGATGATATTTTTCTCCTTGAAACTATTGAGGTAATGAGTTACATATTCATAGAGTTCTTCATGCTGAAATAGCCTTAAACTTCTAAGATAACCTCTATTTGGTCATGATATATTATTCTTTTTATACAATGATGGGTTCAACTTGCTATGTTCAATGTATGAGTGCCCATGACCTCCACGTGTGTGTGTGTGTGTGTGTGTGTGTGCGTGTGTGTGTGTTTGTGAGCATGCACACAATATACTCTTGCATAATTTTAAAAATATTTTTAAAAATTTATTTATTTTGAGAGAGAGACTGAGAGCATAAGTGGAGGAGGGACAGAGAGAGAGGGAGACACAGAATCCAAAGCAGGGGCCAGGCCCCAAGCTGTCAGCACAGAGCCTGATGAGGGCCTCGAACACACAAACTGCAAGACCATGACCTGAGCCAAAGACAGACACTTAACTGACTGAGCTACCCAGGTATCCTTCTTGCATAATTTTAAAATCAGGAATATTCCCTTAGGTGTACTTTATGCTTAGGCCATTCTCACATATTTAACGTTAAAGAGTTAATAGATGATTTTTGAACCCTGACTCCCCAAGTTGGGTCTTAATACAGCAGCCAGGCAGAAGTCACAAGCTCTGCTTTAGTTGATAGACTTGCTGAGGACATATTTTTTACTTTACAACAGTGACACAGCTCTGATGGACAGTCCTTGAGAAATATGTACGTGCAAGTTAGGGAGAATGAGTATATTGAGAACAACGCATGGGAGAAGAGAGGCTGCGTGGAGTGGGGCTGTCTGGAGGCCAGGCCGGGCCATAGAGGGGGTTGTGGGGGACCCTAGAGGGTGAAGCTAGCATCAGGGTCTTGGCTCTGCCCTAAGTAGCTTTGGACAAAACCCTCGCCCCCTCTCTGGTCGCCCTTCTGCCTGTCTTAGACTGTCTGAGACTTCTAACATAGAGTCTGAGACAACCCCCCCCCCCAACTTTCCCCATTGACCTTCTTGGGACTGTCTTCCCTAAGACTGGACCCCTCCAGTCACCAACCACCCTGTGCTGGGGGCCCAGCAACCTGGAGGACTGGGGTTCCCTTCCTCACCTCCTTCTGGAAACTCAAGGGTATTTTTTCACAAACTCCCACAGAGTTTGGGGAAAATATAACAGGAAAGGGATAAACCTTCAGCTGTTTTCTCAGTCCCTCCACTCAGCTGTCGTTAGTTTGGCTCTTAAAGAGCCAGGCTCCCTTTGCTGCCACCCAGCAGTGAGGCTTTCTACCTATTGGAGGAGACTTTGGGGCTGAGAAGGGAGCAATCCCAACCAAAGTGAGGTTTCACATAGCCCCTTTGCATCTGCTGGAGTTGTCCAAGGGCCTCCCTTTAGCTGGGCCTGAGAAGGCTCTAGAGGGCCAGGAGCCATGTTGTCTGTGTTCTGTCCCCTCACTCTACATCAGGCACTTTATTGCTCAGTGGGGGGAGGGGGGGTGCTTGCCCCTCCTTTTCCAGAGCCTGGAAGGGAAGACTGGAAGGCTTCCTGGAGGGGGCTGTGGAATGGGAGGCATCAGGAAGAGACCAGCAGCCAGGCTTTGCACTTTGGGGTGGGCGCTGGGGGCTGGCAAGCCCTAAGCTGAATACAAGCAAGCAAAGACCCCCAAAAATACAATGTCTGAAAATGTTGATGTGTTTTGGAGATAGAATGGGTTAGCATGGACGTACCAAGTAAACACTGATAATTGTCTTTAGATTTGGTGTTTGAGACCCATCTTGCTTGAAGAACCAGGTCTCCCACTGAAGAAAGGGACACATACAGAAAAGGATGCTTTTGCAGGAAATCAAAATAGTTTCACTGACCTCAAGCTAAGAGATAGCTTGGTTGTGGACTTCAAGTTCATGGAAGGTGGCAAATGGATCCTGGAAGGTGCTCCATTTATACAGTTAAAGGTGAAAAGATGGCGGCATTTTATAGCAGCAACACGTTTGCCTGAAGAAGAAATCATACGGGCTCTTGGAGCAGACTAGGGTTCCAAGAAGAGAGAGAACTCTGAGATCAATGTAGTCCTGAAAAACAGTAGGCAGACAAGCCAGCCAGAGGTATGCTATGCCAAGCATAGTACTAGAGGTCAAGGACCCTGTCATGTGACCTTGTGATGGGTCATTGTGCTGGTCTGAGGTCACATCTACCATTTGCCCACCCTCTCACCCACAGTGGACTGGGGAAAGCAGTGTTCTTCAGAAATCCGGGACATACAATCTCAGTTTCCTTTCCTCGGCTTCCTTGGAGATGATGTCCCAAACTAGGGCCAGACATCATGCAGGACCATCTTTGCAGACAAGCCTGAGGTCCACTTGCTAGACTGTGTTTGGGAAGTCAGAAACCAGAATCTAGGAGAGAAACAGACCAAGTCATCCTCATGATGCACGATCCTGATTAAAATCAGGTCATCCAGCTAAAATCAGAACCTTGGGGGCATGTAGGAAATATGTAAGTTTGAAGCACAGGGAAGAATTTATAACCCAGAAAAATGGAGCAAGCATTTCTGGGACCTTAAGTTGCAATACTACTTGGGAAGATCTTCTGCCTTGGCCTGGTATAGCGGTTCCACTCCGGTCGTCAGCTCCCTAGCTTCTCTGATGGCTGGACTTCTTTAGGAGATGCCCAGATTCTCTGGCCCCTGAGCCCCAAATCTCAGGGCTACTTGGGCAGACTGATCAGAATATAGACCCCAGGCCTTATTCCAAACCACTCACTGAGGCTTTCCAGGAACTGGGTCTGGAAACCTATGGTTGATTTTGAACGGCTGCCCTGGGGCTGACTCCTCGGGTCCTGGGAACTGGCCTTGGGCTGGATTTGCTCTGAATAGTGGCAGTTGACCCCATCGATGTGGAAGCGCGAGCACGGAACTAGCGGGCATTAAAACAGCATGCAGTCAAATGTATTTTTTGAAAAGTTTTTCATCAAATCTCGCCTGTTAATCATTTCTCGTGTGGGAATTACTATTTTACAATTTATTTGGGATTTATTTGAAACAGCGTCGCCGAAGGCCTCATGCTTGCTTCCCAGTTATTAGGTGGGATTCTGTGGGGTACACCTCCTTCTGTTTCTATCTGATGCTTAGGCTGAAATGAGAATAATGGCAGCAGTGAACATTTACGATACGCTCGCCCTGTATGTATTTGGGACAGTGCTTAGCACTTGATGCGATTTTATGCATTTTATCCTCTGTCGAGGCTTGGGAGAAGGATGAGGCAGTACCTTATTGGCCTCATTTTACAGTGGGAAAAACCAAGGCACAGAGAAGCAATCGGCGCCCTGTTTCACCACAGTGAGTCCTTCCCCGTCTCCAGAGTGCTGCCCCTGGTGTGGCTCTCTGCCACCATTCATTCTGTCTGCTCTGTAGGAATTCCTCAGGTCGCCCCCATCTGTGTGGACATTTCCCTGGGGCGGCTGGGCTCCTCCATGGCACCCACTTTCCCTCCTCACACCCCTAAGCTCCCTCTGTCTACGGCTTCTCCCTGCAGGTTTGTGCTGCGGAGAGCTGCTGATGGGACTCACGGCCCCCAAAGCTCACTGTGCTCAGGGATGCGCCCCTCCTCTGGTCTGCCCCCCTGCCCCGTTCTGCTGGGCCAGGGCCTTTTCCTGGGATTTGCCACCACCTTGCGCTCAGTGTCTCCCCCGCCCCTGCCCCCCTTCTTGGACATGTCCTCTGTTTATTGTTCAGGACTCAGGCATGGGTCCCGGAGGACAGATGAATGTGGGGGGTGTATTTGTCCCCTCCCCCACTGACATGTGTCCACTGTCCTCAAACCACACTTGTGCGGCCATGTGGGGAGACCTTAGCAAGCCCCTCACCCAGCCCCCACATATCCCTGGACAAGCTTGATCCTAAGGATAAACACAGAATGAAAGAGATGATAATGAGGACAGGGGATTTGCCAATAGCAACAAACATCAGAGCCAAAATTGAAGCTTAGGCTTAAGTTCCTGGCTCCCATCCCTCCAGCCCTTCTGGGCCATATGCTGCCTCTCTGTGTGGTACCTGAACTCTAAAACCAAGTAAAGCACCTTGGCCCTACCTGAGGGACCCCATTGCTTTCTTTAGGAGTGCTCTTTACCAGGTGAGAGGTAGCTGGGATGCAAACCAGGGGCTGGTTTGATTCTAGAGCCGATAGACTAGCTTCCTGGATAAAGAGTCCATGAAGGAATTATAAATACGCTATCGATGCGGGGCATGTGCTGAGTATATACACCAATTTAAACCTTTGAAAACAGCTGGCGACCAAACTCAGGATGGCGAGGTGTGAGGGGGAAAGGTTAGTTCACTCTAACACAGCCTCTGGGCTGCTCTGTAAGTTACACTTGCTCCAAACAAGTCTGGGTTTCTGGCCAGATGGGTAGGTAGCCGGAGGACGGCCATGGCTTTGCTCCAATGCGTCTTCAGCGCGATGAAATGTTGAGTGTTTGTTCCCATCTGCCTCTGTCTCATCCTTGCTGGCCTGTTTCCTCTTAGAGGAAAGGGTTATAATAATATAAGTTGTGCAGGCACCCACGAAAATGAGACGAGCTGATGGGTTGAAAAGCGCTTAGTAATCCACAAACCAGCAGAAAAGCGGAAATCATCTTTCTGTCTCACTAGGCACCTGGACCATTTTTGTTCATTCTTGTCAGGGGGGTGGGGATCTTTGGCAGGAGAACATGACCACGGGTGATGGGATCAGCCATGAAGTCAGTGCGTGTGGCTGAATAGCAGAGAGAGGAAAGCTCACGTAAAGGTGTGTTACGCTCTCCATGTGGACGTCTCTCTGGGTCCAGAATACCGACCGAGGTGAGGCTCCTTCCGCGGCTCCGTTTACTAATCAGCAAGCACGGGGAAGCCCAGCCTGCAAATCACACTTAATTGTTCGCATATGTTCTCCAAGCTCTCCATTTAAGGCGAGGCACTGCACCAGAAGGCTCTTCGCAGTGCCGATCTGTAAACACTTGGTATAGGGGCCTGTTTGGAAATGAGCTCAAGCGAACAAATCAGTCATTGTTCTGGAGAGCCCACTGTGAGTCCTGCAGAAACTACCCCAGCCTTAAAGCTGTTTCCCTCCGAGTGCAAAAATTCATCAAGGCTGGATCCAAGATAATGACCCCATTGTCCAGAACTGAAACTCTTCAAACTCCAGCGGTCCTCTGTTTCTAGCTCAGCAGGGGGACCAGGGGTATCTGGGCTGCATCGTTCCTCATTGTGGGGACCAGCCTGTGTTTTGTGGCAGTGAGCCTGCCTCCCTCCCACAAGGTGCTACAGCACACCAGCACCTGTGAAACACAAGAATGACTCCAGATGTCCCCCAGGGGCCAAAATCGCCAGCAGTTGAGAACCAGCGAGAGAGGGTGCAGGTGAGCACTGGGCTGGGCCAGTCCGTGATTTTGAGCAAGAGTGGGGCTTAGAGGGGCATGGAAAGGAACCTTGGGGTAGAGAAGAGCTGAGAGGATGCCTCTGTGAATAAAGCGAGCTGAGTTCCAAGTGGGTGAACACAAACAGCCATCCCATTGCCCTTGTAAGGTAGTGGGGGAGGATGCTGAAATGGGCTGGACCATGTGTAGCGGAAGCCTTGGGCCCAGTGTGAGCTAGAACATCGGCTGCGGCCAGCTCAGCAAGCAACAGCCAGAGCCTCGAGCCAGAAAGCAGTCTTTTCTAGAGGGGCTGTGAGCAACGGTGCTTAAGTTCCGGCCACCCATAATGCTCTCGTTACACGTCACCCGCAGTTACGTCATCATTCATGGGAAGCTGGGTCAGGAACCAGAAAGACAACAGGAGTGCGGACACTCAGAGAATCCCTGAGACCCGGCTTTCAGGCCGCTGGCATCTACTGGGGTTGCAGAGTCCCTGTGAGGCAGCAGCTGGGTCATCCACACACGCTTGCACACACACACACATGCACAAATGTACATGCAGTGAAAAAAGGCAAGCCCATTACGCAAGCCCCTCGCTCTGTGGAGCGTGGATTAAACACTGCAGGAGAGGGGCTCATGGCCAAGCAGGAAGCAGTGCAGACCTGGCCGCCCTAAAGTCAGGTGCAGGGGTGGGACCAGACATTTGCTCTTGGGTGGAGTAGTGTGGGGTTACAGCCCACACCACAGATACCGGTCTTTTCCATTAAAAAGAAAATGCACTCAGGTACCAGCTACTCATCATCCTATGAAGGAATATTTTTCTAGCGCTGTTTCTATTGAAATGTTAGCATGTCTTTCGGGCCACAGAAACCCATGCTTTGTCTTGGCACCGTGGTCTTGGTTGCGTATGTGTGTATGCGCTCGCTTCACACATGGTCGCTTCTGTCTGCCCTGTCCCTGCCTCACCCCACACAGCTGGACACAGGTCCCCCTGTGCTGGCAACTGCCCGGCCAACAGCCTCTATGACTGGACAGGGTGAGACAGCCTGTCTCACTAATATCCCAGGAAGGGTGGGGGGAGGGGAGAGGCCCGCAGGGGCCGGGGGGGTGGGGGTGGCTGTTTAGTCTCCATGAAGGCCAACCTTGATTGACTCTCTCTACTCAGACTGTTGGCCTGGGGGGTGGAGCTTGTCACCTCTCAGCAGAATCTTAAAAAGACAGAGCCTTATGAAGTTCCAAATCAGAAACATGCTACAGGCATCCTGGAGACCTCACTCTCTCTGCATCCCACCCCCAAAGCCCTCCTCCAGCACCTTACATCCCTCTGCCTTCCTTCCCTTCATTCTCTGGAGGATAAAAGGCAGGTAATGAAACACCTTTCTTTCAGGATGCCTTTAACTTTAAGGTGCGAGGGATAATACCCCCAATGCGGTGGAATTCCAATTCAGGCTTTGCTTTCTGCATTGAGAATCACTGTAAAAGAACAGTGTTATGTGCCACAATGTCCCCCTCAAAAAGAAATAACAGGCAAAGCGTCTATTGTTGGAACCCTTCCTGTTTTCCCTCCTGGTAAGTAAGCAGCCCGCGGCTGCCATGCTCATGTACCCAGCAAACAAGAGGCTGGCGCCTTGAACTCCTTGCTCTGTTCTTTTCTCTGCGGTCACTGCTCCGGGTGTCTGGGCAAGTCTCGTCATCTGACTTTACCACCACCCCCATCCCTGCGTCTGGAGGAGTGTTTTCTTTTCTTGGGTATGTAGGCAGCATGGCATCCCTAATCCTTTCCAGAATAAAACCCACCTGTATTCTGCCATCCAGCTGTTCCTTCACAGGGCTTAGCTCTCCTATGATAACGGGCATTTTAGACAGGTTTCAGCGGACAGCAGATATTACTCGTTATCTTAAAACTTGCGCTTGGCCCTGCGGTGCTATACCTCCCCCACCGGTGCCTCCCCGGTGGTGACCATAGCACACAGCCCTGGGAAGTCTGTTCTGTGAAGGAAGAGCCTTTCGTGAAGGCTGCCTCCTGGAACTCTTTCTGGAAGGTTCTGGGCTCCTCCAAGCCACAGCACCCCAAACCCCACCTGCCTAGACCCCTGGCTGCTTCCGTTTCCCACAGTCTGCTCTGACTCGAAGCCACGGCATCCCTCTCAAGAGGGTTCCAGAAGGAAATTAATGATAGCAGTACACTTTGCAACGAAATGCTAAAATAGCAATCAGTGGAGCTATTTCCCTGATGTGCAGGTCTAATGTGCTGCATTGAATCAAAAGTCTTGCTCGGTGAGCCAGCTCATTAAATCCTTATGAGTGGCCATCCTCAGAGATTTTCCTTCTCACACATTTTCCTGCTCATTCTGTCCCAGTTCAGCCCTGTCAGGACTGCTGTTTCTTGTACTTGCCTCGAAACTACCTCTCAGGGATGGGAGAGGCCTGGGTCGTTGGAAGCGACTGCGATCGAGGATATTAGTGGAAATAAAGGAGAAAGGACTAACACCTCTTCCGGCCCCATTATATGGGATCCATCGCCTTCCCAAACCCAGGTTCCCAACACTCATCCAAGATGTAAAGGACCCAGACCATGAAAGATTTCCCTTGTGTGAGCCTTGCGTTCCCAATCAGGCAATGCTCAATTATGTGCAGGAAATGGAAGCAGAGGAGGAAACGCCTAGAAACATGAAAACCTGGATGATCCTGAAAACTCCTTGGGATGTTCATTCTAACCCTCCCTCTTATGCCATTTCCACCAGTCATTCACAAAAGGGTGTGGCTGGGGAATGGAAGTGCTCAGAGAATACAAATGACCGATTTGAGATTTCATCGGGCGTCCTTTTTTCCCCTCTTCATCCTGTGGTCGAATCCAGTTTTTATTATGAGTAACATAACCTGGAGGAGATCTCGAGAAACACAGAGCATGTTCCCCAGGTGGCCCTGTCAGTCACCTCCTGAGAAGGCCACCGCGGGGACTCCTGGAATAGACCACCTGCATGTGGAGGCTCGCAGTGACCATGACCTCCACCATCACACTCAGACATCAAGCACGAGTGGCTATGGTTGGCTCCCACAGTTGCAGAGGCTGACCATGACCCCAGATGTCAGGGTGGGGGTGGGGGTCTGGGCCAGGCAGTGGTACAGTCTGGCCCGATCAGCCTTTTAAAGGCATGAAGGTCATTCTTTTTTTTTTTTTTTTTTTTAAGTTTATTCATTTTTGAGAGACAGAGAGAGTCAGAGCATGAGTGGGGGAGGGGCAGAGAGCGAAGGAGACAGAATCCAAAGCAGGTTCCAGGCTCTGAGCTGTCAGCACAGAGCCCAATGCAGGGCTCAAACTCATGAACCAAGAGATCATGACCTGAACCAAAGTCGGACGCTCAACCAACTGAGCCACCCAGGCGCCCCAAGTCATGAAACTCATCCTTGACGTGACAGATGGGAGCCCCAGACCTTTCCAAAAGCGACAGATTTCTGAACACTGTTCTGTGGGAATGAACAGTAATTTGGACTTTGCTTTTCAGCCTGGACTCTTTCCTGTATGGCCTTCACGCCCTTTTCAAAGGTGACTTTAGAATAACGGCACGAGATGAGTGGGTATTTGCCGACATGGACCTTCTGCATAAAGTTGTCGCCCCGGCCATCAGGATGTCCCTGAAGCTTCACCAGGTAAAAAATAAAACAAAACAAAAACCATTTTTTATAAGGATAAGCCTGAAACATGGTGGGGGAAAAGACTTTTGCAATAACATGGTCCCTTTTCTTGGCATGATGTTGAGTGGACGTGTTAGGTAACTAAGCATTGAGGCCGTCCAGATATTCTTGACATCAGCCGGTGGCCACTGGCCCACAAGAGCTGCCAGGAGGTGGTGATATCCAGCTAGGACAGAGAAGGGGAGCTGGCCATGGAAATTGACATCCCAGAAGTACCCAGACTGTATTGCAAAGGCACAGAGGCCCTACAGCCGAAACCCATTCCCCTAGGCACATTCCAGTGGTTAGGGCAATGGAGCAAGGATGTGTCCTCTACTCCGCTCAGGATTTGGAAGGAGCGTGGGAAGAGAGTCTGCGTGGAGTGGACTTGGCCCTTCAGGTCACTGGCCGAGCCGCCATGTACTCACTCACCCACGGCTCAGCCCACTGGTCCTCCCCAAGCCCTCAAAGGGACCTCTCTCCCCCCAGGACCAGTTCACTTGCCCCGACGAATACGAAGACCCAGGGGTCCTCTACGAGGCCATCCAGTCCTTCGAGCAGAAGGTAGTGATCTGCCATGAGGGTGACCCGGCCTGGAGGGGCGCCGTGCTGTCCAATAAGGAGGAGCTGCTCACCCTGCGGCACGTGGTGGACGAGGGCACTGACGAGTACAAGGTCATCATGCTGCACAGGAGTTTCTTGAGCTTCAAGGTGATCAAGGTACAGTGGCCCTACCTTCCGGCTGGCACCAAGGACGCAGTCTCAGAGGAGCAGAGGTGGGCGAAGGGGCCAGGGTCCCTCAAGCATCTGAGAACTAGTGTGTTCACAATGGCTTTGGCAAGGAGTCCTTGTAGACACACGTGTAGATGAGTGTCAGTATCTGCCTTGTTTTTAAACACTTTCTAGTTCTCCAAAGTTCCAGAACTTTCTGTGATAACCTATCCCTGGACCTGGGGACTTTCTCACCAGTGTTTCTTCTCTTGGCATAGCCTCGAACCACTGGACCAAAGCAACAACTTTCTAATTTGCACTGTTCCCCCAAGAAAAGGGTGATACCCATCTTACAGGGCTGCCGCTCTGGCTTGACCATGAAAACAGCTTTAGGCCAAAGTCCTGGAGTCACAGATATTCAGACCCACAGCCCTGCTCACTCTCCATAGGTTAAAATCCACAGACCAGAAACACATGCCGCCATCTGCTGTTCTCCCCATCCCTTCCCTCACCCGCAGGTTAACAAAGAGTGTGTCCGCGGCCTCTGGGCTGGGCAGCAGCAAGAGCTCATATTCCTTCGCAATCGCAACCCAGAGCGAGGAAGCATCCAGAACAACAAGCAGGTCCTCCGAAACTTGATTAATTCCTCCTGTGACCAGCCCCTGGGATACCCCATGTACGTCTCCCCGCTAACCACGTCCTACCTAGGGACCCACACACAGCTGCAGAGTGTCTGGAGCGGCCCCCTCACTTTGGACAGCATTAGGACGTGGTTCCAAACCAAGTGGTTAAGGTAGGTCTTACCACCAAGGCCTTCATCCAGATGTTGGGGGAGGTTGGGGAGTGGGGCCGCAAGAGCTCCCCCACTTCTGGTTATAGTTTCACTGTCATGTGATTAAAACTGCTCTTCCCAAGTGGCCTAACAGATCATGTGTTTCCCCAAGCAGTCTCGGATGATGAATCAGGGAAACCTCATGCAGATGAGAAAGTGTGTTCCTTGCACTTGCTGAGGCTGAGGTCTGGCTGGCGATTGTGCAGAGCATTTGTACAGGGTGTTCATGCAGAATATTCACGACAGGATCCATGCACAGCGTTTGTGCAGAGCGTTCACGCAAATGTTAGTGCACAGCGTTTCATGCAGGGTTTTCATGCAAAATATTTGTGCACAGGGCTCATGCACAGCATTCATGCAGAATATTTGTGCACAGGATTCATGCACAGCGTTTGTGCACAGCATTCATAAACAGCGTGCGTGCACAGGGTTCATGCAAGGTGTTCATGCAGAATATTCGTGCACAGCGTTCATAAACAGCATTTGTGGACAGCGCTCGTGCAGAATGATACGGGCCCGCAGGAGTAGCTGTGGTCCATCTGTCATGGAGACGGGGCCTGAACTCCCCCAGCGCACACCTCCGACCAAGAAGCCTTCTCTCTCCTTGTGATAATGTGTCTGGTTCGAGGGACAAATTCTAGGAGGTGTGGCCCGAGTATGGCAGGGCTCCGTACTTCAGGCCTCCAAGCCCAGGGTTCTTTCGGAAGGACAAGGCTGCAGCGTATGGATCCCAGTGTGTCATTCATTTATCAGGCACTGGTGTTTGGGGAGCAGAAGTCTCCCTCCTCCCTGCAGCCCAGGTGGGCTGCTCCCCTGTAGAGTGCGATCTTCCATCCTGACTTCCACAGGGTGCGGTGGGGCACTGGGGTTGGGGGCGGGGGGTGGAAATGTCTGGCGAGGCCCCTTGAAGTCCCTCTCCCCCAATAGGATGCGGAAGGGCTGTACCGGCGGCCAGCATGGCGCAGGCAACATCGAAGACGTGGATGGGAGGGCTGTCCCGTCTGCAGGCGGCGGCCATGCCCCGGGCGGCGCGAGCCAGGAGAGCAGCACAGAGCAGCCCAGGAAAAACGGGACCCACCACTGGTCACCGGGTGATGGGACACAGAGGACAGGTGGGTGCAGCGGGGCCTCACAGTGACTGATCAAGGCTCCCTTCGTCCCCGTGACCAACACCACGGGTTATGCTGTTGTTCTAGCCTCAGACAACTCCTTCTTGCAAGAAGAAAAACATCGAGATTGGGCCAAAGGAAATTTACTGACCCTCGTAGGTTCTACTCAGGAAAAAACTCTGTTAGACTCAGCTTTTTTTTTTTTTTTTAAGTTTATTTATTTATTTTTAGAGAGCACACGAGTCGGTGAGGGGTGGACAGAGGGAGGGAGAGAATCCCAAACAGGTTCCACACTATCAGCGCAGAGCCCAGTGAGGGGCTCAGTCTCAAAAACTGCGAGATCGTGACCTCTGCCAAAACCAAGAGTCGGATGATTAACCGACTGAGCCACCCAGGTGCCTCTATTAGAACTCAACTTTTATCCTTTATCCATCTCCTTGTCTATTACCTTAGCCGGCCGTCTGTCTGTCCATCCATCTGTCCAGTGGTCACTCTCTTCCATCCCACCAGTCACTCACTTGGTGGCCCTCAGATCGTGTGCCTTCTGGGTCTGGCTGTGCTGTAGCTATTGATCAAGGCTGGCAGGCCCACCCTCCAGGAGTGGACTCTCATTCCTCTCTGAATCTGTGGGTGTACAGATAGGCCTCCTGCCCCCCTTTCCTGCTTCTCTCTGGTTACTTCTCCCACCCCCCGTACACCTGCCATTTCAAAGGATAAGGAACAAGGTGGGAAAGGGTGACAGCAGACCCTTTCTGCTCTCAGGAGAAGGTGCATTGGTCCACGTCCGGGAGGAATTTCAAGTTTAAAATCACTTTTCAACTCATGCCCGCCTGGTGAGGCTCACCCAGATGGCTGAGGTCCTGAAGCCCTTTCCACCGGGAGAGGTTCAGAGAGGTGGTGCTGAGGGCTCGCGAGGACCTGCCAGGTGGGTTCGGGACAGGCAGGTGCTCTGTCCTGGCTCCTGCCAGCACCTCGGCTCCTGGCTTTGCCCTTCACAGCCTAGTAGAGGCTTCACCTTTTGGCCTCGGCGCTTCCTTACCATCCAGAAGCCTTCACTGAGCACCTCCATGTGCACGTCCACAGGCCAGCTCTGCACCGAGTGATTTAGCAAGGGACAGTCCCTGCCTCCCGGAGGTTCCCCAACAAGGCTGAGGACTTGACTGAAACGGTGAGGATTTACATAAACACAGGCGAGGTGGGAGGTAGGTAGATGATAGAGAGATAGATGATGGATTGACAGATAATAGATAGATGATAAATAGATAGATGACAGATGGATAGATGGTAGATAGAAAGAAGATATAATAATACATGTATATAGGGAGGGGCCCCTAGGTGGCTCAGTTGGTTAAGTGTCCGATTCTTAATTTTAGCGTCATGATCTCATGGTTTGTGAGTTTGAGACCTGCACCGGGCTCTGCACTGACAGCGTGGAGCCTGCTTGGGATTCTAACCCCACCACCCCCCCGCCCCCCTGCTTTCTGCCTCTCCCCTGCTTGTGCACTCTCTCTCTTTCCAAAATAGGTAAACTTAAATAAATACATATACACTGGGGGAAGAGAGAGAGAGAGAGAGAGATCGATGACTGATAGATGGACAGATCGAAGAGCCCGAGAGATGGAGAGGTAGCAGGTGGGAAAGAAGGAAAGACGGCAGGTAGGGAGAGAGGGAGATGGGTGGATGGGCAGAGGGGCTGACAAAGCTGCTCACAGGGGAAAGAGCCCCCGCCGCTGCCTGCAGCCTCCGCCCTGAACGCCGAGCGGAGGCCCTGCCTGCCCGCGGCCTCAGTGTGCGTGGCTCGCTCTCAGGCTGGGACTTTCTTACCATGTGGTTAACACTTGCTATTCCTGCACGAAGAGTGTTAAGTTTCAAGATCACTGAAGTGACTTTCCAGGCGGGAAAATGCAAGGTAGCTTCCAAATGGAGAAAAGCCTGCATGTTTGTCCCGGTGGCTTGTCCGCAGCAGAAAAAGCCTGGGACCGGGGGACTGGGCGGGAGGAGGCCGACGCGGGGAGACTCCTCTGCACTTTCCTACAAGTAAAGGCGCCTCCTGTGCTGGGCCCGGCAGTGGCCAGAGCTCCCCCTCTCCTCACAGCCCAGCGCCATGGGTCGTGAATGTTCTTCCCATTTCCAGCCAGAGGCCTGCAGCTGGGGGCGAGGGCAGACTTGTGTAGCAGGTGCTGGAGCCGGATCTCGCAGAGCCAGAGCCGGCTGTCAGCTGTTACGTTTTCCTGCTGGCTGCCACTGCCCTGGCCCGGGGGCTCCCTCGCTGACCCCAGGCAGGCACGCTCCCCCTCAGGGCCTCTGTGCTCCTGCTTCCTCCACCTCTGACATGCTGCTCCCTGCGTCACAGGGTCCCCCCACCCCCGCTCAATCAGACTGCTCAAGTGCCACTTAGCAGAGAGGCTCTGCAGGCGGGTCACACAGCACCGCCCCCTCTCTGCGTTGTTACCATTGTGTTGAGGACTGGGAGCTGTCCGCTGCCCCCCGCCTGGGACGGCACAGCACAGTAGGTGCCTGGTGCGGCCAGCCCTAACTTCTGCAGGGGACACATACAAGTCTGCCCTGGCCCTGTCTCCCCCTGCAAGGGGCCCTCGTGTGTGTGTGTGTGTAGACCTCCTGGTCTGCGCGTCCACAGCCCGTCTGGACCCTGCTAACAGCAGCGGGAAGGCCCGCCGTCCACCGCGGGACGGAGGGACACCAGGGGTGGCGGTCCGAGCAGGCTCTGGGCCCGGGCGGAGACTCCCGCAGGCCCGGCGCCCAGTGCAGCACCCAGCAGGAGCGTGTGGGAGCTCGGCTTGTCCCTGGTCTCCTGGCCCTGTGGGGGCAGGTGTGGCTGCAAGGGGCCCCTCAGGAATGCCAGGCTAGGTGGCCACTCAGGTCTGGGGTGGCCCTGTGCTCAGCAGACACTGAGCTCGTTGGATGAACGAGCAGATGGTCCCCCCCAAACTCTGAGAGCTGAGTGCAGCCACTCGCATGGAGGCTTCCCTTCAGAGCCAGATCCTGGTCATTTCCCAGGTGGGACCTCAGCGGTAGCCAGCGTCTGCCCGTCACAGCCGCGAGCACCGGCACCAACAGCTGCTCACCCTGCTGGCGTGTCCTGGGTGTCCCCAATCCCACCAGGACCCGGCTTTGCACCTTCAGAAAGTTCTCCGGGAAACCTAACTGCGGACAGTTTCCTGTGATGCCTTGGGGACGGGACCCTGCCCACACCGAGCTGGCACCATCCTGGGAAGAAGGGGGACCCTGAGGGGCAGCTGAGGACCACACCCATGATCCCCACGGGGTCCTGCCCACCTCTAGAGCATCTGGGCAGTAGGATCCCCGACTCGTTCACTGAAGGTCTCGGGTTCTGCAGAGGAGTCACCTCTTCCAACCATTCAGATTAGTGTCCCCAAGAGAAGCTGGGGGTCGTGAGTCCCAGACAAGAGATGGCAGGGGTCACCCCTCCTGCCCTCGCCCCCCCCCAAGCTCTGGCTAATGCAGAACTGCCCAGCATCCTCACCCTCCCCCTGCCTTGGCAGCTGTCCAGGGTTGTGCCGCGTGAGGGCTCCCAGGGAGAGTCCTCCCTAACGCTCACCGGGGAGCTTCACCAGCAGTGGCGTGAGCAAAGGATCCATTCTCAGGGGTTACAGGGTGGAGATGGAATCCACGCCTGCACTCAGAAGGATGCGGTGTGTGATACAGTGTCCTTGAAAATAGCACCTGGGCCCCCAGGAGCACCTCAAGACAGTGGGGGGATCTGGAGGCACGCTGGCGTAGCAGGTCCCCTGAGAGAGATCTAGAAAAGCCCAAAATGGGTGTGCGAGAGGGACAAGTTGCCTCCCCCATGCTCAGGACACAGACACGTGTCCCTCCTGTCCCCTGGAAAAGGTAAATGCCACTTCTCTTTTTTTTTTTTTTTTTACTGCCCCTGTGCTTGAAGCCATCCAGGGACATCTTGTGCTGACGGTCCTGGCACCTGCTCACTCCACATGTGAATCACAACGACGGGACCGCTGTCTCTGACATCCCCCCCACCCCGTCCCTCCGCAGTTAGAAACACGCCCTGCCTTGTAAGCAGCATGCTGGGGCCCTAGGCCTCGGAGGACCGGGAGGTGACAGCCTCTCGAGGCTCCGTGCTGGGGGCCCCTGGCACCCGATGGACAGCAAGTGTCCACAGGTGTCTGCGCCTCCAAACATCAGCCAGGACGGTTACACCCACCTCCTCCCAGGCGGGCGCTGATGGCATGGGCACTCGGGCAGGGTTTCTAGCTTGGGCAGGGGTCAAGGCACAGCGTTCCCCATGCCCGAGGCCCTGTGTGCCCCAGCCGCCGGGGTCCCAGGGACAGCAGGCCCCGAGAAGGAGCGCCTCGTGGGGAGGGGCAGCTTCCAGCAGGCCAGCATCCACTGCGCTGCTGCGGACACCCTGGCCTTCATTTCAGCCACAGGCCTCTCTGGCCTCCTTGCCCTCCCCCCAGTTGGACCAAACCCCTGAGCCCACACGAGTGGAGGCCACTGCTCCCAGAAAGGAAGCCGGGAGCCTGCCCAGCCAGCGCAGGGACGTTATAGGCTGTCCGCCGGTCGAGGGGAGGCGATTCCTGCACCCAGATCTCTGCCCTTGGTCTAGAACAGCGGGAAAGTCCCTGCCCCAGCTCCACACCCCAGAGGCCACCCTCCAGGGAACGGTGAGGGCCCGGCCTGCCTGCAGGGGCACATGGCGGCGAGGGGGGGGGCGGTGGTCTCAGCCTCTAGGGCAAAGCATTCCCTAAGCTTCCCCAGTGGTTCTAGTGGCCAAGGTCAAGAAGCCGTGTCCCCACTCGGAACTTTCTGGGGCTAACTCTCCTCCTCATCGGGGATTTATGAAGCTCTAGGGTCTCAGTGTGAGGTCAGTCTTGCAGGAGGGTCCCTGCTGTCCCTTACTGCCAGTCAGTGTGCTGTGTGCTGAGCCCGTGGGAACAGCACAGCCGTCGTCACTTCAGAGGGGCAGGGAGGATGGTGGCCAGTGCCACGCACACCGCAGGGCAGACAGTCACGACCCGTGTGCTCAGCGCCGTGCGGGAGGGGGGCCCCGGGGGTCGAGGTCAAGGGCCTGACTCTGGAAGGGCATGACAGAGCAGCTGAGCCAACTAGCAATGATGGAACAGCCTGAAGATGAACGTGAACCAATCTCTAAGAACAGGGATCTTGTTTTTCGGTGCCAGAGGCTCAATTCCCATAACTGGGGACCCACCAGCTCCTTCCACTGGGCCCTGCCTCTCGGTTCCTAGCCAACTGTCCCAGTCCTGGGTCCTTGCCAGACTCCTAAAGTCCTGACTCCCGTCCTCAGCCCGCCACACCGTACGTCTGCTGCCCACTGCGTACCCAGCACTCCCTGTGCAGTCTCGGTTATGGCCTGACAGCCTGCAGTCAGCTTGCTGCGTGAAGGAGTAGCTGTCCTAGCTGCAAGGGAACTGGTCCCTGTGGTGGAGGCTGGTGACCTCCTTGGGGGAGAGCCATTAGGAATTCATGACTACTCTGAATCCCAGGTAGGACAGGAAGACTGTGCTGTCCAATAGGTAAGGGGGTGCACCAGAACCTGCCAGATAACCATCAGGGGTGAAGGAATGGGGCCAGCCTGATGAGCCAAGAAGGGTAATTCCTACGGTATTTCAACCCAGATCCTAAGGAGGTTTTCCCTACGAACACTCCTAATTTGACAACGAAGTCCTTGGCAAAGTAAGTTAAATTGTAAAATAATGATCCTGAGCAGCACAGATGAATGTAGCATGGTTTGCTTACTCGTTCCCCATGCAAAATTAATTTAAAACAAATAAAAATCAAGAGCAACGATAACAACAGAAGGCAACAAGAACGTCCAAAGTGATGTGGTGGGGAGGCACGTTACCTTGCGTAGAACACAGACCCTGTCCCCTTGGGCAGACAGGTGGGTCTTCGTCTCTTTGTTTCTGGGATTCGCTGATGAGTACCCCCACCGAGCACGGGTGGTCTGCTATCCAGCATCAAAATCAGTGGCTTGCGGATGGATGTGGCGTATTTTTGGATAGCAATCAGCCTTATGGTATAAATCACAAACAGATGTTTGGACTTGTCAGACTCTGAATAAACTCACAAATCACCGTCTCTGCTAATTCTGGTTCATCAGGGTTCCTTTTCTCCCCATTCTTCCCTCCACAAGAGTAACTTAGCTCTTTGGCGTGGATGGATGGGACGGGCCCCAGCCCCAGGTGGGAGCGCCAGGCCGGGGGCTGCCCACCCTCCTCCTGGTCCTCCAGCAGGTGGGCAGGAGAGACCCGGTGGGGACACCTGTGGAGACTGGCATCTCCCACCCAGCCCGCTGTCTACACCGCACTGGGTCCACATGAGACAGAGGGCCCTTCCAGCCAAGAAGCCGCAGAGGGGAGGGGGCTGAGGGGACCCCTGAAACCCCCGTGTTGATATGGTCCCTAAGGCACTCTCTCTCAAGGACCTGTCCCTTTCTTGGGCCCCCTCTACACATACGTAAATATTTTAGCATCTCCAGATACACAATTACTAACTTGGACATTTGGGCTGAGACAAACAAGAGAAAACACGTGGGATGGTCCTCAGGGGTCCACCTCTGCACCCCTCTATTTTTATCAACTGAATGCCTACACTGTGGCGGCTTTAGGAGACATGTCGATAAGGCAGTTGGCAGAACTGTGATGTCACTAACTGCTCCCTTCGAAATAATAGTTCAGAATTGGAGCCTCGCAATTATGGATGCTTAAGTTACATGACTCAGCATCTGGTGGGTGCATGCCTTCCTCCCCCTGCTTCCCTATAAAACATCTGGGGTTGCTTCCTTCTCCCAGAGATGTGGGCAGGACCAAGCCTTTGCAACAGTTGGGACCCTTCTGTCAAGAATGGCCTCATGTCCACAAGCCTCAGTGGGAGCCCTGAGCCAAGGGGTGGCCGGCACGAGGGGGTTGGGGGCCACACGCAGGTCAACGCAGGCCTATGCCCGACCAGTAGCACCTGTGAGGGCTTCCTCTTAAAGACCTTGATTTTAGGGGAAAACTTTTGTCGAAAACAAAGGCTGAGGCAGGTGGCTCAACCCTTCCCCCTGCAACCCACCCCACCAGCCCCCTTGCACCTTTTTAAGGCAACTAAAAATGAAAAAAGGCTGCATGTTTCCCTTTATCGATGCTTATCAGATAAGCATAGGAGCCAAGGTCCTGATGCACGAACCAAATTAGATTTGCTTACTAGGGTCAAGTTTTGCTGTCAAGTTACACACCCCAGGTTGGGCCTGGGGCTTCCGGGAATGCAGGACTTGCATCGATCACCCTGACTGCTGCTCCCCGTGGCAGCGCTCCACCCCCCACCCCCCACCTGGGGCTGCCAGGGCTCCTGGCTCAAGCCAAGTTTTCAGGGTCCTTGGTGTCCCAGCCTTGACAACAGTGGACCCACCTGGGGCCCAGCCGCCTGTCTTGCTGCAGGGACCTTGACGTTGGTAAGCACCTGCTATGGCAACCAGTTCTGTTTTGTTTTAAAGGCAGGAGGAAAGGCAGGAGCCAGTCTGTCCAGGCACATGAGGAGCTGAGCCAAAGGCCGCCTGCGCTGAGCTCATCCGGCCCGATCCTAGAAAGCCGCCAGGCCTTCCTGCAGACATCCACATCAGTCCACGAGCTGGCCCAGAGGCTCTCGGGCAGCCGGCGGTCCCTACACACCTCGGCCGCGTCCCTGCACTCGCAGCCCCCGCCAGTCACCACCACGGGCCACCTGAGCGTCCGCGAGCGGGCCGAGGCGCTCATCAGGTCCAGCCTGGGCTCGTCCACCAGCTCCACCCTGAGCTTCCTCTTCGGCAAAAGGAGCTTCTCGAGCGCTCTGGTCATTTCGGGACTCTCTGCCGCGGAGGGGGGCAACACCAGCGACACCCAGTCGTCCAGCAGCGTCAACATCGTCATGGGCCCCTCGGCCCGGGCCGCCAGCCAGGCCACACGGGTGAGGGGCTGGGCCGGTGAGCCTGGGCGGGCATGTGGGCCCCGGGCCATGCAGCACGCGTCCCGTAGGTGGTCACACCAGGCCAGGTGGTACCCAGGGCGCCAGACGCCCGCATTCGGCCGGATTGTCTTCTTAGCCCTGAACCTGGGATGTCCACTCACCCGCAGAGCAGGAATACATCCTTCCTGCTCTTGTCACGTCACTCTGGCCTGAGGTAGAGGAAAGGATACATGTCAACACTGGCGTTAGATTACCGTCGGTTCCGTTCGCCAGATTTAAGTTGAAATGTGTGGCCTTCTACTCGTGTATTTAAATGCTAGGAAACGAGAGGTTGAGGGACTTCCCCTGAGCAAACCACGACATACCTAGAGCTGCAGGTGAGCTGACGTAGGCGGCACTTGAGCTTCATAGGAGAGAAAGTGAGTAAATGGACACTCCCCACCCGGCGGCTGGGAGGCAAGGACAGGAGGCACAGGGCACAGGTGGGTGGCACACTGCAGGTCTCCCGAGCTCCTGCTGAATGTTGACACACTCCCCTGCTCTAAGAAGCACCGGACTCCCAGCCTGCCCTGCTTCGGTTCAGGGCCCTTGTCTGGAGGGGGCTGATGGGGGCCACGCCCACAAGCAGGTGCCTTCCCAGCCCTGGATGCACGGCCGGCAGGAACCCCCTCCGAAGGGCTGTGGGGTCGCAGCAGCAGTGGTGGGCCATCTTCTGGAGACGGGGTATGGGCCTCCTGCAGCCCCCAGGCCACACCAGCCAGGAGCACGGAGGCTGGCTCCCTCAGGAGCAGTAACTAGGTTTAGTCAGGTACCTACCAGTCTAGTCACACTTCCTCTTAAAAATGCCCACAATAGTGCCCTTTTCTCCCACCGCTCAACATGCCATCTGTGGGTTCTGGGATTCTGGGAAATTCTGTTTCCCTCTTTCCAACAGGATGATTGGGCCCTTGGCACTCTGTGCACCTGGGATAAATAGCTGTCCGTATTAATGCTCAGGTGCAAACCTGCCATACCGAGCGTTCCTGCCAGAGGGAGGAATGGGGGAAAGGCACTGACCAGAACGCAGCAAATCCAGGCACACACTGGCCTCTCCCCTGGAGAGGGCCTATGTTCCCAGCATGGCCACATGACCTGGGGAAGGTCCCCGTGTGCAAAGCTCCCAGCCCACCCCGGCACATTGGAAACCCAGTTTCCTTCCTTCCCCACTGAGGCCAGCCCCACGGGCCCCCACATCTGAGCTGGGACCTGCTGCACCAGGTTAAGCAGGTCCCTGAGGCAGTGGGTGGCGACTCGAAGCGGTGATGCCCAATTGCTGAGCCCCCTGCTTCTCCTTTCTCTTTGGCAGCACCTCTCTGAGCCATGTGAACCCACTGAGGACTCCGAACGGGGGCGGCTTCGCGACCACCGTCTGGCTGAGGCTATGGCAGAGAATGGGGGGCTGGTATGCAGGAGAGCGAGCCAGGAGGACATGGGCCTGGACGACACGGCTTCCCAGCAAAGTGCCTCTGATGAGCAGTAGGGGCGGGGCTGGCCAGAAGTGACCCCCATCCCCGGGGGAAAATGAGATCTGCTCTTAGAAACAGTGACTTTCCCTTGGGTTTCGGGAGAGAGGCTCCCATGAGGATAAACCACTGGGCAGCAAACCCCAGTCCCCCGACATGGCTCCAAGCCGCCCCAGACCCCCCCCAGATGTGGGACGCACAACACACTTTCCAGAATTTGAAAATTCTAACAAAAGCCATGTAATATCTTAAATAAAGTAGGGCGCCTAAGTAGTTCCATCCTGCACTGCAGAAACTAAGACAAGTGCATGTTAATAACTGGCATTTTATACATTACTGTCACCACGTTAAAGGGGCAGCAGCACCAACATACCACCCTCTGGTCAAACGCAGTAGGGTTAAGTCTACGCATAAGGAAAACCTCACTTCTTTGTAACATTCATGCCGACGTTAAGTAGGTATAAGCTGGCGGCAGCTTTTCTGCCAGAAACGTGGTAGTGCATGCAGTCAGATCTAAAGTCTCCCATGAGAGACCCAACGATGCTAGCGACCCAAGTTTAGAATCTAGGCCTGTGGGAGCATGGAAAGCCATTTGGAGTCACATGCTGCTCAACCGTAGTCCAGCGATTTCCCACAAGCCAGGCCTGTCTCGCCCGGCACTCCCGTACGCTCCCAGGAATGTTCGCTGGTTTTCCGAGCCAAGCGATCCTTCCTGTGTCACAGAACACTTGCACACGCCTTCGTTTTTGGAATTAAAATGTTTACAGTTATTGCTGTGTCCAGTTGTTTTCAATTCTGTTGTAGCCTTTATCACGAGAATGACATTTGGGAAAATCCTGGGACTTTTCCAGGTGAAGACTCCCCACTGGGTAAAGCAGAAACCCAGCTCCTTGTGGACACAAGGGAGGGCGAGGGGGCCCATGAAGAATATCAGCACTGACCTGTGGCCCATCCCTTCTGGAAAGGCAAGAGTTAGAAAGTCATTTTGGAGACAGGTCTACAAGTTTCTTCAAGGAATCTAGGATTTGGAAGTGTGGGGAGTCAGGGGGCGAGGCATGGTGGAGAATTTCCTTCCCCCTGGAAGTAGATGGTCATACTTTTTCTTGTTTAAAAACAAGTGGGGCACCTGGGTGGCTCAGTCACCTAAGTGGCCAACTTCAGCTCAGACCATGATCTCACAGTCTGTGAGTTCAAGCCCTGCGTCAGGCTCGGTGCTGACAGCTCAGAGCCTGGAGCCTGCTTCAGATTCTGCATCTTCCTCTCTCTCTACCCCTCCCTACTCAAGCTCTGTCTCTCTCTGTCTCAAAAATAAATAACACCGTTAAAAAATTTTTTAAAAACCTAAAAAAACCCCTACCAATTAATAATGATAGGTGGGCTCTAGAATCAGAGGCACAGTACACTGTTCTCAAATCAGTGATCCCTGGAGATACGATGTTGGTTACGGCTGATTTCAATGCAGGTGTTTGTCTAATGAGAGGCTGATAGAACCCTACTGCAGTGCTTGACACTGGCCAAACCAAACTTGGCTGGCAGTCCCTCACATCCTCTTGGGCAACTTTACGGCCAAGCCCTCAGGACTAAATGCACGGCCCCAAGCTGTGAGCACGGCCTCCCCATAAGGGCATCTCCACGAATTCTGTAAGAAAAATGACACATGCCTGGCAGCACTTAGCCTGATGTAAGCTGACCACCCCAAGGGCACCCAGAAACAAGCCATCGTGTTCCACAGAACATGAATCTCCTGGGGTGCCTGGGTGACTCAGTCGGTTATGCGTCCGACTTTGGCTCAGGTCATTATCTCGCAGCTTGTGAGTGTGAGCCCCACATCGGGCTCTGTGCTCCAGCTTAGAGCCCGGAGCCTGCTTCAGCTTCTTTGTCTCCCCCTCTCTCTGCCCTTCCTCCACTCGCATTCTCTCTCAAAAACAAATAAACATTAAAAAAAAAAAAAAAAAAAAAGGAAGTGAACCTTCTGGAAGAGCTGGAAAACCAATGGGTAGAGACACGTCAATGTAATGAGAACCCAAAGTGCCCCGGCTGCTCCTGCCTGTCGCTCCACTGGTGGTTCTCCAGCAGCTTCTATAGCTAACCATGGACTCACCAGCTTGTCCTGGTTCCCAGTGCAGAGGAAGCACAGAAGGTCAGTTATGGTTTGTCAACAACAGTGAAGGCCAAAGTCCTCGGATCCAAATGCAAGTGTGCATTGTCGGAGAGTAAAATCATCTTGGGTGTGCAGGCCAGGAGTGTGTATACGCACACACACTCGCGTGCGCAGACGTGTGTGCCCAAGAGAAAGACGGGGCTGGCCTCCCCCCGGGGCTCTGCGCACCCGTCGGCAACACAGCCACACTTTTTCTCTACCTTGTGGTTAACGACCTTTCCATTGACACACAGGCCTGTTAATCTGATCTGCAGCCAGGCGGCTATTCATCAGAGTATTTCTTGCAAAGCACTAGATTGGCCCCCGTTTAAAATGGTGATACTCCTCAGGTGACATGTCCGGCTGGAGTTACTGAAATGCGCTGCCAACAGATGACCAAACGGTTCTTTTTTGCATTTGGACACTGCATGAATGGTTTCTCCTCTGAAGGAGATATAAAAGCTGTAGTGAGTGCTTGGTTTGATACAAATTCATGAGGCTAAACTGGCATTATTGATTCTAAATTTTTCACTGTGTGCTGAAGCCATCTGTCTGGCAAGTCGTTTCCTAAAATCACTCGATGCCCCAGCTTCTCTTTACCCATAAATTATCTGATGCAGCCCATGTCCTCAGCCCGTCTTGGGCCTCGTCTGTTGTCCAGAGGTTTTGTCCAAGTCATCATGCTCCGGGGACACAGCATCTGCCATCAGTAAGTATGTGTGCGCATGTGCACACCACGGGCACGTGCATCTTCCCAGACATGACCTTCACGAAACTACAAGACAGGAAGATACAGAGGGGAAAGGGCCGTTCCACCTTTTCTGGGCCACCATTGCCCCCTACCCCACCCTTGATGACATGAGGGCTGGGAATGGAGTGGCCCCTGAACTTGCAACTGCAGTGGCAGCTGTGACAGTCAGATTATAGCCCATGAATTTGAAAGACTTGTCCATCCTTGCACATGCACATCTTCAGAGGGGAGGAATAAAAGTTTTTTTAAAAAAATGTGTGGTTAAGCGGCTGGTGGTGCAGTCTGCTCCGGGAAAGAGAAAGAAGGTTCAGTAAACTCGTCCTACAAGTCGGTTCTGCTCTGTCTCACCCAACCATGTTATTCCAGCTGATACTTCACACAAGCAGTATGTGTGTCCAGTTCGTGCTTTTCAAAGTGAATTCTTCCTCCAAGTCTGGCCTTAGACCCCAACTATCTCTTAGGTGTCTGGCTTTGAAGAGTAAGCATTTCAAACTCAGATCTAAAGGGGAGCTCCTGACATCAGCTTGTCCCTGCCACCACACCCCTTCCTCTCCAAGCGCTTCATCTCAGGGTAGCGGCCCCCGGGACGGACAGATTTGCACTCCCAGCTTCTGCTCTGGTCCCGGCCTGTGCTCAGTAGGTGGGCTTCGAGCGGTGTTCTGCCTCAGCGTTTCTTCCTCTTTTAAACCTCACAATGCGCTTTCTACAGGCTGTGCATGTTCGATCCTGAGTTACAGTCAGTTGTGAAGTCATCTGATCTGATACCACAGACTGGGGGGCTGGGCCAAACACTTGTTTCTTATGGTCGTGGAGGCTGGGAGGCCCATGATCAAGGCACCAGCAGATTCGGTGCCTGGTGAGGGCCTGCTTCCTGGTTCACAGACGACCTTCTCACTGTGTCCCTGCAAGGCGGACAGGAGAGCCCTCCACGATCTCTTATAAGGGTGTTAATCTCACTCACGAGGGCCCCATCTCCTAGCGACATCATGCTGGGACTCAACTTTCAACATATGAACTTGTGGGGGACACATTCAGACCATCGCATTATCCTTTATTAGATTTAACTTCTTAAAACACAGGGATGGCTTCTGATACCCTCATACGTGCTCCTGATCATTCTGACAAAGTGATCCGGTAATTATTTAAGGACCCTGACAGAGCCGACACTAAATGCCAGTTTATAGCTGCTCCAGTTTATCATGGCCAAGTGTCAGCTCTGAGACCTGGGGGCGCATGGTGCACAGAAAAGGACAGAAAGCTTCAACAGGGACACGGTGGGAGGAGTGGAAAGAACATGGGTTTTGGGGCCGCACAGACTTGGTTCAGACTCTGTATCTACCACCAAAGGCACGTTTCTTTACCATTAGAGATCCAGAAACCTGCATTCCCTTCTACATTTGGGGGCTGCCTCGAATCTGTTCCGCACACTGGGCACTCTCACCCTCCACAGCACATCCCGTTTCAGCTCTCAGTGCCCTCAAACTAGCGATCTTACCTTCTTGCAAGAAATCTCGTTAGCTTTCCTTCTAACTTAGGACAGAGTCCATGTGCTACACAGCCATGACTGAAAACAGAGCTCAGAAGGACAAGCAGCAGGGAGAAGAATGTCCCTTTGCACTTTGGGGGACAGGCCCTTCCCGCAGGGACAGGAAAGGCTCGTGGGACAGGCTCCCTCTGGCCAGGGAGGACCCGCTGCACCAGGCCTGGTGCTGGGCGGTCTTCAGGGGCATGTAGGTGACACCTTCCCAGCCTGTTCCCTCTCTCAGTTTACCTGAGGCTGCGCAGGGATCCTCAGGACCGTGAGCCCTGGAGGGAAGCGGGTTTGAGGCAGGAGCCAGGCTCCCGGGGCTTTCAGAAGCCTCTGCTGCCTGAGTCAGGGGAGTGGCCGTCTGGACAGTCCTAAGTGTGGTGCTTCCTCAGGCCTGGCTAGGCCTGGCTAGCCCGGCGCAGGTCACACCCAGCCTGTCAGTCATCCTGAGCTCGGACAGCCTGAACAACCCAACCGGGCATGAACAGTGGGACAGAGACGCCCTCTTCCACACTCTGGATCTGTAGTGAAAGATTAGTTCATCATCTGGTAGGCCTTTCAGACGCAGCCCCTCGAAGGCTCAGCACACCCAGACCCAGCTTCAGGAGGCTCCCCTGGGGAAACACCAAGGAAAGGATCCTGGCCGAAGAGCCAGTCCTGAGCTCCCGAATGCCATCCCAGCTCTGAGGCGCGAGTGCTTCCTGCACCGTCCAGTGCGCCAGTGCCAGGACCCCTCACTCTGCACGCCCAGACTGGGCCCCTGTAACCCGGGCATGCCTGGCGGCCATGCCAGTTGGGTTTGGAGGGAAAGCTAGTTGCTAAAATATCCAGACGTTCACGGAGCTTCACCAGAAAGGACCTAAAAGCACCATTCTGTCACTGCAGCACCACCAGCCATCTAACCATCCACTATGTTGTCCACAGCGGCCCTGCTACAGGCTGAAACTGACCTTCCTACTCCCCTCCACGGCCCCAGCTCCCGGCACCAGGCCCCACTAGGTGACCACAGATGGCTGGGGCCACCTTCCCTCCACGCTGCAGCTTCGCCTTCCTTGGACAATCCTTGTTGCCCCCTTATTCTGGAAGGGACGGGGCCCGCGACGGTTTAAGGGCACGTCTAAATCGATGTGGCCAAAGTGGACGCTCTGACCTGAACCCACAGGCCCGAGTATGGAGTGCCGCCAGCGTCTCTGAGGACCTCCTCCCTCCCACACGGGGCTCACGTGTCTGCGCTGAAACATTTTTTACTTTATTAAGCAACAAGCAAAACAACGAGATGGGTGGGGAGGACCTAAACTGGCTTTTTCCTGAACTACTTTTACAAACCAAACAATCGGTGTCACTTTGAGCCGCAGCTGCGCCCGGAGCAGGGTCTGGTTTCATGACGTGCAAAATTGATTAGGCAGCGCCCGCGGCCCTCGTCCTTCCCCAGAACATGCTTACAAACTTCAGTGGGGGCGAGTTCAATCAAATACTCCGAAAGCCGCTTCTCATTCCACAATTTGCCAAAATCATACGCACAACTGCAGGGGAAATAAACAGAACCCCCTCGGCATAAATACGCCACGGCGGACTGTTGACCGTGTAGCACCAGTCCGGCAGGAAGGCTCGTTGATCTTTTAAACATTTTATGGAGAACAGCTGTCAGACTTTCTCTGGAAAAGCCCACAAGTCTTTGTAAGCCCCATGGCCTCCGCCCCGGACAGGCAGGGCCCCAAGGAGGCTCCGCTAGCCAGCACATCTCTTCAAGGGCACGACGCAGGGACACAAGCCGTCTTCACTGCCTGCCGCTCTGCACACATGCCACGATATCCGGCAAAAGGTGGTTTCTGTTCTCCTTGGTGACCTGTGGGAGGAAGCAAGAGAGATGGCTTCAGAGTCCCTTCCTTCTGCTGCGCCCCACCGGGAGAGCCTGGGTATGGGAGGCAGGCTCTGCGACTTCGGGGGGAGCCCTGGCCAGGGGTACTGTGAAGACGGGACAGGCAAGGTCAAATGCCACCCCTGCTTCTGTAAAGTGACAGCTTACACAGTGGAAGTGGGTTCTAACCACGAGGAGCTGTGAGTAGACCCCTGCCCAAGGCTCTGGGTCGATGTGAGTGCAGTTGAGATGCAGCCCCTGTGCAATCTGCCCTGAACCAGGAGACCTGCCTATGAGGAGCCCACCGAGAGCAGCCAAACCCGAACGCTGGAAGTCCCAGCGGTCAGTAATCTATGCGCCTCTCCACACAGAAAAGCGGAGTGTGGGGAGAGGCCCCTGACATCAGTCAACCCCCTGCCTGCAGGAGGGGAAGCTAGCTCCGGGCAGTGCAGGGGTCACACTGAGCTCTCGGAGGTAGCTGGGGACACAGCAGGGGCCAGAACTCAGTCCCCAGGCTCAGGCTGCCTCCTCTGTAATTCCACCCTTCCACAAAGGGACCAGTTCATTCATTCACACTTTACCCAGTGATCTGTTTTCATTTTCCTTCCTTTTACTAGCACGGTCCCGACGAGTACAAGAAAAGTGTTTAGACACCCCCCCCCCCCCGCCCAGGGAGGGGGGTTGGACGGTGGGCGGTCCCCCAAGTAGGGGCAGGGCCACCTCCTCAGCCATCACCGTGTGTGCCTTCCTGCTTGGCCCTGACACACACCCACTCAGCATCAATGGGGCGGCGATCAGAAACCGCGCAAGGTGATGGGGACACAGAGAGAGAGGACTCTGATAGGGTCTTGACTCATGGAGCTGGCTGGGCAGAAGAGAGGGACAGACAAGGACAGTGCACACACTGGTGGTAAAGGTTCCAGGAAAGCAAGTCTGGAGAGGCACAGGGGAGCTGGGGCAGGGCGGGGGACAGCGGGGAGGAGGCAGGGAGCAAAGGCTTCCATGGGCTGAACTGGAATAAATTTTGACAAGTGCACATGGGAGAAGGTCACCCAGACAAAGACCCAAGCAAAGAATCATGGGAAGAGAAAGTGAGTGCATCTGGAGAGCCCCAGGCTCAGTGCCGGCGGACCCAGAGATGGGCCTGACACCTGCCATGTCTAACAGACTGCCTGGCACACAGCAGGTGCCACAGGAACGTGTGATGGAGACGCACGGTGGGCTTCACCACCCTGGTTCCCCAGTACCTGCTCCCCCTCCCCCTAGGAGCCTGTGACCTTCCTCTGAGAGTCTACACCGTCTAGGAAGCCAGCTCGTGGTCAACGAGTTCAAGCTGTGCCTGGAAGCCTCCTGAGAACCTGAATCCTGAAAGAAGGGAGTCAAGCAGCAAACGGTGAGGCCACCGCCTGTAACACTAAGTCCAAGGATGCAGTGCCCTCGTCCTTGCTCTGTAGCTCTGGTCTCTGGTCCCCCAAGGGCCATCAGCTCGGCTCCAGCTTGTGGAGAAACTGCCACACAGCCTTGCAAGGCTTTCGTTGCTGTTTTTGCTGAAGTGAGCCCAAGTCTCCTTCCACTGTTTGCATCAAGGAAGTGTGCTGCTGTGAATGGAGGAGGAAAGGGGGAGGCAGCGGTGGGAGCTCAGCAAGCCCGTCGGGGGGCCTCAGAGCCCCACTGTGCTAGTGGAGAGGGGCCATTACATCCCTTTCCTCCTTCCAACTTCACCAGGAACTCCCCTAGGCTCTGCCCTCAGGGTCTGTGAGAGTGCGGATTCCAAGATGAGGGCCACTTGGGGCCACTTCCCCTAGAGATGTAAGATTTATAACGCAGGAGACGAGCTGGGAGGGAGCGGCGCAATGGAAAGCGAGGCAAGGAGAGTGCAGGAGACGTGGGCAGAGGGGGAGGCGAGAAAGGGACTACTTGGACCAGAGGGAAAGAATTAACGCCAGCTTTGCAAGCGTGAGAAAGGCCAAGGGGCAAGCCAGGCACTGCTCACTCCAGACACTCCTGCCTGGACCACCTCCCAGACCCTTGGGTTCTCCATCCGGCCATTAAAAGGAGCACCAGACGGTCATGGGCATTTGACTCTTCCAGTTGTGCAGGGGACAGTCCCACTGGTGCTCAGCCGTGAATGCGAGCTGCTGTGAGGAAAGCATGGGGGGGAAGGGGAAGCAGAGACCCATCTGCAGGGAGGCTGGGGCAGGAGGGAGGCTTGTCTCTGTAATCCCCGGCCTTCTGACCGGATGCTCGGGGGCCCGAGAAGGGAAGGCTGGGAAGGTGAGGACCCCCAAGCCCCCGTCTGAGCGCAGGCGGCACAGCCAAGGCTAGCAGCGAAGGGGGATCCAACAGGCATGGGGCTCCAGAGGGAATAAACAGGAGCGCTTACGGCCACACAGGCCCAGTTCTGTGTGTCTGGGAAGCGCCTCACCGTCTATGTCGTCCCAGTCACTATCACAGGCCACCCTGGTCTCAGGACCCAGCTGGCAAGGCCCCGCAGTGTCTCAGTTCAACCTCACACCAGGCCTCGGGTCAGCGAGCAGCCCTACCTCCACCACCCAGGTATGCATGAGCCCCCTCTGGGGGGCCCTCCACAGGAGCTGCGGGGGGTACGGGTGCCACAGCAGGGGTGGCAGTGGCATGTCCGACAGACATGCCCAGGACGCTCTCCAAGCCCTGGGTCCATAGAAAACATAAAAACTGACAAAGATTCATTTTAAGAATGTTTTTGTGTTAAAAATGTAATGAATGAAAAAAAACTACATTAACATTTTGCCCCCCCCACCCCACCCCCGCCGATTTCTCAAAGATTGTTTCTTAAACTTCCACAGTAAGCGTTTATGTGAAACCATGTACGGTGTTCAGTTGTGACTGTCACGTTCCTGGTGCATCGAAGACAGATGCTCAGGCGCCCCAACCCGGGGACAGGCAAGGTGCTGTTCGTCCACCTCAGGCCCTCCCTGCATGCTCGGTCCTCGTCTCTTATTCAACTGCCAGAATTCTGGCCGCAGAAGGTCTTTGCCAAGGGGCTACCTAGGCGAGGGCACTGAGTGCAGAAGAGAACGAGCCGAGGAAGAACACGGAAAAGGAGGAAGGCCCTGCTCCACCCCCACCCCGCACTGCAATGCACTGCACTGCGGCCTCAAGAGAAAGGAAGCCTGGTGAGCCCTGAGTCCCCTGCCCCGTCTAGTGGCCCCTGGTGAAGATCAGACCCCAAGTCCGTGGGGACAGAGGTGTCTCATTCATCCTGTGTCTGGCACATGGTGGGTGGTGCTCAGCAAATGTTTATTGAATTCTAAGCTGAGTTGGCTCTCTGAAATGTAGCTGAGCAGTACAATAAAGTTTGCGAAGACTCTGATCATCTTAAGCATCCAAGTTCTCTTGTGCTGCCTCCGGGGGCCACAGAAGGGCCTGAGAGTGAGCAGTCAACAACCTGGGCACCTGGACACCAGGGAAGTTCGGAGTATTCAGATACAGGACCAGGCTGCGGGGAAAATGCCCCTCACTGCACATACACTACATATTTTCCTTGAAGCTGTGGGAAGGACCCTGACAAGTTCCCAGTAAGCAAGGGATTACAGAGAGAAACTTGACAACACTCGTTATTATAAGTTAACACACATCTGAAGTTATTAATAGTCTGTTTATGTTGTGTCTTTGTTGTTGAACCTAAAATTAGGATTATTCCTGCATCCAATCCCTTTAGCTCTACTTCTTTCACAAGGGTTAAAGTTTGCAAACCAAGAATTATTTTCATGTAGTATCAAATAAGACTGCCTGGCCTGAGTTTACAAAAGATTTCTTCCTATATTTTCTTCTTTTAAAACCTCAAGAGTTTAGTTCTTAAATTTAGGCCTAGGATCTACTTTGAGTTCACTCTGGTAGATGATGTGAGGGTTCAACTGCCTTCTTTTGCATGAGGACGTCCAGTTTGCCGGCACCATTTGCCGAAAAACAATTCTTTCCTCATCAAGCTGTCTCGGCACGGCTGCTGAAAACCATCTGATCCTCGACGTGAGGGTTTATTTCTGGACTTCTACTTCTAGCCCACTGATGTGGGTGTCCCGCCTTCGGCCAGGACTGTACCATCTCCATCACTGCAGGCTGTGGTAAGCTTTGAAATCAGGAAGTAGGAGTCTTCCGACATCATTCTCTCTCACGACTGTTTTGGTTGGGTCCTTCCTGTCTCCACGCGAATTTCGGGATTAGCTCGTCAACTTCTACAAACAGGTCGCCTGACTTCCCACCCAGAGGTGCACGGACCTTCTCTTGCTCCTGTGTGCAGCCGTCCACACACCCGGGGGAGTGGCGTCAAATTCCGGGTGACACTAAAATGCTTTCTGCCCTGCTTGGTGAAAAAACCCACAGCAGGAACAAGAAGAGGTCCAAGAAGTTCCAAAATGGAAGGAAATCGGCACCTAGTTCCGGTAATTTTGGTGATCTTGCAATCCACAGATAAAAATTAAAAGCACAAAAGCTTCTTTATGGGGAAAAAAACAAGCATAAAAGGCTCTGAATACAGGAGAGTGGCATAGTACTGAAAAACCAAGTAATTTCCAGGAATCTGAGATCTTTTTTTTTTTTAAACCAAAATCATCGGAATCACCCCTGCCAACCAAGCCAACAGTAGAGCGTGATGCTAACGCTCAGGCTTGGGAGTCAGGCAGGCGGAGGCGTGAGCCCTAGCTCTGCCACCTACCGAGACCTTGGGCGTGTGATGCAGCCTCTCGCTGCTAACAGGACAGTTACGGGACGTGCCCAGCAGAGGACGGTGGAGTCTGTGCACTGGCGGGCATACAGGACCAAGCAGAGCACCCAAGTCCAGGGCTCAGTGGCCACAGGGGCATCTAAAGGAACGTTCCAGGCTCCAGCTGCCTCTACTGTCCTGTCAGCACATAGTGTTTGCCAGCGTTTGCATCAAGCAGATATTTCAGATGAAATCTGCTTCCTAAATGCCACGGAGACAACCAAGCTCATGTGTGTGCCTGTACACTCACGCATGTGTGTGGCAGGAAGTGACCAGTAGAGATAAACTCTTTCGTGTTACCAGAGAACTAGGAAAACAGAGCACACAGCTCTTCCTAGTCATCTGGATCCACGAAGACCTTCCTCTCTTGCTTCTGCAGCATTAATGTAATTACACTCAAATAAGCAAATGTGAAATAAATTAAAAACATTTTTCAGTGGCCACACTTAGAGACCAGTAAACTCTACAAGACATGAGAAAATAATTTAATGAAACTTCCGAGAGAGAAACATTAACAGAAAGGCGACTGTCAATACCCACACCAGGACAGAGGTTTCTAAATTACCAAAATCATCCTCCAACAACAGGAGCATTAGATCTTTGATTATAGTACCACAAGTCCCTGAGGCTCTCTGTTCTCCACCTACTGCAGCCCCCCTGCCCCAGTCTGCTTTGTTGGGCAATTTCTATTGTTCTACCTTCAGGTTTACTAGTTCCTTCCTCTGTTGTCTCCGTTCTGCTGGGGAGTCCTTCCAGAGACTCACCTCAGTTATTTTAGTTCTAAAATTTTTATTTGATTCTCCTTTATAGCTTCCACATCTTTGCTAAACCTTTCAATGTCTTCACTGAGACTTTTAATTACTCTTGTATTTCACATGTGCTAGCAACTGATCATGGAAGCATTTTTGTGATGGCTGCTTTAAGACCTCCACCCTGTAATTCTAACATCCACGTCACCTTGCCATTGGCACATGTTGATGTTTCCATTCACGTTGCTTTTCCTGGTTCCTGGCGGGACCAGAGGTTTTCAGTTGTGTCTGTGGTGGTGTCCTCTGGCTCAGCTTCCTGGCTGGTGTGCCACCTCCTTTCCACCCTTTGGGTCTCCTTACGTTGGTTTTATGCATAATGTCCACGGTTTTAGCTACGCCTCACAGGAGGAACAGGGAGACGTGTGTCTATTCTGCCTTATCTAGAACTGGAAACATTCCAGGTGGTTTTCTAAAAGGCAATGCCCTTTACCTGATGCCACTAACAAGTCTAGACAGGGGCTCCTGCGTGGCTCAGCTGGTTAAGCGTCAACTCTTGATTTCATCTCCAGTCACGATCTCATGGTTTTGTGGGTTCAAGCCCTGTGCTGGGCTTTGCACTGACAGTGTGTGGAGCCTGCTTGGGATTCTCTCTCCTTCTCTACTCCTCCGCTAGTCACGTGTTCTCCCTCTCTCAAAATAATGAGTAAACTTAACAAAACAAAATAAAAGGAACAAGTCCAGATGACGGGAGGAACGTCAAGTGGAATACTGTTCCCCACGAGTTCAGTCTCATGTCCACAGTCCTGACATACTGGGCAAGGAGAGACCACCCTCCTGACTTCACACAACTTACTGTCTTACCCGGAATGTTCTTCCTTCTCTTCTCCACTTCCTCCTTCAAAAACACACCCAAGAACCACCTTTTTGGGGACCTCTCCCCACTCCTTTCGCTCACAGAATTCTCTCTCTTTTCTGCATCATCATCTATTTTTCTTGAGGGAAGGGGACATGCTTCACATGTGCTGTCGGCCTACGGGCTGGATACAGAGGGTGCTGTCAAACGTGGGCTCGGAGAACTCTCCTGCATATCAGAAACAGAAAGGATGCCAGAAGTATCTAACTAATCCAAGCCCTAAGTCTGCACCTGAGGAAAATGAGATTCTTCACGTACAGCAGGAACAGAGAGATCACACAAGTCCCAAAGGAACACAAGAAAGAGAAGAATAACAGGGTGTGTAAGCCCCTATCTCTCGCATAATTAACAACTAATCACTTTATTTACACATCATTAGGGGCAATGATTGCCTTGCCCAGAGAATAGTTTCCAGTGTTGGAGAAGAAAACGTGGTTATTAGTTTAAGATATGATGTTTTGCTCTGGACATCAGAGCCCACTCCCCTGATCCCACTTGGGGCCTGCAGACTGCACTGGGCTGCGGACAGCCAGTCCTGGGACTTTAACGCTGGTCACTCCCCACTTTCCCCCTGGAAGCCGTGTGGCCTGAAAATTCCTGGTCTTTCATCCTCTCTCACTGTTCACTGCCTGTTTCCACAGGAACATTAGAAACACAACCACAAACTCTAACGTGGAGACCATGTAAAGAAATAGAAGAGCATGAAACTGCAGAAGAGAGCCCCCACAGACTTGACAGACGTCACTAAGCACGTGGCCTTGGGGGCCACCAGCTCCCCTGTGAGCTCCTGGGAGAGAGTCGACTCCCTGGTTAGCGTCCACCTCCCCAGCCTCCTCCAGCCCAGTGGCCATGGCACCCCAGTTATCTTCTCTGCACTTGTATCTGACGTTGCCGCGCATCCGCCCACCCCGCTGCAGCCAAGCCCCTGCATCCACACGTCCACTCCAGACGGCGGGGACGGGGTCCTGTTCATCATCACGACTCCACTCACAGCGAAGCTCAGAATTTACTGAATGAAGGAAAGCAGGAAGGAATGTGCTGCGTTTTCTGTGCTTGGCTGCTCTGACCCTAATGTGCGTCCCCTGCACCACCAGCACCCTGGAGACCCTGGTGACAACACGCAGATGGCCCACTGGGGCCGGCGGCCACCGTGGAGGCATCTTAGCCAGTGACGTCAGGCGCGTGTGGTACCGGGCCGCCGGAGCTGGCAGGGGGGCACAGCCTCCTTGGTCCTGGGGCCCTTGCAGGGCCTGGGTTTAAACTGGGGGTGAGGGTGGGGGAGCGGGCACGGCCAGAGCTCGGCCGAGAATGTGCGCTTGCTGACACGAAGACGGTGCAGCGCAAGACAGTACCGAAGAAGGACACAGATGGGCAGAGGGGAAGGAAAATGGCTGCAGGGCTGTCAGAGGCCCGTACACTGGCCCAACATGCCACAGGGTAGGGGACAGCACCGGCCCTCTCTCACACATGATGCGCTGCAGAACCCCAGATCACCCCCAGGCGCCCCCCGAGAGCCCGTCACAGCAGACTCTGCAGCCGTGCTGTCCACGAGGCTGATGGGACTGAAGAAATTAATCTTTTATTTAATTTAAACATAAATAGCAACCGGTGGCCAGTGGCCACCGCGCTGCCCAGTGAGGACAGCGTGTTTCCGTCACCGTGGATGCTCCTGGTGGCCAGCGTTGCTCCACGGCAGATGGAGGCCACAGGGACATGTGCTCTCTTATCCACGACACGTATGACTTCATTTCTGCAAATTCCTAGATCAGACTCACCTGCATCTCACCTAAGAGGGAGGAGGTTGTCATTCAAAGGAAAGGCACACGTCAGCGCCACCCACTACCCGAGGTCACCCACTCCATCACAGACGCGGGGACCAGCTATACTCACACTGAACACCTGGACATCCTTCCTGCTTCTTATCTCTTCCACGAGGGCCAGCGGCTTTCCCTTAGGCACCGGGATCGTGCCCAGGACCACTGTCCCCGGCGCAGACAGCGTCTGACGCACAGCCTGGATGAACGGCTGACTGAAGAGCTCCATTTTCCCAATCTCATCGATGACACACACTCTCCGCCCCAGGCCGCCGCTGGGACCTGCCTGAGGATGACAAAGAAGTCACGGTCACCTGAGGCAAAGGGCCCAGGGGTCCCGCTCCCCAGTCACTCACCAGCTAAGGCATCCCAAGGCGGGCCAGCTAAGCTCTGGAAGGCATAAGACCGTCTCCCAGTCTCCAGGGGACACTTAACGGGCTAACAATCTGGGAGAGCTCCCTTGGAAACAGGAGCAACGAGAAAATTCGGCTCCCTGAGCCAGCCAGGTCCCCAGTAATTTCCTCTCTTCTAGAATGGTTCCAATAATATCCAAGCCCTGTAGGGGCGCCTGGGGGGCTCAGTCGGTTACGCGACCGACTTCAGCTCAGGTCACGATCTCACAGTTTGTGGGTTTGAGCCCCGCGTCGGGCTCTGTGCTGACAGCTCACAGCCTGGAGCTGCTTCTGATTCTGTATCTCCCTCTCTCTGACCCTCCCCTGTTCATGCTGTCTCTCTCTTTCTCAGAAATAAAAAAAACAAACATCCAAGCCCTGTATTTACAGACACCCAGGAAGTAAGCAGCACCCTTGTGCCTCGTGTTTAAACGAAACGAGACAGCAAGCCGGGAGCCCTTGTAAACCCTACTGGCCTCTTTTCTTCCCATTTTGAGTTGTGGGAGATTCACCACCGAGAGCTCACCGACATTATTTAAGCTTCCGCACACAGATATCTGGACACACACGCATACGTTATGTTATACCAACCGGAAATGTTCACTTTCAAACCTGTTTATAGAAAATCCTCATTCTGTCTAGAATCAGGGACTTTTATTATCCAGAAACTATAAGAACCTCAAAAGTAGGTCTGGGATTTTTGATGAAAATATGTTAAGTTATTCATGCTCGACTGAAGCCTATAAACACTGGTTTTTCTAAAAAACACATGAACAATTATTCAACACTGTAATAAAGGAACCAGATCACATTCACAATTTTTTTTTAAAATATAAATTCAAGCAACTTTAGAGGGAAACAAGAACAAGCCAGTGAGCATACATTATCCTGTGTACATTGTTCTAAAAGCCTGCCGGCAGCAGGGCCCAGGTCTGAAGACTGCCAGGAGCCTCCCCGGCCCGCCGCAGCCCACCGCAGCGCTCCCCAGCCCTCCCAGCTCGGCTGCGGGGAAGTAATAATGGGCCCCCGGAGCACCATCCCTGATGGTGTGGAGTAAGGAGCTCACGAAGAACTTCAGGTGGCCTCGCCCTGGGGTGTCTTTTTCCTTCTCACACCTTTTCTCTGCATACCCACAAGGCGGCCCCTGCTCCACTCACCACCCCTCTCCCCTGTGCCACTCACCACCACTCTCCCCCACTCACTACCCTCTCCCTTCCACTCACCACCCCTCTCCCCCACTCACCACCCCTCCCCTCCACTCCACCACCCCTCTCCCCTCCATTCACCACCCTCTCCCCCACTCACCACCCTCTCCCCTCCACTCACCACCCTCTCCCCCACTCACCACCCCTCTCCCCTCCACTCACCACCCCTCTCCCCTCCACTCCCTCCCCCCACACTCACCACTCCTCTCCCCACTCACCACCCCTCTCCCCACTCACCACCCCTCTTCCTTCCACTCACCACCCCTCTCCCCCCACCCATCACCCCTCCCCCCACCTCACCACCCTCCCCCACACTCACCACCCTCTCCCAGGCCTACGCTTCAGCTGACTGTATATTTTCACTGTCACAAAGAGGGAGAAACACTTTTTTGTGCCAGGCATACTTCAGTTCCTCTGGGTGTTGTGAGGGAGAGCTATTTCCTTGGGACAGAGTCCCAAAACTGACCAGCCAATGGTAAAGGAAACCATGAAAAACTTTATAACTTTGCTTACACTCAGCTAGTCTGCTTTCTGGAAAGATTAAATCAATTTAGAGCAACAAGATATCTGTGTACCAGCTACATGAGAGACCTAAAAATTGTGTGACTTTTTTCAGTTTCTTGTTTAATCTTTAAATGACTTTTAAGAACACAAAAGAAAACATAAACCTAAAATGGGCAATTTCATTTCACCACCATACTATATTAGAAACAGTGGATTTGTTTTACGGCAGACAATTTACCTCCGAAGCATTTCCAGTGGTTTGAACTTGTTCTTTTCTTTACTACCAGGCCCACAGCCTGGCCTCGGAGCTGGCCTGTCTGGTACTGCGAGCACCAAAGTCGCGGGAGGGAGCCAGGGAGTGTGTGCCAGCCGTCAGGGGCAGAGTGACAACCCTGAAGCCCCCAAAGAGCCACAGTCCTGGGAGGCCAGAAAGGCAGATGACGGGCACAGTGACGGCTGCCACCCCAGCCCACAGTTCCTCCACCCTCTCAAGTTCCTAGCTGAAAGTGAAGGGCTCCGATCAGACTTGTGTGTGTGCTTATTCCATGCCCAAAGTTTCAGAATCCCTTAGCACTCTCATGGCACCTCAACCATGTGTCCCCAGGGACGAAATCACAGGCTGGCGGCCAGGGTGAGAGGTCTACACTGCCTGTGTGCCATGCAGCCCAGCCCTTCTCTATGGGAGACAGTGGGGGGGTGGGTGTGCTCCAGGTAGGGGCTGTCCATACCCTAATGCCAGACACTCCCACCCAGGGGCCCATGGCTCCAGGCTCCTCCAGGAAGCCCTAACTGGCCTCTCTCTAACTGGCTTCTCCGGGGACCGCCCCAGTGTGCACCTGTCTGCACAGCACTGGATCAGTGCCCTTGGTGTCTTCCAAGCCAGGAGAACATCCCAGGACTGAAACAGTTGGCTGACAGTCAGCCCAGGGGATTGGGAACCCGTGACGCCTCGGGATCCCAGCACCTCAGGCACAGCCTGGGCATCTGAGTGGGCAGGTCTCCATGACCGATGTCCAGCTTGCTTTGGCCCCCCAGGGCCCTGGGTAGCACAGATCAGACTGCTGAGGTGGGGCCCCGCCCCAGGCGGTGCTGCCCATCACCTCGCTCGTGTTCTCAGGAGGAAGCATGAGAACCCCCCCGATGGGTGCCCCTCCTAGCAGCAACTCGGCATGCAATCCGAGAACTTCGTGCAGCAGGTCTCTGCACCCGTTTCAGGATGAGGAACAGACCCAAGAAAAATCACGGAGCTCCCAAGTGAGAGCTGGGTGTCAACCCCAAGATCACCAGATGCCAAAGCTCCCCTCCAGACCCGCATGCAACACCACCTGCGTGTCTTCTCAGTGTGAATAAGGAAGGAAACCGAAGGAAACAATCAAGAGATGGAAGGAAAGAATGCAAGGAACCCATCTAACTGGAAGGAAACTACTTTTGTCTCCACGGAGGACAGAGGGCACGGGGCTACAGAGGCGGCTACACAGGGCTTTCCGGGGGCTATAGAGGCGGAGCCACAGACCTATTTTGGGAGAAATCATGGCTCTCAATTACTCCAAATGGACGACACACTCAGGTCTCAGGACCGGCAGCATTTTATTCAGGATGGAGAGTGGCCTGGGCAGGTGGGTGAGATGTGAGGCACAGGGGAAGGGCCCTCCGCCCTCCACTTCTCTCCTTCACACAAGCGGGAGGGAGAGAGAGAGAGAGAGAGAGAGAGAGATGGCCATGCTAACTCCTGCCACTTTCCTTATCAGCCAACAGTGTTTCTAAAAGCTACCTTTTTAAAAACCCCTCTGGCTTAGTAAAAATCTTAGCCAATATCTAAATTTGATTCAAGCTTAGTGTCTTTTTTTTTCTTTTTAAGATTTATTTAGTTATTTTGAGAGAGAAGGAAAGAGAGCACGAGCAGGGGAGAGGCAGAGAAAGGAAGAGAGAGAATCCCAAGCAGGCACTGCACTGTTGGTGCAGGGGCTTTAACTCGTGAACTAGGAGATCATGACCTGAGCCAAAATCGAGTCAGATATTCAACCGCCTGGGACACCAGATGTCCCATCAAGTTTAGTATCTTTGAGGTCTGACATCCTTGTAGTAGAAATTGCTTATTAGGATGGAGAAAGCCGAAGGGTTCGGCTACAGTGAAGCAGTGAGGACTTCTTTTCTCACTCCTGAGGAGATTGGATCAAAGTACAGAAGTGCAGGGGCACCTGGGTGGCTTAGTCGGTTAAGCGTCCGATTTTCACTTAGGTCATGATCTTGCAGTTCGTGGGTTCGAGCCCCGCATCGGGCTCTGTGCTGACTGCCAGCTCAGAGCCTGGAGCCTGTTTCGGTCTGTGACTCCCTCTCTCTCTGACCCTCCCCTGCTCACGCTGTCTCTCTCTCTCTCTCCTAGAAATAAATACAACATTAAAAAAAAAAAAAGTACAGAAGTGCAGATCTGATGAGGAAAAAAATCAACCATTACGGCTTTCGTAGTTCAAGCTTTCGAATGAACGATGACTTTATGGTTAATTACAGCTCACCTGCTACCAAAAACATTTTAGGAGGCAGCGGTGACATTGGCTTTCCAGTCAAGATCTTGAGTGAAATTACTATTTTTAGAGAGTCTAATAAAGTTAAGAAAAGTTAGAATTATCCAGGAGAAACTTTGATGAGGCGGATGTGCATGGCCTTAACATGTCTCCCCACTCACTGCGTATTTACCTCAAAGGAAACAGTGTACATACACACTGGGATTTTGGAGAATTCTCTGCTCAGGTAATCAAAACCAACATCACCGAACCTGGCGCACCTCCAGATGGGAGGCCCGAGAATGACGCACACCCAGGTACGCAGTCTTCCAACTCAAGTTGTGCCGAAGAAACAGCAGCCAAGCCCTGAAGAAGACCGTCCTGCTAAGGCAGAAAACGTCATGTCATGCATGACGAAGGAGGACTTGAGAGGACGTTCCGGAGTGAAGGAGCTTGTGGGGACGGGACAGCTACACCTGATAGCGGGCCCTGGGCCACAGGGGAAACGGTTCTGAAGGACAGCGCTACGTCACCTGACGAAATGGCACAGGAATGTAGATTATTAGTATTTTCTTGGTGTAAAGTTTCCTGAGGTTGAGAACTATACTGATTGTACAAGAGAACATCCTTATTCTCAGGGCAAATGTACTGAACATTCAGAAGTGAAGCCCCCCAAGGACTACAACATATTCTCAAATGGTTCCCTCCACAAGTTTATGTATTTGTGTGAACACATACACACATGCACATGCACACAGGGCAAACGCCAATGACAAGTGATTCTGGGTAACAAGTATACGGATGATCCTGCGTTATTCTTATTCTGGTCTTTTTCTCTACGAGTAACGTTATATCCAAATAAAGTTTCCCCAAATTAGAATCAATACAAAAAAAAAAAGAACACTCACATGCACACAGTCTTGGTATAAGATTCAAGAAAAGCACCAGCCCATCATGGCGGGCTTCCTTCCAAAGGCCTGGTGCGAGCTACAAACAGGACAAGGTGGGGGAGTGGAAGGGAGAATGGCAACAGTTTACACAACTTCTGCACTGGCTGTGCTGCATTCAGGGAGCACTCTGTGTGCCTCTCGGGAGCACTCAGCCATGATGCACTCAGGGAGCACTCGCGTGCCTCTCGGGAGCACTCAGCCATGCTGCACTCAGGGAGCACACGGAGCACTCTGTGTGCCTCTCAGGAGTACTCGGCCGTGCCGCACTCAGGGAGCACTCCACATGCCTCTCAGGAGCACTCGGCCATGCTGCACTCAGGGAGCACTCCGCGTGCTTCTCGGGCACGGGTGGCAGGAACTGCATGAAGGCAGAGAAATCCAAGGCAGACACCTGCTCAGCCCCTGCATCACAGAGGCTCACCAAGACCAACGGGACGTCACAGAGCATCAGACCCTTCCCACGGGGATCAGGGAGGCTGCAGGGAAGCTCACGGAAAAGATGTGACCACCTGCTGCCCCATGAGCTGGCCCCAAGCAATTGGAGGCTCCCCACCCCATCCCGTCCTTCCTAGCTCCCAGAAGCCGCTCCAAGGACACTGCCGTAACACTGAGGTGGTGTCCACATCACCTGCACAGTACACTGGACAGAAAGCCTCTCTCTCTAAACTCTTAAGACCTGGTGGGTGGGAGTGGGGACGCTTTCACCTTGCTGGTCCAACATAAGCCTTGTACAGAAGGCCCCTGTGCCGATTACAACGGCCACCTACCAACCTAGGATGAGTGTCTGCCTCTTCTTCGGCCTCCCTCTGTCCCCCAACAAAGGGGACCGGTTTCACATCTCCCCAGGAAGCTCGTGACAGGGATTGGCCCCCCAGAGGTGACCAGGAAGGGGCGCCATGACATATCCTACAAGGTTATAAACCACAGAACCAACTCACGCCAAACTCTCAGCTCCTTTTCCGATTTTGATTCGTTGCAGGAATGTTCTGGCTGACAATTTTAAAATTAATGTTTATGTTTGCGCCAGACAGCTTTTTATTTCTCTGGTGATCTTGCAGTGCATATGTGGGATCACGAGGTACAGAAATAGAGAATGAGGAGGAACAAAGGAAAAAATGTCACATTTGCTAACAATGAAGGAAATTCAAAAGCAAAGCTGGGGCTCTTGTCGACCTTTCAGGAATGGATCCTGACTAGAAACTGATTTTTCTAAATTCTCTCTAAAGCCTAGTGGCCTGAAATACTAAGTGGCCGTTCCAGGTCAAGTGGTAAAAAAACAACCTTTCCCCTGACAGGAATCCTCTGACCTTCAGATGATGTTTCAAAGATCTGAAGCAGAATCCCATTTCAGGATCAGAAAGCAGATCCTTCTTTTGAAAACAAATCTACACCAAAAGCCTCATTTTGATCAAAACAGGCTCAACCATGTTGATTTTCATCAGATGTTTGGGTTCTAGCTTCTTAGCCCTTTCCATGGGTCAGCCTAGAAAACAGGGCTTTGCCTGGATGTCTTTCATTATTTTAAAACCTTAGACTCAATGGTTACCTTTCTATGTGAGTAGGAGACATGCATTGGGAGCCAATAAGATGTTAAATCCTACATTGCAACAAATTCTAATACAGCGTTCAGTGTGGCTGTCAAAAAGAGCATTATGAAAAAGGCTCGTGTTACGCAGTTAGCTGTGAACACTAAAAAAAATTGACAAAGAGAAAAAACAATCCTAATAACAGAAGCATCGGAAAATAGAAGAAACCTCTAAATAACCTTACCAAAAAACAAAGTTGGTTTTTTGTTTTTATTTTTTTAAAGAAACAAATGGAAAGACAGAGATACCAGGTTTTTGGCTATGGGGAGTCAAAGTCTGACATATTTCTACAATTCATGCCAGCTCCACCACTTACAAGCTGTGTGCCTTGGGGGAATTTAAATTTCTGTCCTCTACCTCAGTTTCCTTGTCGGTAAAACGGGAACATGAGTTAGTGGCTGGTGTAGGACTTGCACTCAATCACTATTAAGTCCTTCCTCCACCACCACCATCACCACCACTACCACCACCACCACCACCACCACTGTGATGCAGGAAAATTGACAGACAAGGATGGATAAGACAACTTTCTAAACGATAAGACAGAATGGCAATTAAAAAAGTGTGGTACTGATGTAAGGCTCAAACAGACCAATGGAAAAGAACACACACACACACACACTTCTTAATATAATTAATAAAAAAAACATAATAAATGAATGAGAACTGGGTTAACAAACAGCTTTGGTAAACCAGCTAAGCATTTGGAAGAAAAGCAACTGGGAGTCTCACTGTGTACTCAAAATAAACCCAGATGGATTAAAAACATAAATGTTAAAAGAAAAGAAAAAGGTACTACAGAAGAAGAAACAAATTTGACATTAACTTGGAAAAGAGGAAGACTTTCTCAATAGGAAGGAAGGAAGGAAGGAAGGAGGATCATCAAAGTGAAAAACTTGAGGAAAAGGTGATCAATAAATATAGAAAAGTCATCTGCCTTATAAAAGATCTTTTTAAGGCAAAAGGAAAAACTGGTTAGAGGAATAAACAAAAACAATTAGATTAAAAATTACACAATAAAGTAACAAACATCTGACCTCATTAGAAACTTAAAAACATAAGGGGCGCCTGGGTGGCTTAGTCGGTTAAGCGTCCGACTTTCGCTTAGGTCATGATCTCGCGGTTCGTGGGTTCGAGCCCCGCGTCGGGCTCTGTGCTGACTGCCAGCTCAGAGCCTGGAGCCTGCTTCAGTCTGTGACTCCCTCTCTCTCTGACCCTCCCATGCTCACGCTGTCTCTCTCTCTCTCTCTCCTAGAAATAAATAAAGCCTTTTTAAGAAAAAAAAAAGAAACTTAAAAACATGAATCCAAGCAAAGGAGTGCTGGAAAGAAGCATGGAAAACAGAAAACCGGCAGAGTGCCCGGTGCTGGTGAAGCAGCAGGGAGACAGACACACATGCTGGCGGCGGCGGGGGGCGGGTAGCACCCCAGCAGCGTGCAGAGAGACCCCAGAAGCTCACACACACACCAGTAGGTACCCTACCCGGTTCCTCCACCCTCAGATCCCTCCCCGGGGAAATGACCAAGGCTGGAGAGAAGGCTGGCGTACAAAGGGTTAACGTCTGACACTGAGGGGAAATGCTGAAGTCAAAGGTGAAAACCCACAATATGCTGCGCAATCATTAAATGACCACAGTTTTGAAGGTGATCCTGTAGGAAGGCCATTCCCATATCACTCAGTCATAACAAGGGGGAAACCCCAAGCCTGCAAAACAATATGAAATATTTTCCCCCGGTGCAGAATGACGGAGTAAATCAAGTAGAAAAAGGGAAGAAATGAAATACACTAATGGTGGTTAACCCAGTGAGGAGAGTCATTCCTATTTTCTTCTTTATTTTTTTTAGGTTTATTTATTTTTTGAGAGAGATAGTGCAAGCAAGTAGGGGAGGGGCAGAGAGAAAGGGAGAGAGAGAATCCCAAGCAGACTCTGTGCTGTCAGTGCAGAGTCAGAAGCGGGACTTGAACTAACCAACCATGAGATCATGACCTGAGCCGAAGTTGAGAGTCAGACACTTAACTGACTGAGCCTCCCAGGCACCCCTTCTTTATTTCTATTCCCTATTTTTTTTTTTTTTTACAAATTTGCTACCTTGAGTAGGGAGAACGTTAAAACTCAGAAAAAACAATAAACATTGTCCAAGAAGGGAAAGAAGGCATCGGTGGAATGAATAAAAGAATCAAGGACATTCAACCCTACTTAGGACTTTCTCGAAACCTTACTTAGTCTTCAGTGTTTCACAGCCTCACTCTATTTTCCATTATTAACCACATGTGCCCCTGAGAGTCCAGCAGTGTCCACTCTGGCCTCTGGAAATGAAGCGGCCGCAGTCACACCTGTGCCTTCCCCCAGCCCTGCCCCGGCCTCCAGCAGCTGCGAGCCTCCAGCCCGTTCTTGCCTCCCCGCTCAGCGCGGGCACACCCTTACCAACCCAGAGGATCACTCTCCTCATGGTCTTCATCAGACACAACTCAAAACTATGTGTCATCCACAGTGAAATGTCTTACAGGTAGCAGGCACTTAACAGATAAGCCTCAAGGAGCAGTGAGTGAGTGTGTTCTGACATCGCAGGCACTGTAACTAACGCGTTCTCTGTATCAAGCTTTCCACCTGCCTCAACGCGCTTCCTAAAGCTTTCGGGTTACGCCAGTTGCCCACTACCTCTTTATATTCCCTAATTTTTGTTGTGTAATTACCTTTGTACTTTTTTTCTTTTGTTCTTTTGTTAAGTGTGAAGGCCAAATGCTAATTCCTTTTCCTTTCTTCATCCCAATAAAATAAATATATGAGATGGGAGAAAAATGTGTACTTGAGGAAAAAAAAAATCTGTGACCTCAACTGCAGAAGAGCTTGCAGCCTGGGAAGTCTTCCTAAAACACGGACGTCTGGGTTTTGGTAATCAAAGAATAAAAAACTGGGAGACGTCTGCTTTCCTTTGCTTTTTGATCAAAAAAGAGAGAGTTCAGCTTTTACTCCAGTCACCATATGACTTCTTATATAATCTTGCAGACAGACACCAAGCACGTATGTGCCCACTGCTCTCCCAAGATTCAGTCTGTTCGAAGTGAGGTAAGTAAAAATCAATCCTTTATATTGATCCAGTGCCCAAAGCCAGAGACTTCAACGGGAATTTCATTTGAAGTACGTCACTTGCCCTTTGAACGTTTAAGTGGAGGGTATGCATCTGATGGGAAAAGCTCCAGAGAGAAAAATATCCTGTTCTCTGACTGCTCCCGCCGATACAGTGGCCACAAGGCACCCAGCACTGGACCAAGGGAAGGTTCCCAAAGGCAGGAGGTGAGGGGAGCCGGTGAGGGGGAGGAAGCCCGGGAGGGAGGAGGTGGGCTCTGAGGAGCGCAAGGCCCCGCCAGTCCTCTGAAATCAGAACTGCCCTCGGAAGGCTGGACTGAGAATTTTTGGCAGCCTCGGCCAACTACCACAGCCCCCGACTGCACATCTGAGCTGTGCCCCAAATGTCAAAACAGAGCAGACAGGCAAAGATAACAGTGCATCGACCAAAGAAAACGGCTAGGGCTGAGAGCCAAAGGCTGGCGTGGCCCTGGCCCTGGCGTGTGTTGGGGACACATGGCTGGAGAGCGGTGACAGGAGGTCAGAGATCAGTGGGCCAGATGGCAAAGGGCCCCACAGGCCAAGGGAAACACCCTGGACTCTACTGGGGGCACAACAGATGCCTCTGGAAGGTTCAGACTTGCCTTGGGAGCCAAGACAGTTTCCATAAAAGTAAATCAAAGTAGTAAGTGTATCAGATTAAATGAAACTCAGTCTACTAGGCCCTGATCCCATGGTCCAACCTCCCTTACCAACCACACCTTCCTCTTTACGTACTCCTGCTCCAGGGCAGTGGGGCCTCCGTTTATTTGCTCACATCATCTGTGGTATTCTCCATAGCACCTCCCGCCCCCCACAGGCCCACATTCTCCCCCTGAAGTGATGGTGCCTCCCCATCTTTCCATTTCAGGTACGCGGCACCTCCCCAGAGCTCCATTCTGGTCTTCTGATCTGAAGTCAGCTCCCCGCACCTCTCACAGCACTCCACTTGTCTCCTTCACAGTGTTTATGACAACTCTCCATTTACTTGTTCAATGTCTATACTTCCCACTCGACTAAGAGTCTGGAGAAAAGGGAAAACATGTCTGTTTTGTTCTCAACTGTATATCTGGGATTTGATAAGTGAATTTTCAGAAGTAAGTAATATATACTCAAAAAAAATTGGTTTTGACTAAATTGACAAATCTTTTCCTACTGTTGGCCAAAAACTAAAGGGGGGAGGGGGAAGGAAACTTAAATAACCAACATAAGGCATGAAAGAAAGGAAAATACACTGACCTTACAAAATAAATAAGATTATAGCATAATATATGAACAACTGTATGCCAACAAATTACTAAATGACACAGATTACCACAACTGACTCAACAAGAAATAAAAAATCAGGACCTCTATACAAGTAGAGACTGAATTCATAATTAAAAAGCTTCCCCTGAAGAAAAGCTCAGGCCACAGGGCCTCACTGGTAAATTAAATCAAATATTCAAAGAAAAAATTGATACCAATACTTCACAAACTCTTCTAAAAATCAGAAGAGAGGGGCACCTGGGTGGCTCAGTTGGTTAAGCATCCGACTTTGGCTCAGGTCATGATCTCACGATTCGTGGGTTTGAGCCCCGCGTCGGGCTCTGTGCTGACAGCTCAGAGCCTGGAGCCTATCTTCGGATTCTGTGTCTACCTCTCTCTCTCACTCTCCCCCATACATGGTGTCTCTATCTCTCTTTCAAAAATAAATAAAAGATTAAAAACATTTTTTAAAAATCAGATGAGGAAGGAATACTTTCCAACTTATTCTGAGATCAGTATTACTCTGATGCCATAATCAGACAAAGATACCACAAGAATGCTACAGACCACATCCCCAATGAATACAGACGTGGAAACCCTCAACAGAGTATTTGCAAACAGATAAAAATCCAGCAACATATAAAAGGATTTGCATATAATCCTTTTGAATCCATCAACATATAAAAATAATCATACATCATGAGCAAGAGGGATTTATTTCAACAATCAAGGCTGGTTTAATATTCAAAAATGAATTAATGTAATACACTATACTAATATGATAAAGGATAAAAATCACATAATCACCTCTGTAGATGCAGAAAAAGGATCTGACAAAACCCAAAACTTCTTCGTTGTAAAACTTCGACAAACTAGGAATAAAAAGGAACTTCCTCAACCTGGTAATGGCCATCTGCAAGTAATGCACAGTTAACATCATACTTTGCGGTAAAAGGTAAAATGCTTTCTCCCTACAATCAGGAACAAGATGAGTATATCCCATTCAACAGGGAACTGAAGATTCTAACCAGGGTGATTAGGCAAGAAAATGAAATAAAAGCATCCAAAGTAGAAATGAAAACGTAAAGCTACCTCTATTTGTAGATGACATGATTTTCCACATAGAAAATTCTAAGGAATCCACTGAAAAACTCTGAGCACTAATAAACATATTCAGCAAGGTGACAGGACACAAGACCAATCAATAAATGAAAACTGCTTGTACTTCTATACATTAGTAACGACCATTCCAAAAATGAAACTAAGAAAACAGTCCGTTTACATAGCAGCCCAAAGTATAAAATACTAAGCTATAAATTTTTTTTTAAAGAAGTGTAAAACATATAGGCTAGAAACTACAAAACAATATAGGTAAAAGGAAAGAGAGCTCACGTTGACAGATCAAAAGTCTTAATATTGTTAAGGTGGCAATACCCCCCAAATTCATCTATAGACTCAATACAATCCCAGTAAAAATCCAAACTTTGGTAATAAAGACAGAGTACTATGGAACCAAGAAAAGACAGAACTGACATAAGGATAAATGGAATAGAATTCGGAGTCCAAGGTTCATCCCTACATTTATTGTATGGCCTACTGACTTCAACAAGAGTGCCAAGACAATTAAATGGAAAGAGAATAGTCTTCAACAAATGGTACTGAACCAAGTGGGTGTTCATATGCAAAAGAATGAACCTGGAAAGCACCATATACAAAAATTAGTTTGGACTACAGACCTATATGTAACAATAAACTACAGAACTCTGAGAAGAACACACAGGAGTTAAGCTTTACGAAGTTATGTCAGGCAAAGTCTTCTTTGATACAACACCAAAAGCACATACAACATAAGAAAAACATAAACTGGACTTCTCAAAAACATTCATGTTTCAAAGGACACCATGAAGAAAGGGAAGATATCTACAGAACGAAAGAATATACTTACTTAAAAAAAAAATCTTAGGGGCACCTGAGTGGCTCAGTCGGTTGAGTGTCCAGTTCTTGATTTCGGCTCAGGTCATAATCCAATGGTTTGTGAGTCTGAGACCTGAGTCGGGCTCTGTGCTGACAGTGTGGAGCCTGCCTGGGATTCTCTCTCTGCCCCTCCCTAACATGCATGCCCACTTTCTCTCTCTCAAAATAAACTTAAAAAAAAAAATCATCCAACTCAGTAGTAAGACAAATGAGTCAATTTGCAAATGGGCAAAGCAAATGAATAAACATTTCTCATAAAAAGATATACAGATGGCCAATAAGGACATGAAAAGATGCTCATCATCTCTAGTCATCAGGGAAACACAAATCAAAATCACAATATGACAATGCTTCACACCTACTAGAATGCATGGAATTACAAAGATCGTAACAGATGCTGGCAAAGATGTAAAGAAACAGGAATCCTCATCCACTGCTGGTGGAAATGTGCAGCTGGTCTGGAAAACAGGCTGCTAATTCCTCAAAAAGATTTATAGAGAATTACCACCTGACCTGGCATCTCCGGTCCTAAGTGTACACTCAGGAGAAGTGAAAACAGACGTCCATCCAAACACTTGTACACAAATGTTCAGAGCAGCATTATTCACAATAACCAAAAAGTGGAAACAATCTAAATGTCCATCAACAGATGGTTGGTCAACAAAAGGCAGTATATCCATATGATAGAATATTATTCAACCATGAAAAGGAACGATATGTGCAATAGTGTGGATAAACCTTGAAAACATTACGCTAAGTGAAATAAGCTAGTTACAAAACACCACTCATTACGTGATTCCTTTTTTATGAAATGCCCAGAACAGGCAAACTGACAGGCAAAGAAAGGTAGGGCAGGGGTTACCAGGGGCTGGGAGGGCCATAGGAATGAAAAATGACTCTTTATGGGTATGGGATTTCCTTCTGAAAGGATGGAAATGTTCTAAAATTTGATTGTGATGACTGGCTGCACAATTCTATGAATATACTAGAAAAAAATGAATTGTATATTTTCTTTTCTTTATTTTTATTTATTTTGAAAAAGAGACACAGTGCAAGCAGGGAAGGGGCAGAGAGAGAGGGAGACACAGAATCCAAAGCAGGCTCCAGGCTCTGAGCTGTCAGCACAGAGCCCAATGTAGGACTCAAACTCATGGACTGTATGATCATGACCTGAGCTGAAATCAGATGCTTAACTGACTGAGCCACCCAGGTGCTCTGTGAATTGTAGATTTTAAATGAGTGAAGTGTATGGTATGTGAATTATATCTCAATGAGCTGTTTTAAAACAAAAAACAGAAAAACAAAACAAGAAAAACCAGGTAACACAGTGATATACAGTATATCACAGGTGGTCCTGGACTTAAAATGGTTTGACTTATGATTTTTCAACTTTATGGTGGTGTGAGAGCAATATGGATGCACCAGAAACCACAGGTCAGAAAAATGTTTTTTTGAGAGAGTGAGCACATATGTGCCAAGCGAGGGAGGGGCAGAGGGAGAAGGAGAGAGAGAATCCCAAGCAGGGTCTGTGTCCAGCACTGAGCCCAATGTGGGGCTTGATCTCACAGCTGTGAGACAATGACCTGAGCTGAAATCAAGAGGTAGGTGCTTTCACTGACCGAGCCGCCCAGGCGCCTCCAGACATCAAATTTTAAATTTTGATTTTTTTCCTGGGCCAGCGGCAGCGTGCAGTTTCTCCTCCCAGATGCTGGGCAGGGGCAGCACGTCCCACCTCCCCGGCAACCACACGCTCATTAAAGTAAATAACCGACACACAGACAACCATTCTGCAGCCACACATCCGCTTTGTATTTCCCTTTCTGTACAATATTCAGTATATTACATGAGATATTCAACATCTCATTACAAAACAGGTTCTGTGATACATGAACTTGACCAACCGCAGTTGAGGTGAAGAGTTCTGAACATGTTTAAGGCCAGCTGGGCTGAGCTATGTTGGTTAGTAGGTTAGATGTATTTTCCACTTAGCAGCTTTCAACTTAGGATGGGTTTATCAGGAGGTAACCCTATCAGAAGCCGAGGAAGGGTAATATTTCTATGACACTTTCCCTTCCTGAATGTTTATTTGTTGTGCCATGAAAACGGGGCTAAGATATAAATAGGAGGAAGGCAGAGGAAAGACTTAACCTTGGGAGCCTTGGGAGCTGGCCATCAGAATTCTCCCAGTATAAAATATTTCTGCGTGCTGAATTTGGGTGATGATGAGTTTATTTGTAGATCATAGTGACGTCCAATTACAGTACACATCCTCTTTATAGCTCAATCACTTGAAAACTTTTAAATTATAAGATGCAACACTCATTACTCGTTAGCAGCAAAACCACTGTGTTCCCAGGAGTGCTAAGAAGGAATGGGCTCAAGATGCAGAAATCACACACTTACGTTCCTCAAGACGGGAAGTGCCAGCTGCTCGAAGGAAGTCAGATCGACCACATACTGCCCAACTCGGCACTCGTGTTTCCCGGGCAGAGGCTCTGAGCTGAATGAAGAAAACAGCACATCCTTTGTTGAAAAGACCCCATACTGATTTCTGGTTTGTAGCGACTCCACGGAGCCTCTGGCCTTCCACATAGGCTAAACCACCCTTAGAGGTCACCTATACAAACCTGACACCATGCCGTCTCCTAAGAACACGGTTTCTAGAGAGTATGCCCACCACGTCACTGCCACTAGGCCTGACAGTTACAGGGGGCGAGGGGTAGGGTGGGTGCGGATCCCCAAGCTACAGGAGGAGGCGCACCAACTATCTTGGAAAAGTGGCACAAGAAACAGGATGAGGAATTACAGAATGATAAAAACGTATTACTCAGTGGAGTAAGTTTTAAGGGAAGTATGCTATCTTTGTACTTTTTCACATGACTGTTTTCTTTCTCTAAGAAATCTAGAAAGGCCCAAGATTCTTCAAGATAGGGATCAGAGCTCATTTGGCTTGATCCTGTGCCCAGGGAGAATAAAACACCGAGGAAATGAAGTGTCAGTACCCAATTCTAGACAAAACTCCCCGCGTGCCGGATAAGGTGACAACGTCGAATCCTACTCTTCTCCCTCCCTGTCTGACTTCTTCGGTGTAAAATCCATCGATAGGCACACCGGAGGACTTTAAAACCTCACTGGCTTTCTGGATCAACGTCGTTTTCCCGACTCCTGAAAGAAAAACAAGAAAACAACAAAAAAGCACATTAAGAGCCACCCCCCTTTGCTAGAGGGCACAGCACTCAGGCCTGAGAGCAATCACAGGGGGAGAGAAATGGGCTGCAAATGAATTTTATGAATATTAATTCGCTTCAATTCTGATCATCCCAAGTGTTAAAGCTTTTTAATTTCAAGCGTAATAAAAATATGAATGGGATTGTAAGTTTTATTGTGAAATTCTGAAACATTATTAATTTTGTCACATACAAGATCCCGGAACCAACTGAGCGGATTTCTGGTGACCACCGAGTGCCATGTGCACCGTCTGAGACGAGCTTCTGGAACTAGGGGTACTCTCCTCCTTGGGTGGCCACACTCCCACCAGGACATAAAACTGGTCATGCTTGGGTCAAAGGCTGGGCACTTTAAACTAGGATTTCAACCTTCCCAACACTCTGGATCTACATTTAACCATGAGAATCCCTTCACTCCTCCGTGGACGTAACATTGCTGTGTCTCCCCAAAAAGCGTCTCTTAAATACCACCACCACCACGAGAAATGGCAGTTTTCAAACTTTCTCACAAGAGCAAGCCCATCAGGTTGGCAGCCCCTTCTGTGACCTCCTCTGGTGTTCTAAGCATTCCTCTGGCTTGCCCCCCACCCCTTTCCTGGTTATACCCTCTGCACCTCTACCCCCGTCCACCTGACCTGGTAACTACTCTGATGTGTTTATAGGTACCAACAGGGGCCCGCTAATAAAATAACTAGGAATCCCCAACACTGTGGAACCAGGCACTTCTCTAGCATGCTTCATAAGCATTTCCGGGGTTCAATCCTCACAACTACCCTCTCAGGCAGTTACCATTCTTGACCCTATTTTACAGATGAGGCACAGAGGGGCTAGGTAACTTACCCAAGGTTGCACAACTAGTAAGGACCGTACAATTTAACAGGGGCCTTTGTGTGTCACCATGACTTGCTCCATAGAGATTTAAGCCAATGGCATCATGGTTATCAAAAATGGAAAAATGGGAATCCTCCAGCAAGTCTGCAGTAGACTATTTTGAGATACCATAGTGGTATAAGTCATCTTATTTCTATGGCTGCCTCCTCAGAGCCATCGGGGTTCCCCAAGAACCCTTTTAAGCTTCCTTGAGATAAACAATGATCTGTTGTTTAATAAATGTCTCCTCCTAATGACACGCTAACAAACGATGGCAGCTGGCCTTCCGGACCATGAACACCAACCCAAAGGGATGCCAGCCACATGCTCACCATGGCCGGCAGAGAACTGTGTAGGGTTTTCATCCCCAGCTATGTCCCCCAGTACCTGCTGTTTATCATAGTCCCTGAAGAACTTGTTTAAAGCAGGCCATTGGCAATGGGGGATACGTAAGCTGGTACTTTTTGAAGGGCAACCTCCGTGTGCCCTCCACAGCACACAGCAATTCTATGCCTAGGAATTCACTTTCAGCAAGAATTTGATGACACTATAAAGATATGTGAAATTGGAGGTTTACGTCAGTATTCATTATAGAAATACAGAAATATAGAAAGCAACTTATATGAGGATCAGTAAGGGAGTGTTGGATTATGGTAGCATGTATATACTGGCAATATAAATATGCAGGAATGCCATGCAGGCCTTAAAGAGAATACTGCTCACCTATCTTTCTTAGCACAGAAAACAGACTGCAATATAGCAATGCTAAATGGGGAAAAAGCAGGTTAAGACACAGCAGGCATATACAGTAGTATTCTATTACGCTTTCTTTTTAAGTGAAGTATACGTTCTACAGGAAATGTTGACAAGGAAATGGAAAAGTTTACAGCCCTCACTTCTATATGCTGCAATTCCATGTGACTGTCACTTTCTTTAAAACTCTGAATTTTTTTTTCTGGTCTAATAGTAAATGGGTATTACTCTTAATGTAAGAAAAAAAGTTACATTTTGAAGATTAATGAAGACCAGCAGTGATTAAAGGGGCCGCTGTGTGTCCTGCACGTTGGGCCAAGCACTGGAAATTAGCTTTCAGTTAATTTTTCTTCTCCATCAATGTAGCCACTACTACCTTAGCCCTGTCTACACTAAGACGTAACCTATGAGGAAGGAGACCCCAAAATGATAGCTCCATACCATGCACAGGCATGGGCAAGTCAGAAAGCTCCAGAATCTTTTTGGTTCTAATGCTCTCCTCCAAAGCTGACCCTGAGATAAAGATTCAGGTGCAGGAAGTTCAATTTGGAAAGTGACACCCCCGGGCAAGACCCCAAGGGAAGGAACTGCATGATCAAGCAAGTTACCTTTGTGGATAGCTAATCCCACTGGGGAATCCTGGGAGATAGTTTTGGGCACGTGACTCGGTTTCCCTGCCTGAGGGCTGAGGAAGTAGGGAGTTTATCCAGAGACTTCCATCTATCATGGGTTGGAGGCTGCTCCTGGGGGACAGGAATTCCCTGGCCCTTCAGGCCTGCCCCTGTGCAGATCCAGAATCTAGTGACCAGATAAAGCCCTCTGGCTGGACAGTTGGGAAAAATGGTAAGTTCAAGGAGACACAAGTGGCGCACTGAGCATATACAACAAAAAGTGACCTCTCTGAGAAGATATATTACCTGATGATCTGAATATACAGATTAGAGTTAGATAGCAGGCAGAGTTTGAGTTTGAGTTGATGAGAGAAACTATGAAAAAAACAGACAGTAACTCCAAAGGGGAAAAAAAGTCGTCCGTAAAAGGAAAAGACAATTATAGATTACTAACTACATGGCTCTTCTGTGATTAGCTTTCACTTGTACTGAGCTAATCAAAATTACACTATAGCTCTATTAGCAAGATAGAGAGGAAGAGAAGGTGACTGGTTTTTAGGACAGGCTTATGAGAGCTACCTAGTAGAATTATCTGAATCTTTCAACTGTGTGTACATGGAACTTTTATAAAAAGGGGGACAGGAAGAACCAGTGTTGACCTGGCCAACCCCTGTCCCGAGCCACCTCCAGGACGCAGGCAGATACTATCACAATAACAGATCACTTCTGTTATGAAACACATAGATGTCTCGGGGCCAGCCTGCTGAGAAAACGGCATTCCCAGGTTTACATGAAGGACTGGCCAATCAACTTCCAGAAGACAGTCTTCTGCAATATTAGGGAGCACTCTGGATGTTCGAAATTTCTCCTCACAGGTCCCCACTGCCAGGTAAACATAAAATTCCAGAGTCTACAATATTAAGTATGGCCTTTGCTACTTAAGGCAGCAGGTAACCACTAAAATAAAGTGAAAGAGGATTCTAGGCCCAGACGTTCTTTGATATCCGAACTGTCAGCTCACTTAAACATTAGACCCACCTTGCAAAGGAGCTGAAGAAATAAATCACTTTTCTCTACTCCAATCCATCTTTCTGCCTGAGCCCATCTATCTGATGCGGCCGCCACCTTCCTGAGTCACAGGGGAGACAGGCGTAGGGCCTGGATTTCAAAAGCGTCTCGTCCCCCAGTTATACGTGAACACACACTATCCCATTCACGATCCCATAGGCTTGAGGAATTCACCCACAGACATAGATCTGAAAGGGGCTTCTGGGAGGTACCCAGGCTTCTCGTCCTGCAGCCTCACCCTTGCCGGCAACTGGGAACTGGAAGCCTCATCTTTATTTCACAACCCTTCAGGTGAAACACCCGGCCAGAGCCAAGGTGGTGGCGGCACGTGTGCCCATCAACAGGCACCAGGAACCTTCACATCAATCAGGGCTGAGGCAGACAGGCTGCAATTCAAGACTGCAGTTAAGCTCGCTGCCGCGGGACCCTCCCCTCTTTAATACCTTCGTAAAGAAGCTTCTTCCACATACCCCCAAGCCACAGTTCTTTTTCTCACCGACGTTGGCCCCATTTCTAGCCCTAGCTTTTGTACTTAAATCACGTTCTCTAGGAAGGGGTCACGGAGCCCGTAGTTTCGGATGGGGGCTTTAGAGGCCAGCCGCCAGAACCCTGGAGCCCGCCGCCCCTCCCCAAGTAGGTACACGGGCCGCTCCCTCCACCCCATGCCTACCCCGGCTGCCCCCAGAAAGCGGAGACCTGAGCGGGGTTACCTGGGGGCCCCGTGAGGAACACGTGCCTGGCCATTGCGGTGGGCGCGCGTGGGGGTCGCGGCCAGGGTTCGGGTCGGGGTCGGGGCCCAGGTCCCGCCCCCAGCCCGCGCCAGGCCCCGCCTCCGCCGACCGGAAGCACAGCTCCCGCGACCGCGCATGCGCTTCGGTCTCCCCAGCGTCTCAGCCGGCGGCCTCGGCTCGCGCATGCGCCTTGGGCTCTTGGTTTCTGCGCTCTGGATAAGTCCGCGGTCTGGCGTCCGGTGGTCAGGTGTTCTTTGGGTGCTTGTGGTTGTTCTTCGATGTCCGGCTCACCAGGGGGTGTCTCCCAGGAGACATACTTGAGAATACCTATTGAGAACTGGTGCTGGGCTAGGTGAGGCCCGTGGTCATGCCTCTGACATCCGGACCTGCAGGCTGAAATGACCCCCACCCTTCTGGAAGTTTGGTCTTAGAAACATTCCTCAGAGGGAGGAGGCTTTGCTATCGATTCGATCTCTTGGCTCCGGGTTGTCCATTAAGCTACGAGTAGAATTACCTGATAAAACGTGCTTGATGCTGGGAAATTCGGAGTGTTTGGTCTTGGGTGTGTCCTAAGTATCTGGATCTTTTATTGTTGCTGTTTTGAACTCCCCAGCAATTTCCAAAGTTCATTGGGGCTGAGAACCACTTGTTTACAGACAGACCTCCTAGCCCCGTCTTGCATATGAAGACCAGAAATGGGTCTTTTCTTTTTACCTCCATGCGGTAAGTGGAAACCACACTGGCTGGAGGATCTCGTTGAGCAAAGAATTAGGTGGCTAGACCACCTGAAGTGTTTCAGCCAGCGAAATGAAGTGGCAGTGGCCCTGGGCCAAATCTACCTGTAAACTCTTCTAGTCTGACATGTGTACAGTTTGACTTGTGATCAATCATTCTCCATCCTGGCTGAGAAAGCAATTTCACTGAGTGCTCGACTTAATTGGTTTGTGTCGAGACAGGACCTCCGGGGCTCCCCTTAGCCTGCTATATACATCAGGCAGATGGCCTCAGGTGTTTTTTTGTTTGTTTTTAGCTATTTAAAAAGTAATCATCTAAAAAATAAGATTTGTACAGTGTAGCTGTTACCATCATTTTGGCCACATTTAGAAAGCGTCATCGCTGGTAATGTAGGGCCTTCCACCTACATTTATCTTTAACCTCGTGCAAATTGGAATCAAGGAAGCTGATGCGGCCAAGTAAATCCATCGTAGTAGTTTCCAGAAGGGAAACATGTGCATGGTCATAAGTACACTCTCTTTTTTTTTTTTTATCAAAAATGTTTTATCAAAAAGCTTAAACGTTAATTGCTAATTATGTAAAATTCCCATCACTGAATAACAGTTTGTAATTTCCAAAGATCTCCAGGAATTGGATTATTTTCTTTTGATGTTATTCCTGCCATGCTGGTAGCTACTCGCCGCATCAGTTTAGGTAGCTCAATGAACATACAGACTCCAAATGTAGAGAATTGCTGTCTCAGAAAACAAAAAGAAAATTCTTCTGTAGTTGGATGTGGGCTTTTTTTTTTTTTTACTTTAAAAACCATTTATTTGGGTGGTGATTACACAGTGTCTTACCTTCCTGATAATTCATTGATCTGAGTCTTTTGACTTGTACAGTTTCTCCGATGCATTATACATCAATGGCAGATGAAATACCTTATATTACAGAAGAATTAGGAACACTTTTTAGAATAAATACATTATTAAAGTATTGTACTGAGATTAACTTTTGCTTACGATTGAGCCGTGGTATAATTATTTAAGGAACAGGTGATTTCAATTCGCTCTTCCTGCAGCATGTAGGTTCTGTCTCCCTTTTGATAAAACGTAGCATAGTGCTTTTATTAAAGCGGTTTGTAAGTGCATGTTTAAATTTTCTATGATTTCAGAATCCTAAAAGTCCTTTAAAAACACAGGGTTGTTTTTTGTTGTTGTTGTTGTTGTTGTTGTTGGTTTTCATACCTCTGCTCTGCCAGGACTGTCTTATTTTAAAGCTATCTTTGGAACCCCTTCTGTTCTGGAACCTCAGGATGGCTGGTCATTCTACAGTTAAAGGACAGAGGAGCATTTAAGAAGCAAAACAAAGGTCTTTATCAGAGTATGTGCTATAGCTTGAATGCTTGTGTACTGCCCAAATCCAAAGGTTGAAAACTCATGCCCAAACTGATGGTATTAGTGGGGCGCCTGGGTGGTTCAGTTAGATGAGCATCCAACTCTTGATTTCAGCTCAGGTCATGATGCCCCGGGTCATGGGACTGAGCCCTGCGTCCGGCTCTATGCCTTAAAATTCTCTCTCCTTCTCCCTCGGTCCCTCTCTCTCCAGTTAAACAGCAACAACAACAAATTGCTGGTGTTAGGAGGTGGGGCCTTTGGGAAGTGATCAGGCCATGAAGAGCCCTCATGGATGGGATCAGTGCCCTGATTAGAGGCCCCAGAGAGATCTGTAGCTGCTGCCACCACGTGAGGCTATGAGAGAGTCTACAACCCAGAAAAGGCTCCCCACCCATTCATGGCACTCGGATCTCAGGCTTCCAGCCTCCAGAGCTGTGAGAGATAAGTTTGTTATTTATAAGCCATCCATTCTGTGTTTTGTTATTGCAGTGCGCAAGCTGTGGTCTCCTTTAATAGTTCGGTTGTTCTGACTATAGGATCTTATTCCTGAAGAAATTATCTTGTCGGTAAATATCTAGAAAGCATATTTATCACAGTCTGGATATGAAGCCTGATCTGTTGGTACTAGGCGCCTAGTCACTATATGGAAGCAGGGGCGACTTTACACGCCCAGCATGTCTAGATGTGCCCCCCACATCACACACACACACACACACACACACACACACACACACACACACACACTTACTGGGGGCCTTATATGCCTGGGGCCTGGACACAGAACAAAGTCCTGGGTACAGGAAAACTGAGACCAGAACAAAGGTTATGGCCATGGCAGGTGTGAAAAGAGGAAAGTAGGAAAAATAACCGTGATAACAATGGTTTGCCCCCCAGGATTTATTGCCCCGTATGGAAACGGCACCCACATTATCCTTTCAGGAACATCTGTTTGCCTGTGATTAAAAAATTAGATGTCCTCCCCGACCCTGGCTCCTAGGGAGCACGTGACCCACGCCTGGCCAATGAGAGCGATCCATCTTCCCGGCTCAGTGATTGGTTCCAGGGAGCGCCTGGACCACAGCCCTTGAACCTGAGACTTTTATTTCACCTCTTCCTCTGCCTTTTAGGCATGTCATTCCTTGCTCCTCAGGACTTAGGACAGCCATCAGCCAGTGTGACTGAAGCAGAGGGACAAGGGGAGGGGTGAGAACCCCTCCTCTCTCCAGTGGCCTCCTATGCTGCTGCACATGTGTCACATATGTCAAATGTCACTGCTCTGGGAAGGCTCTTCTGAGTCTCCTGGCCCCGACCAGGGCTCCCTCAGCACCCCACAATGTGACACCATGGGGATCTGTCTAGATCCACCTCTTTTCCTGCCATCCAGCTATGAATTCCTCAAAAGGCAACACCCTAACGGATCTTTTTTTTTTTTTTAATTTTTTTTTAATGTTTTATTTATTTCTAGGAGAGAGAGAGACAGCGTGAGCAGGGGAGGGTCAGAGAGAGAGGGAGTCACAGACTGAAACAGGCTCCAGGCTCCGAGCTGGCAGTCAGCACAGAGCCCGACGCGGGGCTCGAACCCACGAACCACGAGATCATGACCTAAGCGAAAGTCGGACGCTTAACTGACTAAGCCACCCAGGCGCCCCTAACGGATCTTTTCTTACCCATCTCTTTGTTCACAGCAGGCCCCTGAGTCCTTACAGCACATTTATCCACCCACTGTGTGCCAGGAACTATTCTAGCAGTTGGGGAACACAGCAGTGAAGAAAACGGAGTCTGCTCTGGTATAGGTCATAGTCTAGTGGGCAGAGATGCACAAATACACAAGAAAATAGATACAACGCCACATGTTGGTAAGACCATGGAAGAAAAACAAAAACATGGGGAATGCAGAGGGTGGGTATGCATTTTATGGAGACTGATCAAGGCTGATGTCACTGAAAAGATACCGCCTGAGCAGAGCTCTGAAGGAAGCGAGCCCTGTAGAAGTCTGGGAGACAGCCATGTAGAAAGACAGATCCGTGGGTGCAAAGGTCCTGAGGCAGGAGTGCTTGGCTGAAGGAGGAACAGCAAACAGCTGGAGAAGGAACAGGTGGAAGAGAAGGCTACTATAATAATCTAGATGAGAGACAATCATGTGTTTACCAACACATAAAATAGATCTTTAGTAGGTGTTTTCTTGGCTAAATGAGTGAATAAGTGAATGCCATCCCCACAGATACCACCAGACTGTCAGGGAAGAAGTGAGCAATGGCAGATGGGCAGGAGAGTCACACAGGCTTTCCCAGTCTTTGGCAGTCATGCTCCGGTAAGGTCCCTCACGCAGTCACAGGACTCTGCTTGACCAATGGACTGGGCAGGGTACTCACTGATGAGGATTCCCCTTCTAATGCAGATAGTGGAGGTCGGTTCATGTGACATACTAAGTACTAGGACAGCAAATCCCCACTAGAAGTTCCCAGTCACAGCTCTGTAGTTCCCCATCAGGGTCACATACACCATCCCATCCACCTCTCTTTGCCAAGGTCACCTGAAGTTACAGAGGTCTGGGAGAATTGGCTCTGAAGAGCCTCTAGGCGAAGCAGGTGTCCTACCTGTTGTGGGCAGATTTGTCCAATAACTCCCCAAATCCCCTGCCCCCCGAACTGTATGTACCATGCAGACATGTTATGTTAAATCCCCTTGAACTGACCCTATACCAGCAAGGGAATGGGACCTCCCTCCCACAACCTCAAAGACCTGGATTCTGCTGAGAGCAAGGCTGAGCTTGACCGTGGATTTTCCCCAACTCCCCAAATGAGAACTCAGCCTGGCACACACCTTCTGAGAAGAAAACTCACTTGTACTTGTGACTGGACTTTTGACCTCCAACACTGTCAGCTTATAAGTGGGTGGGATTGTAAGTTGTTACGTCTGTGGTAATTTGTGACAACAGCAATGGAAAGTGATAGACCACTCACATTTGCACTGTGCACTCACCTGCATCCCCGTCCTAGAACTTTCCAGGTCGGCTTCAGTCCCAGGCTCGAGTACTCTGCTCGTTATATTTGGAGTGATACTGGGAACATAGCCTGTACCTTTCAACTGGATGACTGTTAAACAATTTGTGAACATATTTTAAAACTACCTTAAAACAGACCTCCCATAAGCTAAGCGCTTGACATATATCAACCCCCTGAATGTTTAGACTCCCTTTAAGGTGGAGATTCGCATACCCACCCTACCCTCACTTGATAGGTACGTCGAGCCTCAGAGAAACTGAGTAGCCAGCCCAGCCAAAGGCACAAAACTATTTGGTACGAAGAGTGAGACCAGAGCCGGACTTGGTGCCTTCGAGACCTGTGCTGTGTTCCACACTGACCTTCGTGCTGAACTTTGTCTGCGGTTTTCAGCACAATAACGTGGTATTGTGTTTCGTGTTTCCAGAGGGGCAGTGCACATTGATCCCTTTCCCATCGTCCCTCCTAACACCATGCCAGGGCTGAAAGCCAGATCGTGGGGTTGGATATGTCTAGTGCTAACTTGTGGCAGACAAGTAACTGGGGGCATTTTCAGCCAGATTCTGTTCTTGCCCCCTGCCCAGAAACAACCCCCAGTGGCTAGTGAAACAAAGATCCTGGATTCTTGACTTCGGTCACCCCAGGTGAGATGGGGCAGATTTTCACAGAGATGAGGACAGACAGAACTTGTTCCTTTTTTTTAATTAAAAGAAAATTTTTAATGTTTATTATTTTTGTGTTTTTATAATGTTTATTTATTGTTGATAGAACACAAGCAGAAGTGAAGAGAGAGAGGGAGACACAGAATCTGAAGTAGGCTCCATGCCGGGCTCGAACCCGCAGACCGTGAGATCATGACCTGGGCCAAAGTCAGAGGCTTAATCAACTGAGCCACCCAGGCACCCCTATTTTTGAGAGAGAGAAAGAGACAGAGAATCGATGGTTGAAAAAAACACCATCAATGTAACTAGTGTCACGGAACCATACACTTAAAAATGGTTAAGGGGCAGGCACCTGGGTGGCTCAGTCGGCTGAGCATCTGACTCTTGATTTAAGCTCAGGTTATGATCTCATGGTTCGTGTGTTCAAACCCCACATCTGGCCCTTCATTGACATCGAAGAGCCTGTTTGCAATTCTCTCTCCCTCTCTCTCTGCCCCTTCCCTGCTCACTCTCTCTCTCTCTCTCTCTCTCAAAAATAAACAAACTTTAAAACAAAACAGAAAAGAAAACAAGGGCTAAGATTTTACTGAATTAAAATTTTAAAAAATCATTATATGGAAAGTCAGCAAGAGAAGAGAGATCCCTAAAGCCTGGAGTGGTCAGAGAGGGACCTCTGAGCTGGGCTGCTAAGGACACATCCCTGAACGGGTAAGGATGGGAAGGCAGAAGGGGAGCCAGGAGGGAGATCGCTCTTGCGAATAACTCTGATGTCCAAAAGTGGATCTTTTATCCAGGAAGGGCTTTCACTGTAGCTGGAATCCTGGCAGACTGGTACTCGAATTTAAAGGCTGGTGCAGATCCTTGGGAGGGATCGCTCTGGGCCTCCTGATATGGCCCCACAGGCCTATTGAGGATAAAGACATGCGTGTCCCCTCTTTGTCGCTAGCCAACAGTCCTAACAGGAGACTTCCAGCACAGAGCTCCTTTCTTACAGTGCCCTCAAGTCAGAGTGGCTGAAGGGCCTTGGAGGGCCAGCCTCCCAATCACGCAGACTGTAATGTGGGAGGGGGAGGGGCAAAGAACAGGACGAAACGGGGTGGCGGTTCTTGAGCCCTATGGGTAGGAGGAAGGCTGGGCTGCACAGTGCCACGACACTTTCACACAGTCGCACCCCACCCCGCTCACATGCAGCCCCCACTCCACCGCAGATGAGCAGCCCCCCTATCATCCCGCAGACCTGAGGCTCGGTGGTGGGGGCCCTGTTCATCTTTACCAGCAGGGCGGGCCACCCCACACTTGCACAAGTGAAAACGGGGCGCGGCTTGCCACCCTGCCATGGTGGGCAAGTACTACTCGAGTGTGACCGCTTTTCATAGAAATAAACATTCGGAAACGTGAAAGGAGCCCTGAACCGGGAATTCAAGTCGCTGAGCTGAGATCGGATTGTTATTTTACCCTAGGCAAGTTGTTCAGCTTCTCTGGGCGTCGGCATCTGTAACTGAAAAATACAAATAAAATTCCTGCGCGGCGGGACGCTCACATGTGCTCCAAGAATGAAGTGGAATTATTTACGGAGAAGCTCTTAAAAAGCGTAGTCGATCAGCGATCCTCCGCGCCTTGAAGGACAATGTGCCAAATGCGTAACTGGCATCTTCTCTTAAGATTTGTATTCCCCCCCCCAAGAAGCGTTTCTTAGACTCGTTTTTATACCCCAGGGTTGCCTTTTTTTTTTTTTTCCTTTTTCTAAATTCTCATTATGTACAATTCCAAACATGTAAGAACAGAGAGAGAATAGCATCATCGGCCCCGGGGACCCAAAGCCAGCTTTAGCAATTATCAACACATGGCTGATATTATTTCATCTGTCATCTCTCCACCCTCTTCCTGCCTCCTTTTCAACCCACTCTGGAGTTTTCCAAGCCAAATATCAGACATCCTATGATTTCATTAGTCAATATGTGCATATGCCTTTCTAAAATATTAGGATACTTGGGAAGACATAACCACAATACCATTACCACATCTAAAATATTATTTCTGGATATCATAAAATACCAGGTTGCTGTTCATGGTTCCCTAATGAGCTCATTCACTTTTTTTTTTTTTTTTCGGTTTGTGTCAGATCTCTGTCAGGTTCATAGTTGTAATTAGTTGAAGCATCTTGCATGCCTTTAAAAGGACCCCTTCCATCTCTCCTTTTTTCTTGGAAGACACTGCTGGTTTATCCTATACATTTTTTCCCAGTGTGGGTTTTGCAGGCAGGTGATGGTTCTGTTGAGACTGCTCTTCTGTGTCCTGTGTTCTTTCTAGATTGGTGTTCCATCAGGAGACCTGCTCAGACAGCCTGCCCCTGGGACGCCATTGATTCTTCTTGTGTCCAGCTGCAAGTCAGGTTTGCAGAGTTTAATCTTCCTCTTGTAGCAGCTCCTCTTCCTCCTCCTCATCAGATGGGAAGTTTGTTACACTCACCCCCTAGGTGCCAGGCACTGTGCTGAGCCCTTATAGGCATTATCTCATCCTGTTTTCCCAAATTTGACATTCATTCTAGCCATTTTATTGCTTCCAGCTCTGCGCAGACTCTGGGACTGGACCAGGCTGCGCTGGGCCCCCCTTCAGTCCCCCCCCCGCCCCCCGATAAATCCACGGAGCCCAGGAATCAGTTGGCATTGCAGACCGCAGCAAAGAAACCAGAAACCAGCTCCTCCTAAGGAGCCTCCAGATCACTGGCACCCAGAGCCAACCCTGCCTCTGGGCATATGAGATGATAAAGTCTTCTTGTCATTTAAGTCATTTGGAATCAGAAGAAATTTATCTGATAGAATAGAAAGATACTATCAAGTAAGTGAAGCAAAGGAACAGCATAGGATATTACAAGTATAATGCAATGACGACTGTATAGAAATAAAATTAGATTCAAGACAGCTACTTGAAAAATGGTCGGAAAGAAATCTGAAACGTTAACAGTAATGCAGATGAGCAGTGGGAAAATGAGTTAATTTTCATCGTTACGTTTCTCCATGTTTAGAGTTTTCCAAAATCATGAATAACGTTTTTGAAAATGTACACATATACACACACACCCCCAATACCAGCACACACAATGTTGTGGGATTTAGGCACAGCCAGGAATTAAGGCCCCAATTCCCCACAAGCACATTGAGTCAGGTTAAGAAAGGACATCATCTTGTTCTAGTGCGTAACTTGAGAATTCGATTTTATTTCAATGTTTGTACGTTTGCTGAAATCCAAACGTATCGTATTGTGTTTCGATCCATCGCGCACTGCGGTCCGGTCGCTGCTCTGAAAATGGCTGGTACGGAATTGTTTGGCAGAGCTACACCCTCTGTAGGGACTCCGAGCAGTGACCGGAGCAAGCGTAGGTTTACAGGTGACACCAGAAGTGCGGGACAAGCGAGAAGCAAGCAGCGTGTAGGCGCACGCGCAGACCGACCACGTTCAAAACTGTTGGCAGCTGCCGCTTCTAAGAGTGGTCCCCCTCTGGTCTAGACTCAGGGTGCTGCGCGCCCCTGGTCTGCGCTGCCCCCGCATCGCCGGGAGCTCCTTAGAAAGGACTTGGCAGTGGACCCCGCAAATACTGAGGACCTGAAGTCACTAGTCCATCTGCCCTCTTAGTTCTGGGGGAGTGCCAAAATCAGGTGACTTGTCCCCACAACGTTTCAGTGGAGCCCCGAATTTCAAATCAGGAAGTCATGTTTTCTGTAGTCGCCATGGAAATTTAGGGGACAAAGTCCCAGAATTGGGGAAGGGGCCAGAGGAAAGAGGTCGTCCGCATCTGGGGATGCAGTGGTGGGTGATAAGAAGTGCGTGGCTCCTGGGTTGGCTGGAGAGTACAGGTAGACAGCGCGTGTGTTTTTTTATCCATTTAATGTTCCAACATTCTTCCAGCAAAAAAAAAAAAAAAAGAAAGAAAAGTCTTTGTTTCTCTGAAATTCAGATGAAGCAAGCGTCCTGTATTTTTCTTGGCCACATCTGGAAATTCTGAGGGTGCTGTGTCACTAACGGTGCCCTGACAAGTGTCGCCTCTATACCTCTCTCCTTGGCAGAGTGAGGAACTTGGGCCAGAAAGCCTCTATGGGGTCCCTGGCTCTCAAATTCTGTTTCTGAGATACAACTGGGAGAAGGAAAAGTGAAACCTGAGGCTTAGACCGTCTATGAAGGCAAAAAAAAAAGAAACAAGAAAAAGAAAAGAAATGACAGATGGTAAGTGACAGGAAATTTATCCAATATCTCTACAGTTCCAAACTGATGCTATTCACTGGATTTTTCTCTTTTCATTTAGCACTTAGCAAGACAAGATCAAAAGGCAAAGTTAGTATCAAAATATTAAAGGGGTTCATGTCAAATAATTATGAATGAATCATTCACTTTATTGTTATCAATTATGAAAAACTGGAAATAATTGAAATGTCCTAAAATAAAGGTATGTTTACATAACTTATGACAGAGTCATACTGTAGAATACTATATTTTATGTAGCCAGGGCCAATTTTTGCTTATGAAGAATTTTATTTAGCATAGGAAAATATGTTAAATGTTTAAAATAAAGGAATCAAACCAATATAAAGTCTAAAGTATGGATGTATGTATTATGTTTGCACAGAAATAAGCCTAAAGGTGAATGATTTAAATGTTGATATTGGTTATCTCTGAATAGTTGATTTCCAGTGATTTGGATTTTTCTCACTTATGGTTTTCTGTGTCTTCTGTTTTCTATAAAATCATGTTTTTGGGTTTTTTTTGGTGTCCCTGGGTGGGCTCAAATGTATCACTTTTTAAAAATTTATTTATTTTAAGAGAGAGAGGGAGAGTAGGAGCAGAGAGAGAGGAGAGAGAGAGGGAGAGAGAGAATCCCAAGCAGGTGTCTGCACTGTCAGCACAGAGCCAGAAGTAGGACTCAAACCCATGAACCATGAGTTCATGACCTGAGCCAAAACCAAGAATCTGACGCTTAACCGACTGAGCTCCCCCTAGGCACGCCTCACTTTTATAATCAGAGAATGCTGACATTCTGTAAGTGGAGAACTCTTTGAAAAGAAATGGGCTATGGTCCATCCATAGGTATCAGAGTATAAACCCCTTATTAATATATTTTTAATTCTAAATTAAATATTTTAAACTTGAAATCCTTTCAATTTTTAATTCTAATATTCTTTAAATTCTAAATAATCCTTTAAATTCTAAAATAACCACTAAGAAACAGATTGAGAACTGGAAATGCAGTTATTGAGATGTAAATCTACATGTGGGGGCCAGTTCTTTCTTTCTTTCTGGTTATTACAAAATTTCATGATCATTCACACTTCCTGTCATTTTCCACCTCCAGAAATGAAGTCTACAGTAAGCGCTTGGCCTTCCAAGAATCTGGCCGAGTCTTCAAGGCCACGGAGGAGCCAGTATGGGGGAGGGGGTATAATTTCAGATGTGTGGAGGGTTAGGGCAAGCCTCTGTGGACACATTTGAGCAAAGTTCTGAAGAAAGCAAGGAGCCAGCTACTCAAGTATCTGAGGGAAAAGCTTTTCCAGTACAAGGAATGGCAAATGCAAAGTCTTTAAGGCATATTTGAAGAATAGGAGGTGGCTAGTATGGCTGGAATAGAGTAAGCTGGCGGGAGAGCAGTGGAAGAGGCTATAAAACACTATGTAATCTGAAAGAGTGTTGACACTTAACGAATTAAAATTCAAAACAGAAATGCAGTGTAATATAACCATCTTCTTTGCACAAAATAATTACAGTAATTTTTCAAGGCTTAATTCATACGTCACCATGGGTTTCTTAGCCAGGGTTCTCCAGAGAAACAGAATCGCATGGCTATGGAGATTGACAAGTGAAAACAAATCTGCTGGGGAGGTCAATAGGCTGGAGACCCAGTTCAAGTCCACAGGTCATCAGGCAGGAGAATTCTGTGTTTCTTAGTGTTTTGTTCTAGTCTTAGTTTTTGTTCTAATCAGGCTTTCAACTGATTGGGTGAGCCCCCCCCCCCACCTTATGAAGGAGAATCTGCTTTACTCAATGTCCACCATTTTAAATATTAATCTCAGCCCTGACCCACCCTCAGAAAAGAATCTGGATAATTTTTGGCCAAACAGCTGGGCCCTATGGTTCAGACATGTTGATGCATAAAATTAACCATCACAGTGGGTGATGTGGTCTGGTCATAGGTTAAAGTTGGCCATTCTGATATAGTTGTATGATGTCTGTCTTCATCAAGTCCTACGAGTGAGCTGCTGTGACTGTGCCTTAGGAGATCATCTGAGGCCAAGCCAAATGGTCTTCCTGTGCCCTTTTGTGAAGGGACCTTCACTCTGTCTCTCTCTCTCTCTCTCTGTCTCTCTCTCTGTCTCTCTCTCTCACACACACACACACGCATGCATGCACGCACACACCTCACCTACTCTCACTGAGGGCCCAGCCCAAGCGGGGGGGGCTTACTCAATGCTTTACCTCTTGGCCTTGAGGGAACATCTCCCTGCCACACAATTACTGCTCTTCTCCCTCGTGGATATTTCCTCTCTTAGCAAATTCTATCCTCTCTATTTACAGATGACCCCATTAATAATGTCACTTTCTGTATCAAAGAAACCAAACTTCCGAGGGGGACACCGAATAAGGGAATCTGGGTTAGAGCTGTTCAGCCTGAAGCCCCCAAGTTCGGTTAGACTGCTATCCGGAAGGGAGAAGGGACAAGGATAAGCCTGTTTCTCCCCACCTCCAGCCTCAGTGATACGGGCGACCCGGGGGGGAAGCCGGCACTGTTGCCTCGGAATCACACTCTCAGGCCCAGGGCCTGAAGAAGCTGCAGGAGGAGATGTAGCAGGAGCTAGGGGAGCCCACAGTCCAGGAGCACCCCCAGCATCAGGGGGAGCTGGTAGATGAGCGACAGGGCACAGCACTGACCCTGGGCCTGGTGCACTGAACTGATCCTCTGAGACCAAAGCACACAGCTGTTGCTTTACTGCTGCCTTCCAATCATGCCGGAGATGTTTCCCGAAGCCCAGAGCTAACCCAGAAGATGGGAGGAGGGACAGAAATTCTGGAAAATATAATCCCAGCGTGGTTGTGGTGACACAGCCCAAAGTCATCACAGCCTATTCCATGTGAACACAGCATCCGCGGATACCGCGATTTGCCAAACATCACCTCCAAGCCAAGACCATCGCCAGCTCAGGTCTCCGCCTAGCATAATGCAGCAATTCCTAGTAAGACTGATACAAAAGAGGGTGTGCTAACTCTTCATCCGCCTTTGCGTGAGCATCCTTTTCTAGCTGGTGCCCTGGACTAGTCTTGAGATCAGAGTCAACCACTATTCACACTTATTATGTTTGATATTAGGGGAATGGAAGAGAGGAAGAAGACATGGTTACTGTACACACATTAAAATAAAGAAATAATGCTCATACTGTTACACTTTCATTTCTCTGATAGGTCACGTGGCCGCAGGTAGCTGTGTTTATAGCTACCTGTGTTTACGACCCATTCCAAATTCCTTTTGTCCTCAGCAAGCAGCTCTGCTTGCAAGGTGTGATCCCTTGCCTGGTGAAGTGACCCAAGCCTTCATGTGCTTCGTTTCAGAAGGTTCTGGTCATTAGGAATCCTGCTAGAATGGGTTGCTGGTTTTCCTTTGATACTGCCCAAGGTAATGCATTCTTGACATAAGTCTCCTCCTCCCCCACTCCCAGGGGGTAATAACAATCCAATTTTTCCTGGCTAGTCAGGATCCATCACTCCAATCAGTCCAGTAATCCCCTTCTTTGCCAGTTGATTCACTAGCATGGGGAGCCCAAAGTGACCGGTGGGCTGTTTTACCTTTCATTGTAAGATTTCTTTAAAGCATGTTCATTTATTTTGAGAGAGAAACAGAATGTGCACACAGAGGAGGGGCAGAGAGAGAGGAGGAGAGAGAGAATCCCAAGCAGGCTCTACACTGTTAGCACAGAGCCCGACTTAGGACTCAGTCTCACAAACCATGAGATCATGAGCTTAGCCAAAATTGAGAGCCAGATGCTTAATTGACTGAGCCACCCAGGCACCCTCTACCTTCCATTTTATTTTATTTTATTTTATTTTTTATATTTTTTTAATTTATTTCTAGGAGAGAGAGAGAGCGAGCGTGAGCAGGGGAGGGTCAGGAGAGAGAGGGAGTCACAGACTGAAACAGGCTCCAGGCTCTGAGCTGGCAGTCAGCACAGAGCCCGACGCGCGGCTCGAACCCACGAACCACGAGATCATGACCTAAGCGAAAGTCAGACGCTTAACCGACTAAGCCACCCAGGCGCCCCTCTACCTTCCATTTTAATGGAACCATTGGTGTGTCAGGCGCCCCTCTACCTTCCATTTTAATGGAACCATTGGTGTGTCTCCTTCTGGAAGCATTTATCCTTTGAGACTGGTCTTCCTGACCAGCAGAGCCCAAAGTCGTGGTGATGGAAGAAAACATATGTCATTAGGGATAATAATGAGAGGAGCCACTTCTGTTTCCACCCCCTGGTTTCCAGCCCCTTGAATTCTGGCTGTAGGGAACAGCATCATATTTGGTTGGTTGATTTAGAAAGTATATTACACACTCCATGCACCCAGCTGACAGTGTAACTGCACTTCCAAATGTCTCTTCATTGTTCCATGAAGCTGGGCACGTGGAATTATGGGAAACAGAGTAAAAGCAACAATTCCATGAGAACGGAACTTTTGCTGCAGTTCATTGATTGAAAAGTGAGTCCCTTGATCAGAAGCGATGTTGGGTAGAACAGTAGGATGGAGGATAAGCCTCTCCATAATTCCATTTGATTTGTTTGCTTGAGTGGCTCACAAAACTCAGATGAATATTTACTAGGTTATCAGTTTACTATAAAATGCTATGACTCAGGAACAGCCAGATGGAAGAGATGTATAGCCCAAGGTCTGAGGAAAGGTATGGGGAGCTCCCACACTCTGAGTACCACTGTCCCCAATTCTCCACATCTTCACCAACCCAGAAGTTCTCTGAACACTCTCAGTTTGGGTTTTTATGGAAGCTTCACTACATAGGCATGGTTGATTAGATCATTGGCCATTGGTTATTGAACTCGATCTCCAGCCCCTCTCCCCTCCCCAGAGCTCAAGAAAGTGGGACTGAAAGTTTCAACCTTTCACACATGCTTGGGTCCCCTGGAAACCAGCCTCCATCTTTATTTATGTGCTTTCTAAAAGTCTCCTTGTTGATATAACAAAAGACACCTTGAATGCTCTTATAAATTAGGAAATTCCAAGGGTTTGAAGAGCTCTGTACTAGAAATGGGACCAAAGACCAAGTACATGTTTTTAGTATAAATCACAGTATCACAAGGGACATATGTGGTAGCTTATTCTTCATCTTGGAAGGGACATCTCAACAAAATCCAAATCACTGATCTCCTGGAAATTTAACCAAAAGGGTGGTAGCTTTCAGAATTTTTGTGAAATTCATTTCCTATCTTTTGTTTTTTTATCAAGGTATCTACAGCAATTGCTGTTAGTAACTGTGAAGGCTCTGGGATTTTACACTACTTGGAAGCTAATGAGTTCCCCGCCACAGTTTCATGGATGCTGGTAGAAGACATGAGATTCCTGGGTCAGAGACAAAAGACTTTCTTATTCAGAGCAATAGCAGTGAGGAGAATATCAGCCTTTCTTGTACTAGTTCCCCAAGCTCAATTTCCTACAAAGCAACTCAAAGAGGACCATGTGATACCTGTTCAGATTCTATTACAGAAGAACCATGAATTTAAGGAAGCCGAATCTTTGATAATAGGCAGTAAGTATGTCTGCTCTTTGCTCCAGAGGGAGACATTATCATTATGCTGTCCTGTAAGCATGCCTAACCTCTGGTCCAAGCCTAATCATTACACAGATTTCCTTAAAAGATAGTTCAGAATAAAAACAGTCAGTGCCTCTGCTTGTAAGACATGCAGAAAGGTGAAAAACATTATCTCCTGATGTTTGCTTCTTTTGTTCACCAGGGAGAAATCGGCATGGTACCTCTAATATAATGAACTGGCATGATGTCCTGTGTGATGGGAAGGTGTTTAGAAAAGACTTGGGACTGGAGAGGGGATATTGCTTTGAGACAGCACAGTTGAGATGTGTTTCTAAACCCTGCCAGTTTGAAAGTAAGTGGCTTCCGTGGTTTTTCCTAACAGGTGTAGAGAAAAAGCATTCCCTAGATCAACAGCCAAATACATTTGCTAGGGGATGTATTGATTCCATATGGCAATAGAAACACATCTGCAATAATAGCTGTGATTGGAGTCACAGCAGGACCAGCTTTGTGAGAATCCATCTTCATTTTCCCAGACTCATCTGTCTTCTCCACAAGCCAAATAGGTGAGTAGGATGGAGACATGTCAGAATTGCTACTCTTGCATCTTTTAAGACCTTGATTAGGTGACAGTGATCTCTGAAGTCTCCCCATGAATGTACTTTTGCTTTTAGTTTACCGTTTGGTTCAGTAAAGGCTGCTGTAGTGGCTTCTTTTGGGTCCCTTTTCACTCTAACATCTTTACTCCAGAGATCAGGGAACCGACATGGAGAGTTCGCCTTTCGCGGAGTACATTCCAATTATGCATTCCTCACACATTGCCTGTTGTTGAGTGTGTTCCAATTATACATTCCAAACTGAGTAAACCACCATAGGGTGGGTTTGGGGCCCACTGGGTCCACTATAAGATGGACTTACATCAAAACTTCAAAGCCCTAGTTCTGACTAGTGGAGTATAGTGGTGGTTTGGTTCCAGAAATGAGTTTTGGTTCAGAACCAGGAGCTTGAATATCCCTGAGAGGCTGGATTGTTTACCTTACCCCAGTACACAATCACTTGTAAATGGCCACAGTTTCTTCTGCAGGAAGATTTGTAGTTTGCTATGTAGCTTGGTCCTTCCTCTAGAGGGCTTAGCCTCCCTTTCATTCAAGGGGATCTGTAGGCAAGGGCTAAGGTGAGGCAAGAGAGAGACTTGTGCATAGAATTTAAGGAGGCGATTATTACCAGGGTCCTGCAGGAGCCCGTTCTGCATTTGCATAACTCAGGGAGTGAGTGCCTCCTTAAATCTAAGGCTTTAAACTTGGTCTTTCTTGTCTCCCTCCAGACTTGAGCTGACTCAAGTCTGAAAACTGGTTGAGAGGCTGTAAGGCTGTCTTTTGGTGACTCAGCTCAGACTTCTGATCACCAGACACAGAGCTTTTCTGCTTATAGAAAATAAGACTTCAGTAGGCGCCCAACTATTTCAGTTCTAGGGACACCGTGACCAACAGTAAAGACATTGTAGGACAGACTATTTTGATTACTGAATAGTCTGATTACTGCATGGCTTTTTCCGCTGTCTGTCACCACGAGTCCTTGTCTGTGACTCAGTGCTTCTGCCTAACCCTAACATCCCAGGGCTCCAAAATCTCTACCGAATGCAGGGAATCTAGTTCAGTGACAACAGTTCTCACTGGTATTCCTGGCCCAATGATAATGTCACCGCCACATCCTCTCTCACAAAAGTGTCGAGTGATTTAGTAAGCATAGCAGGACAGAAGTCCCAGAAGGTCCAGATGAATGGTCTACAATCCATAGCCTTTGGTGCAGGTGGAAAGATGACTCTTTTCTTCATTGCACAGTCCCCACTTACAAAATGTGTCAAATTTGCCACTGAGTGGTATCGCCACACTGACATTCGATACAGAGAGCACGGTGTCATTGTCTGTCTGCCCTGCTTCCCAGCAGCACAGGCTTTCAGTACAGGCTAAGCCTGGCTGAGTGGGGGACAGCAAGTGCCCATAATGGTACCCAGGGAGCCTCCCAGTGCCCTTGATCCCAAGGCAGTTGACAAGGCAGCAAAACACTGAGCCCTGTTTGGTTGAGGCCCTCCAGTAGTATTGGGCATATCTTGGGGGGCCTATTTGCATTAATCCAGCTACAAATGCTATAGAAAACAAAAGGAGGAAGAGATCACATGACACAGGGCTCAGAAATCTTCAGCTCTATGATTTCTATTTCAAAGAAATTCTCAGAACCGCTTTTATACCAAGGAAGATGGCAGAAATCTGCACTTCTGCTCCAAATCTCTTCTTTTTTTTTTTTTTTTTTTTTTTTTTGGACAAACTAACCACTTTTGAATTCCCCTTGGTCCATTTTCAGGGCTAACCTAGTTCTCTTCTGTGCCAGGTTTGATTTGTTCTAGTCGTCTCTCCAGATTTCGGAATAACTGAGCATCTGTGTGGGTTTAGATGGATATAAATTACTTTTAAGGCACTCATCGACTTTGAGCCTAGGGCTCTTTTTTTTTTTTTGAAAACTGAAGGATTTCACTGAACTCCCTCATACTCTGTCACTGTAATTGAAAAAGCAAACTTATAATTAATGCTTTTCTTGCTCGATTTAAAACATGTTTTCTGACATTGCAAACTTTGAATGTGTACATCTTGCCTGTCTCCTAGGTCTTACAAATAAGTGGCCATTTAATTCTACAAAGAGACTATTTTAAGTTGCAAAGAAAATTACTCTTTCCTTTCTTCTTATCTAAAGTAAGGAAGCTATTTGCCTTCTTCTTCCTTCCGTTAATTCATTCTCCTGGAAGCTCTTTGACTTGCTTTTGTAAGTCCCAAAGACTTGGGGAGAAGTTTAAAGCTGATAAATAACTCTCAAGATACACGGTTTGCTCTAATTCATTATGATCTCCATTTTGAAACCAGAAGCTTCCAGTCTCACTTCAGAAACTGAACCTGTTTTGTGGTGAAATCTGCTTAATGTTTTACAAGAATCATCTTGTTTAATCCACATAACAGCACTACCGAGATGGGCACTTTTTTTTTTTACTTCATCCTTAAATTTTATTTAAAAAATTCGTTTTAATCTTTTAATGTTTATTTAGCCTTGAGAGAAAGAGAGCGTGAGCAGGGGAGGAGCAGAGAGAGAGGGAGACACAGAATCTAAAGCAAGCTCCAGGCTCTGAGCTGTCAGCACAAAGCCTGATGTGGGGCTCGAACCCACGGACCACCAGACTACTACCAGAGCCAAAGTTGGATGCTCAACCACCAAAACACCCAGGCTGCCCCTACTTTATCCTTTTTTAAATTTAAAATGTAGTTAGTTATTATACAGTGTAGGGGCACTGGAGTGGCTCAGTTGGTTAAGTGTCCAACTTCAGCTCAGGTCATGATCTCACAGTTTGTGAGTTCGAGCCCCACATCGGGCTCTGTGCTGACGGCTCAGACCCTGGATCCTGCTTCGGATTCTGTGTCTCCCTCTCTCTCCACCCCTCCCCCACTCATGCTCTGTCTCTCAAAAATGAATAAGTGTTAAAAAATATACAGTGTAATATTGGTTTCAGAAGTAGAATTCAGTGATTCATCACTTACATACAACTCTGGTGCTCATCACAAGCGCCCTCCTTAACACCCGTGACCATCTAACCGAGATCCTTTATTTTTAAAAAGTGAAGGTGCATAGCCTTTAATCAGTTTTGTCAAATGCATGACAGAGAGCATTTTTATCACCTCAGAAAGTTCTCTTGGGCCCCAGCCCAGAAAGTCACTGCTACACGTACACAAAACAACCCCTGATCTGATTTCTATCAAAATAGTTCAGTCTTTCCTCTTCAGAATGCCACCTGGCATATATTTTTGTGTGTATTTGACTCCATTCACTTATAATATCCATACTCTTGGTTCCTTGAGTTACGACCAGGGAGGCCCATCTCTAGAAACTCAGCTACAGAGCTAGAGAAAATGAAGCAAGGAAGAAGTGGACACTGGCTGACCTGGTACAAGGTATGGAAATAAAGAGCTCTATGAATTTATTTCAAGGAGTTTTTTTATGAGTTCCTTTTTTTTTCTGAATAGTATTATATAATTTATTATATTGATAGCCAGGGTTTGTTGATGTGTTGATAGACATTTGAGTTATTTCCAGTTTGAGGCTATAGCCAAGATAAACACACACTATAAACGTTCACGCGTTGGGGCGCCTGGGTGGCTTAGTCGGTTAAGCGTCCGACTTTCGCTTAGGTCATGATCTCGCGGTTCATGGGTTCGAGCCCCGCGTCGGGCTCTGTGCTGACTGCCAGCTCAGAGCCTGGAGCCTATTTCAGAGTCTGTGACTCCCTCTCTCTCTGACCCTCCCCTGCTCACGCTGTCTCTCTCTCTCTCTCTCTCTCTCTCTCTCTCTCTCTCCTAGATAAAAAATTAAAAGAAAAAAAAAGAAAAAAAGCATTCATGCGTCTGTCTTTGTGTGGATATGCTTTTATTGCCCTTGAGTATCCATTGAGGAGTGGAATGGCTGAGCCATATAGTAGGTATATGTTACATTTACAAGAAACTGCCAAATAACCAATGCGGTTGTAAAATTTTACTTTGCTACCAGAAATGTACGACAGTTCTAATTGCTGCACATCTTTGCCAACACTTGGTATTGTCAGACCTTTTTAAACAATGGCATCCATTAAAAGGTACCTTGTGCATTTAATTTGCATTCCCTGCTGACTCATGATATTAAGCATCTTTCACATGCTAATTGGTCATTCATATAGCTTCCATTGGGAAGGACCCAATTCCTCCCCCATTTTATTGTTATTTTTTATTTTTTTAAATGTTTAATTTATTTTTGAAGGAGAGAGACAGAGCATGAGCAGGGGAGGGGCAGAGAGAGAGAGGGAGACACAGAATCCTAAGCAGGCTCCTGGCTCCCAGCTGTCAGCAATCACAGAGCCCAATGCGGTGAGATCACGACCTGAGCCAAAGTCAGAGGCTAACCAGATTGAGCCACTCAGGAGCCCCTCCCCCATTTTAAAATTAGATTGTTTGACTTCTTGTTACCAAGTGAGAATAGCACTTTATATACTCTGGATAAAACTTCCTTGTCAGAGGAACCATAAACGTTGCCTCTGGCACTTATTATCAGTGCTAGAATTTAAACAAAACATTACCTGGACATATTGGAAACTTGTTGAAATCCTAACCAATTAAACACTTATAGACCTAAGATCACACATTGCAGGTGGAAGTCTGAGACAAGACTCAGACATCCCGATTCAGGTTTTGTGACTTCCATAGACAAGAGGTCGCAAGAGAATGTCAACCCATCGCTGCTGAAAGAAAAGGTATTGACCCAAGCCATGGCCATGGAAGAGTTAAATCAGCAAGATTATGATACAAATACATTCTGGCTAAACCTGGAGCAAGGGAAGAAGCTGCCTGTAGGAGGTCAAAGCCATTAGTTACATCGGAAAGCAGGTTGTTTCTGTCTGTATCCTGGAGGGACCAAGCAGAGAGGTCATCGTTGCGTGGGCACAACCCTGCCTGTGTACACAACCAATGGAAACCAACCAGGGGGCCTTCAGTAAAAAATTATAAAGTAATAAAATAAAATAATGCCAAACGTGCTGGAGAAATAATTTTAAAGGTGTAGGTGTTACCTGTTTGTCTATCCCGGGAAACATCGAGCAATGATTAGATGCCTTTTAAAGGAAGGAGTTTGGGGTGCCTGGGTGGCTCAGTCGGTTAAGCACCCAACTTCAGCTCAGGTCATAATCTCATGGATCGTGAGTTCGAGCCCAACGTTAGGCTCTGTGCTGACATCTCTGAGCCTGGAGCCTGCTTCAGATTCTGTCTGCTTCTCTCTCTGTTCCTCCCCCGCTTATGCTCTCTCTGTCTCTGTCTCTCTCTCTGTCTCTCTCTCTCTTGCTCTCAAATAAAAAAATAAGCATTAAAAAAGTAAATAGAAGAAAGAATTTGTCTGTAGGGGGTTAAGTGTCCAACTTCGGCTCAGGTCATGATCTCACAGTTCCTGGGTTCATGCCCCACCTTGGACTCTGCACTATGGGTGTGAAGCCTGCTTGAGATTCTCTCTCTTTCTCCCTCTCTCTCTGCCCCTCCCTGACTCACACTGTCTCTCAAAATAAGTAAATAAACTTAAAAAAATAATAAAGGAAAGAATCTGCCAGTAGAGCGTTGCTGAATCTAGACAGCTCCTAGCTGCCTGTAGCTCTTCATTTGCATGAAAAGCTGAAGGGACTTTTAATGATGATGACTTTGATTATGCAGATTTATCTCCTCAACCAGTGACTTTAAGGGTCAAGGGCTCTTACCAAAGGGCTAGGCGTCTTCATTCCTGGCTGAATCTGTGATCCAGAGACGGGTAGAAAGGATCAATCAGAAAATGGAGGACAGCGAGCATTGGTTTGTTGGCCTGATAGAAGTGCTTGGAAAGCGTAGAAAATGGTATTTTTGAGTAGAAAATGGTATTATCTTCCTCTCCTTTTTATGTATTGCTCTGAGTTGGCTTCCCAGGGACTTTTAGTAAATATTATATATTAAAGTAATAGAATGAATTTACAAATGAAAATTTAAAATTATAATAATTTTCAAACACCGCACTTTTAGTGTAATCATTCTTTACATGGGATGGACTCTGTCCACTCATATTTGGTTACCTGTTCTGGATGATCCACACCAGAATGCAGCCCAGTTTTCTGTTAGCAGCGGTGAATGTGCTCCGGTATTCCTTTCTCTCCTCTGCTATATGGCGGACATGGCTTGGGCGATGGGGTGATGTCCTGTGCTTGCATCCCCCTGGGTGTTGATGGGAGATGGGAGATTCTCCTTTTTAAAAAAAAAAAAATTTTAATGTTTATATATTTTTGAGAGACAGAGCATGAGCAGGGGAGGGGCAGGGAGAGAGGGAGACACAGAATCTGAAGCAGGGTCCAGGCTCTGAGCTTGGACCTTGTCCGTGCAGAAGACGTTTCCACCACCACGTTTGTCCAGTGTGTGCACATGTTGTGAAGGGAGCTTAGGGAAAAGACAGCTAACAAATAGAGCACTTCTCATAGGCCTGGTGTGGGCTTACGTGTTTTGACGTGCATTAACACATGCTGTCCTCATACCAAAGTCCTATGAGATGGGTACCATTATTGTCTCTTCTTACAGCGGAGGGATCAGGCCACTGTCTACCTCCCCATGGTTTTGAAGAATTGACCTGGGCTCTTCCTTCTGCATTCCCATATAGCAAAAGTCACTTGTGTTTTTGTTTCTCTGTCTACAGCAGAAACCACTTAGACCATCATGAATCCACTACCAGGGGTATAGTAGTGAAGCTCATTATATTCAAAAGGCGGAGGTCCTTGCTTTCACTCACTGCATGGTGACATCATTCTTGGTCTGGCTGTATTTTAGGAGGCAGGATCAGAGATGTTTGCAGTGTGATTCCAAAGCCTTGGCCCTCAATGTCCCAACTTGCACAATACATTCCTGATTAAGTTTCAATCAGGGAATTTGGTTCTTTAAAAAAAAATCACTTAAAGAATTTATACCATACATCAGCTCAGTTCTCCTTGGAGAGTATATTCATTGCACCATGATCCTATTTCCCTCTCTTGTCACGAACTTCGCTGATTGCTCAACTTCTACTTTTGGCTCCTGTGTGACCTTGGCAAGCCCTGACACCTCCATGTATCTCAAGTTTCCTCACCTGTAAAATGAGAAAACCCTTTGCTCCTTTGCATGCCGGCTAAGGCTGCATTGGGATGCTGCTGTTTCTTGAAAACGCTGAGAGAGAGGAAAAATGCCAGATGAGTATTAAATGGAGCAAGCAGCTCTGAGCTTGTCATGCTGAAGAGCTTAAGACTCTTCATTAGCTCTTCACTGCCCTTTTGACAGAGTCAAAACCCTTGGCATTCTTACAAGGCCATCAGCCACTGACCCTGCTCAGCTCCCTGGCTTCATCTTTCGCTCAGCTCTCTGAAATAGTCTTTGAGCTTCTGCAACATCACCCCCACTCCCAGGCTCTGGGACCTTCCACATTTTCCTGTCTGGTCAGAATTCCCTCTCCTCTGTCCATGTTTTTAAATACCATGTTTTTTTGTTTTAGTTTTTTTAATGTTTATTTTTAAGAGAGAAAGAGACAGAGGGTGAGCAGGGGAGGGGCAGAGAGAGAGGGAAACACAGAATCTGAAGTAGACTCCAGGCTCTGAGCATAGAGTCCAACATGGGGCTCGAGCCCACAGACCGCGAGATCATGACCTGAGCTGAAGTCGGATGTTTACCTGACTGAACCACCCAGGCGCCCCTCCTCTGTCCATATTTGAGGACCATCTCCTACTCACTGGGTTCAACTTTGGTGTCACTTCTCCGGGATTTGTTCCCAGGTTGGGAACAGTGCATATAACAGTATTTTAACAGTCTCGTTGCTTTCTTATAGCCCTTCTTCACTTGACCACAGATTTCAATGTTTCTTATTGAATCTCCTGCAAATATATGTGGCTGGGGCTCAATAAATGTTACTGAATTATAGAACGAATGCAAGAGTGAATGTAATTTTGGGAAAGGGTGAGCTGTTGCCGACCTCAATTTCTCCCAAGGGAGAAAAAGATGAGAGTTCCATAAATGGACTCCATAACTGTCCATTTTTGTGAGTCTGGCAAATTATCTGTAAGGAAAAGAGGGGTCTGGGGGCAGAAGGGAAGAAAACCTGAATCATAACATGTATGGTAGTGAAACTAGGAATCGAGTGGATGTTTGTCTGAATGACAATGGCAGACTGAGCTGAGGCCCATTGTGTAGGCTGTGCTGTGTGGCCAGAGATTGTTAAGTGGGAAAGCCATGTGGTCACATGCATCAACCTGAAAGCTTGCCGAGACCTAAAAACAAGGCCATCACATCATTGATCATGTGTTTTCCTTGGTTTGGACCGGATACTATCATAAAGGAATCACTGTCTGTGACAGTCAGGTGGCTCTTCACTCCTTAACAAGACTAATAAAACCTTACTTGTTCACAAGACAGGAGGCTACACAGAAATTAATACCATCTCATGAAGTCCAAGCCAAATGCTTCCCACCAGGAGAGCCTCTCCTGCAAAGCTGTACCCAGCTCGAGCAGTCCCTCCCTCCCGGGACCCATGGCAAACAGCCTTGTTCACTTAATGAATCACTGGGCTTAAATATCTCTTCTTGAGATTCTTGAGAAATATTATTTCAGCCTTCATTCTTAAGTCACTGATATGTTCTTATTTTAGTTGGCCACTACATGATAAGGGAGTTGATTTAAAATTATAATTACCTTTGAGGTGCCTGGGTGGCTCAGTTGGTTGAGCGTCTGACTTTGGCTCAGGCCATGATCTCACGGCTTGTGGGTTTGAGCCCCATGTCAGGCTCTGTGCTGACAGCTCGGACCCTAGAGCCTGCTTCAGATTCTGTGTCTCCCCCTCGCTCTCTCTCTCTGCCCCTCCCCCACTGCATCTCTTTCTGTCTCTCAAAATAAATAAACATTAAAAAATAATAAAATAAGATAAGATAAAATAAAATAACAATCACCTCTTGAGAGTAAGCATTGCCCTGGCTTTTGCTTCTTGCCCACAGGAGGTTCTCGGTAGATATTTATTGATCCAATTCAATTGATTCCTCTCTCTGGCTCAGAGCGCATCGGTCTCAATGGAAAGCCATGTTTCATCTCACCTTTTGGCTTCTTAACAGCCCTTTCTTAAGCAACTCCATTTGCCTGTGTGAAGTGAGGAAAGCTGGGTGGGCTTGAGAAATTTGGCCATCCCCACCCCCTCTCCATGGTCTGGCCATGGGCCCCTGCCCAAGTGGCCTTATGAGGTTGAGTTTTGCCGGCTCATTTGAAAGGTCTAGACTTCGGAACAAAAGGCACCACAGGGCCTAGCAGGGCAATCCTGCAACGTAGCCGAACGTAAATTCTTCTGAGAATGAGGCACAGATTCCTCCCAATCGGCACAGCATGGTGCTTCGAGAGCCCTTGGCGCACTTGAAGAAACCCCAGACCCCTTCCTTGGAGCTTTGATGTGCCAGTGTAACTAATGCACAGCAGGGCACTGCACCCTGGTTTGCATTTAAGCCATCCTGTCGAATCTGAGCAAAACTCTCCTTACAGGAAAAATTAAACTATAACCACATCACAGGGAAGTCCTCAAGTAGCACCAAACATCTGTTGTGAGCAGAGTGACAGGCACATGGCCCTAATGGCCCACAGGCCCCACTGAAAAAGTCCAGATGTCTATATACAGGAGGAATTTTGTTTGTGAGAGACTTTTGGTCTGGACTCGTCCTTTGGCTCATGTTAAATGGGGAACTTAGCAACCCCGTGAAAGAAGCCACTTTGTCTCCACCCTGTAGGGCCAAATTGTTTCCTTGCGCTTTCTGGCTTCCTGACCGCTGAAGTAAGTCTTGGTCTATCTCTGGGGAAGCTGGGAAGGGGAGCACCGGCAGCATGGCCAGCAGCGCATACACCAGGCCTCTGGTGCAGTCTTTAAGGAAAGCCCAGAGTTGGAGTTCAGACCTGGTTTCTAGTCCCAGCATGGCCGCCGTGAGCTGTGCGGTCCTGGGTAAGTCATGACTCGGACTGCGTGTGGATGCACATCCGTAAAAACCAGCAGTGGGGACCCAGTGGTGTCTGTGATTTCTTCCAGCCCTAACATCTGGCGTTTCCCTCCTCGGCATGTGTCTGGACTGGAGAATTAGTAGTGTGTAACTAAAACAGGAAACCTCATTTAAGATGGACCCAGGACACCAGAAGGGGGAGCTCTCACGCCTCAAGTCCTAACTGCTTGTCCTTGTCAGTTGCAGACCCACCAGAAAGTAACAAACATAGCATTCCCAACAGGGAAAAGCTTATCATTGACTACCCCAACAGGGGAGAGAAAGATTTTCTCCACACCCAGCAACAGCCCAGCCAATGACAGACTGTCACAACTCAGCCAGTGAAAAGCTACTACACTTCTAGCTCCCAGTTAATTCCTATGGACTTTGTGTTTATAGCAGCGCCTCCCCAGCCCCCCTCATTCCTCACATTTGTTTTGCAGGATTGCCTACGGTTTTGCTATATGTCGCATGTCCCAAATTGCAGTTCTCTGCTTTTGTCAAATAAGCCCATTTTTGCTGGTGAAATAGTGGACGGTTTTATTTTTCACGTCAACATGAGTCAATTTCAACCTCATTCATGCCACTGCGATGTGGCATCTGCCCATCAAGAGGTAACACAGAGCTGCAGCAGTTATCTGGGACCTTTAGTCCATTTGTTAAATTTTAATCAGCAAAGAGGGTTAATCAGGCTCCGGAAACTAACTCTGAATGGTCTGTTTTTATTGCCGGCCTTGGAGGCGTTCACGAGGTATTTTCCAAATACATTTCCCTGGTGTGTTGTAGCCTCTGGGAATAACTCAGGAGCAACAGGAGTAGACGTCCCAGAAACGCTAGGTTATTCCAATCCATTGCAGTTTTTCTGCAGCCATGCATGAGGCACTTCCCAGAAATACAGAAAGGAACGAAGCAAAAGAATTGTCCCATCTACTCTATCCTTGCTCATGCAGGCATAGCCAGCTAGATGGCTCTATAACCTCCCACCCCAGATACTCTGGATATCCATGTAGCTGGGGTAAAGTCATGTCCACATTCGCTTGTCCTAAACCAAGGGTGAAAATGCCTGAAATCTCAGTCCATTCCAGATTCTACTGGGGTTCCTTAATGGCCCAAGTTATATCATTCAAGAAGGAGTCTCCATTAAAATGGAAGATAGTGATTTGTGGTCATTTTTCATTGGCTACCACAAATTCCAAGGCCCTGCCCAATGTTCTTGCTTTGGGAGATCCTGATGACAGTGTCTGCATTTGGGAGATTCTAATGACAGCATCTGCATTTCCTAACACCTTTGAAGACTCTTTGGGGCTTAAAGGTGACATCGACTTCAAATCTTATGCTGCCATGAGCCCAGTCAGGGAGTCAAGGAGGAATTGCTTACATGACACTGGTTCTTCCCTCCTTTCTGATCCATAGTTCGATTTTGTGACTGGCTTAGAAATTAAGGATGGTTTTGCTTATGACCACCAGCTTCCAGAGACTGAAATGTAGCTGTAACCCAGTCCACATTGGCAAAGAAAGGAGAGGGCAAGATGGCACACCCTTAGATTTGTCTCTGGTGAGTTCTTTTTTTCAGTTTATTTATTTTGAGAGAGAGAGAGGGAGCGAGAGAGAGAGTATCAGGCAGGCTCGCTGGTGTCAGCACAGAGCCCAACACGGGGCTCAAACCCACAAACTGTGAGATCATGAGCTGAGCCAAAGTCAAAAGTCAGATGCTTAATTGACTGGGTCACCTAGGCACCCCTGGTCTCTGGTGAATTCTAACCTCATTGATGTCTAGTGCCATGTCTGTGCCTGGCTTAACAAGTGACAACAGAGACTTAAGCAGTGTCACAGAATCTGATCCTATCACCAAGAGGTACTCTTTTTTTAGAGGAGCATACCTCCAGCTTTCCTTCAACCTCACAGTAAATGCCATCTTCTGCATCTTCACAGCCACAATAGGGAGAGAGATATCAGCTTGTGGAGCCTAGTAACCCTTGGACAGGGGAGGAGGGCTGGAAAGTTCCCTTTGCTGTGGGAGTGGTGGCATGTCCTTGCTCGCTCTTGCTCCTAGCCTATTCCCCACTCTCAGCAGATGATCAAAGCTGAGTGACTCAGGTTTTCCCCTAAACCTAAGAGACGGAAGTTGTGATTTACTACATGGAAGAGCAGTCTGGAAGAGCTAATGAACGCCTTCCATTGCTTAACTCTACTTCCTGGTGCAGCCTTCCACCCTGTCGATCCTGACTCATGATCTGTCAAGTGCTCTCAGCACATTTTAAATAAATGTCCCTTATTACCAAGGAAGACACAAGGTTTTCAAGAAATAGAAGCAAGCGCTCTAGTGAGTGCTATTCACTTTGCTTAAAGCACAAATGGAATGCACAATGGATCATTGGATTGATGGAATTGGCCATCATTATGTCAACACACGGATTTATTTGACCAATGAAATTGAATACCATTCAAGGCAGGAAATTTGAAAAATCAACTTTTTACCTGACTAAATCATCAGACAAGTATTATTGAAAAGAAGTGAATTACCACTCCTAGGTAGCCACGTACCGGATTCCTCTGAGAATCAGATACCTCATACCTCAGTATCTCTAGTAAAATTCTAAACCCTTGAAGTCATGCAGCTAGTGTGGTTGGTGCAGAAGTCTTGGAACTTCTAGCAGACTGCGCTGCACCTCATTGGGGCTCGAAATTATTTACAGAATGAATGAAAGTAGCATCGGTATCACCAACTGGTGTTAATGAAGACAATATGTGATTACAGGCTCAGCCTTACGGACATAATGTGTGCGGACATGATGTGTGCATTAGTCAGTATTCTCCAGAGAAACAGAACCAGCAGGAGGTGTGTATCTAGAGAGGTTTATTTTAAGGAATTGGCTCATGGGATTGTGAGGGCTGGCAAGTCTGGGATCTGCAAAGCAGACCAGCAGGCTGGAGACCCAGGGGAGATTTGCATAGATCTAAAGACTCTCTGGAGACAGGGTTTCATCTTCCTCAGAGAACTCAGTCTTTTCTCTCAAAGCCTTCAACTGATTGGATGAGGTCCACCCACCCGTATCTATCTGCTACTCAAAGCCAACTGATTTAAATATTAACATCATCTAAAAAAAAAACAGCCTTCGCAGCAACATCTGGAGTTTCGGCAGATCGATCTGGCACCACTGCCTGGCTAAGCTGACAGCCAGACTCAACCATCACAATGTGATCTGAGTTACACAGGGCGGAATACTTAAGTGAGAAGGGTCTCTCTACCAGCAACGAAACGTCTGCCTTTAGAGTGGCGGTTCTTAAAACTTAATGTACATCAGACTAACCAGGAGGCATAATACAGAGGCACATTTCTGGACCCCACTCTGGGACAGTCTTCCTCAGAAGTTCGCAGCCGGGATCCACACGTTGAAGCATTCCAGGGTACTCTGATAAACACACTTCTGCAAGGTATACCAGGTCCCATGCCACCCTATTAAGTCATTTTGTTAGTTAGTGACTTCTTAAGACTCCTAAATTCCCTTTTAAATTACAACCGGGAAGCAAAACCACATAATATTTTCTGTTGCTGGTAATAAATTCAAACATTGGTGCATTCATTTGCTAGCATTGCCCTAACAGAGTGCTGTGGACTGGGCAGCTTAAAAAATGGAAAGTTATTGTCTTACAGTTCTGGAGGAAAAAGCTTCAAGATCAAGATGTCAGTGAGGTCAATGTCCTTTGAGGGCTGTGAGGGAAGGAGCTCTTCTTGGCTGAAAGAAGCATGGCTCTGATTTCTGCCTTCATCCTCACATGACATTCTCGTGTGTGTGTCCAAGTTCTATCTTTTTATAAGGACACACATCATATCCCAGTAGTGCCCGCTGTAACGTCTTCTTAACTAACTACGTCTGCAAGGACCCTGTTTGCAAATACAGTCACATTCTGAGGGGGTTAGGTCTTTAACATAGGAGGCTTTTGGGGAGAGAGGGACACACTTCAATCCATAACAGTAATGATTGTGTTGTACCAATCAGCCCAAGCCTTTCCAATAAATACTGGAAACCACATCCGTAGGAGATGTCACAAATAAAGGAATTAAAGCTCCCTACATGGCGTAGGGTGTGGGGGTGCAGTTCTCTTTCATCTCTTTAGAATCTTTGTCTGGATTGTTTCTTTGAGGTCTTACTTATCCTGGAGCGAGGTACTATGAAAAAGCCCAAACATTTCCCTAGAGTCCTTCTCTAAAGATATTTCCCATGAAAGACCTGGATTGTACAGATGAGGCCAGTCCTGCTCTAAACTTTAGAGAGAAACTCATCCCTCTTTGTCCTGGAAACACTGTTCCTACATTCGCCCGTGGCTCATCAACAATCTTGCAAACAGAGGTGGAGAAAGGTGCCAACATGGTCTGAATGTCCCAGGCGGCACAAAAAGAGAGAAATCAAATAAAGGTTTAGAGATTAAGAAGAAACAAATCAATATGTCATTGCTCACAGGGAACATGTGAGCATGTAGGAAATCCAAAGGCAACTATAGCTAAAACAGCAGCATTGAGAGAGAATTTAGCAAGGTCAGTGAATGTAACAGCAATTGTATTTCTATATAACTGCAATAAGCAATTTGAAAATAAACCCGTAAAAATCATATCATTTCCAAGAAGATCAAAGCATCACATACCTAGGAATAAATCTAATGAAAGGTGACATGATTTCAAAACAATTCCCACATTATTAGGAGAAGTTGATGAGGATCTAAATAAATGGAGAAATAAACCAATTTCAAAAGCAGAAGATGCACGATAGTACATAGGTGAATTTTTCAAAAAACTTTTTTTTCTTGCAGAACGAATGCAATGTGGATTGACCTTCCAATAGGATTTTGTGAAATTTTGCCAGCTGGTTTTTAAATTGGCTTAAACGACCAATAATAGCTAAGAAAATCTCGGGGAAGAACAAAGTAGAAGAAATTTCCCCACTGGGTTTGGAGAATCTCTGGGGACTACAGGAAGTTAAGAGAGTGGTAATCGGGCAAGGAGGGACAAATATGCTGACAGATCAGGAAAGGGAATCCAGAAACGGACGCACTCATATGTGGACACTTGGTTTACAGCCAGATGCCATTGCAGGGCAGTGGGGAAAGGGTGGTCTTTTCAATAAATGGTGAAGGATCAAATACATGTCTCTGTGGAAAAGGGGGAAACTTGATTCTGACCTCACACCCCCCACATAAATCAGCTCCAGGTGGATTTTAGAACTCAATGTGAAAGTAAGAACAATAAGATTTCAACAAGCTAACATAGGAGGATATCATCAGCACCTTGGGGTATGGAAAGATTTGTCAGACAGGGCACAAAACAACAACAAACAAACAAACAAACAAACAAACAAACCCAAGCCAGAACAAAACCCCACCAACCATAAAGAAGAGATGGAGAAATTGTAATAACTACACTAAAATTCAAAAACACAATTTTTAAAAAATGACAGGTCCAGCCATCTAGCAAGAGAATATAACCACGACAAAGTGCTCCTATCTGGAGGATATTAAGTAATGAAGGAAAAAAATAGTCCACCAAGGACAAAAATAGGGAAAAGCATAGAACAAGTAGCTCATAAAAGAAGATCTCCGAATGGCTAATAAAGATTTGAGAAATTGTTCAACCTTGTTAGTAATCAGGAAAGTGCAGATTAAAACTATAGTAAGATGCCTCTACACATTGCCATTTTTTTAATTGTTTAAATGTTTATTTTTCAGAAAGTGAAAACCAGCACGGGAGGGGCAGAGAGAGGGTGACAGAAGGTCAGAATCAGGTTCTGCACCCTGATGTGGGGCTTGAACTCATGAACCTTGAGATCATGACCTGAGCTGAAGTCGGACCCTCAACCGACTGAACCACCCAGGCACCCCTCACACTGTCATTTAGACTTCCAAAATGCATAAGACAGGTGGTACCAAGTATTTGCCAAGATATGGGGCAACTAAAACTCTTTCATGCTGTCAGTGGGAGGGTAAGGTGATACAATCCTGGGACACAGTTTAGCATTATTTACCGAAGTTTAATAAACTTGTACCAGTGCCAACAATTTCGTGCATGTGTGTAAAGTGTATGTGTGTGTGTAAAGACTTGTACAAGAATAGTCATAGTAATGCTGTTAGTACTGACCAAGAGTGAAAACTGCCTAAATGTTTGTCAACGGAATAGCTGGATAAATAACCTACAGTACATATTTATATGACGAAATACTATAAAGATATTTATACGATGAAATACTATAACGCAGGTGCATTTGCTGCTACATTTAACAACATAGAAGAATTTCAGTTTTCATGTTGAGTGCAAGAAATGAAATGAAAGTCTTCATAGAGTAGAATTCCACTTACATAACATTCAAAACCAGGCAAGATCAAACAGAATTGCTGCCACCTTTGGCGAGGAGGGGAAGGCAGGGTCGGAGAGGGACTCATGTTGGGTGGGAGAATGTGGTTTTATTTCTTCATATGAGTGGTGGTGTATTATATTAAATGGGATCTTCCTCATCAAGATACATATTATGGTAGCATGTTACCATTTCATAAAAAGAACTTCTAAATTCCTTAGGTTATTTGGTAGAAAAAATTGAGGAAACCTGAAATGGAGAATAAAATAACAAAGAAACTGTAAAAATAGAAAAAACTTTGAAAGTTGAAGGATGAATCTTGAGATCCATATCCAAGCACTAAGAGTTTCAGAAAAAGGTTTCAGAGGAAGTGGAGGAGGGAATTATCTAAGAAACAGTCCACTACAACTCCTGGGAAATGAAATTCAAGGTAGTCTCCTAATGCCCACTTAAATGGATGAAAAAAGTAACTATATCATGGCACATCATTTCGGAATACTGGGGACAGAGAGTAGACACTAAAATCTTTCAAAGACAAAGTTGGAGAATGCTTGCCACAAACCCATGAACCTTAACATTTTTTTAAATATTTATTTATTTTGAGAGAGAGAGAGAGAGAGAGAGAGCATGAGCAGGGGAGGGGCAGAGAGAGAGGGGAGAGAGAATCTCAAGCAGACTCCGCACTGTTAGCCCAGAGCCTGATGTGGGGCTCAAACCCATGAACCAAGAGATCGTGATCTGAGAGTCGGACACCTAATTGACTGAGCCACCCGGGCGCCCCAAGCCCATGTACCTTCATTAGTGCTGAGCCAAACCACTGCAGTAGACACTGATAGAAATCAATCCTGTTAAAGCAATATCTTTTATCTTAGCATCTCGTGGAGGTCTGCTTCGGGCATGCAACTCAGCATAGGGCTGGAAACCCTCCCCTGGGCCTTCTTTGCCGAGGACCTACGGATGTTTTCTGCAAGTTTGCGAAGACCACCATCTGCATTCTTAGGTGTGGCTTTCTGCTTTCATTTTCCATGATCGCTTTCCTCTTCTCCAGTGCTGTCTCAACGCTTTTATTCTTGTGTGTATAGCCTCCTACCTTTGTGCGGTTTCTGCACCAAATGATGTCCCCTGGTTAGGTGGTCTTTTCTTCCTCTTCACCGCTGTCTTTCAATTTCGTCATGTCCTTTATGCCTCCTGTTCCACCAGCACATGCCATGGCGTCTCTTCCTCAACTTTTGTATCTCTCAGGGCTCTTCCGGTTTGGCCAAGCTTCCTCTGAATCTGGCTCATCTTCCTATAACTCCAAGTCGGTCCAGCGACTGGAGGAAAGTCTTCCGGGGGGTGGTGGCCCCGCAGTCCAGCTGTAGCAGTAGAGGCCTTTTCAGACATGTAAGATCTCAGACAACAGAGACGATAAAATGAAATACAGCAGAAGACCTTAAGCATTGTACCCTTGCTAAATGGGATCTGGGCAGCCTTGAAATCCATCTCCAAACTTCCTCCTGAATTCCCTTTCCACCCTGAGAATCTCCTCTTCTGACATCAAGCTATGAGCTATGAGACGGTGAGAATTCATCTTTTCTCTTTGCTTTCGCCTTCCCAAATCTAGACTCTTGCTTTCCCTGCATGAACTGGGCATTCGCTACTGACACCTTTTAAAAATGTCCTTTACGAGGTAAAAGTGGATGCATCCTGGGTGTTCTTTGTTCTTCCCTTGAGAGATTCCCTATTTCATGAGCTCTTCCCAAGCTGTTTGGTGCAACAAGGTTAACAATGAAGCTGCTGGTCTTACTGTGACCCAACAGCGGTATTACCGCACTAGAGGAGCCCAATTTTGCTGGAATCTGAAGGTGCCTGGGTGTGGTTTCTGGTCCTTCTTAGTGAACGCAGTTGTGAACTGTTTTCTGACTCAGTTTACCACTCCTTTTCCCTGATAGGTTTGGAGTTCCTCAAGGGAATAAATAATATTTATCTTCAGTTTTCCCTTTAATGCCTACCAAATTGCCCATAATGAAGCAACTTCTCAAAAGTGCTTTTTGACTTGGCTAGTCGAGTAAGCTGAGTCCTCTGGGGAGTAACGTGAATATAACCGTCCACCCCACCCCATGTTCTGTGGGGCGGAATCCGGGGTTCCCCATCTTTTACTGATTAAGTTCTCTATTGATTTTTGCCCTCCCTTAACTCTATGCCACATAACGTTCTCTGTTGATTTATTTTTTCCCCTCCATGCTCTGGGTTCCATTCATTCTTTTGAAAATTGCCTTAAAGCTGTGATCCCCCAGCCCGTGGTAATAGCTCCCATTATGTAAAAGGATATCATAAAAGTGCCTAGAAATGTTTATAACAATAGCAGTTTAAATTTCCATCCATTAAATATTAAATAAATAAAGCATGTTTAATTTGGGTGGAGGGAACTGGAGAGGAAGTCACAGAATCAAATAAACAACAGGATGTTGCAACTTCCAGAAAGTTGGGAAATGCTTGCCCCACAGGACCAGAAATAAACCCGTGTCCTTTTATTAGGACTGGGACGAACAGTCTGTAGCAGACCCTGCTAGAAGTAAATCTTAAAGCAATATTTATTTTGCAATTGTTTTTAGCAATCATAAATTGGCTTTAATGTGGGTGCCGTGTGTCCATTCACTGTCCGCTAGGATTTTGTCAGAGCAGTTTAAAGGCAAGGCAAATAGGGGCGCCGGGGTGGTTAAGCATCTGACTTTGGCTCAGGTTATGATCTCACAGTCCATGGGTTTGAGCCCCATGTGGGGCTCTGTGCTGACAGCTCAGAACCTGGAGCCTGCTTTGGATCCCGTCTCCCTCTTTCTCTGTCCCTCCCGTGTTCACGCTCTGTTTCTCTCACTCTCAAAAATAAATAAACATTAAAAAAGTTTTTCAAGAAAAGCAAAATAAGAAGAGCAGCCTAATTTGCGCAGTTGCTAGAAAGTGTCCCTACTCTTGCTGCAGCTATGAAAGAAACGGTTTTGTCCATACTGGGTATTGGAATCAGGGCAGGAATAGCCATGAAGTGGTCTCATGGTTCAAGTGGGCATTTCAACAATATTCAGAAGGGGCGCCTGCGTGGCTCAGTCGGTTAAGCGGCCAACCTCAGCTTGGGTCATGATCTCACAGTTTGTGGGTTCGAGCCCTGCCTCAGGCTCTGTGCTGCCCGCTCAGAGCCTGGAGCCTGCTTCCGATTCTGTGTCTCCCTCTCTCTCTGATCCTCCCTCACTCATGCTCTGTCTTTCCCTCTCTCAAAATAAAATAAACATTTTAAAAAACTTTTTAAAAAAACCCAATAGTCAGAAGAGTTCCAAAAGTCAGTTATTCTGACATCAACAAAAGGTTCCTGGACAATGACTGAACTTTTTTCTACTGTATCTAAAAATTTGGAAACCATCCATTGTATTTTAATCCTATTAATAATGACAACTAAGAGGTAGATCCGGAACTACTTTGTCTCTACTATCAACATCTGCAATAACACAACATCATGAATCTCCTCCACAGTTTTTATTGATTGGTTGATTATTTTCTTTTCTTCTTTTTTTTTTTAAGTAGGCTTCATGCCCAGCACAGAGCCCAGTGAGAGGCTTGAGCTCACCATCCTGAGGTCAAGACCTGAGCTGAGATCTGGGGTGCCTGGGTGGCTCAGTCAGTTGAGCGCCTGACTTCAGCTCAGGTCATGATCTCATGGTTCATGGGTTCGAGCCCCATGTCGGTCTCTGTGCTGACAGCTCAGAGCCTGGACCCGGTGTTTAGATGCCGTGTCTCCCTCTCTCTCTGACCCTCCTATCTCTGTCTCATGCTGTCTCTATCTCTCTCTCTCTCTCAAAAATAAATGAAACATTAAAAAATATTTTAAAAAAAGATCTGAGCTGAGATCAAGAGTTGGACACATAACTGACTGAGCCACCCAGGCGTCCCCAGTTTTTATTTGTTGAAGTGCCTTCCACTCCTCCAAACTCCATTTATCTGAGAACTAATAGCTGTTGCCCCCAACACCCGCCCAGCAACGAGACCACTACAGCCATTGACTACATGCTACATGCATCACAGAAGACACACTGGGGTGCGGATGGTCTTCTCCTGGGCTCAGCCACACTCCCTGCCTCTGTCGGTCATTCTGTGTCTTTTGAACATAATCTGCGGAACAGAATGCAATCAATCAAAATTATTTAGGAATTTAAGTCATTTTTGTAGCATCTCCTTCAATGACTGTATTGACCTTTGTGTCATATGAAAACATATACAAAAAACGAATTGGGTTAAGATAACCCAGTTTCACTAGTATTATGTTGAACACAGTTTTCTCTGTAAAAGTTCAATTTAATTCATCAATCAATTGGCTCGTATGTAGAAAGAGATGATTGTTTGAGATGATTGTATCTCTTGGATCCTTCCATAGCTTAAGATGTCTTCCTATTAACCTCATACAGTTTGGCCAGACATAGCATTCCGTAGTAACTCCATTGTTCTGGAAGGGAATGCTGAAGTCCTTTGCAGATAGCTTTTTAAATTCTATTTCCTTAGGTATTCTCAGCTGGATATATAAATATTTTTTACTTTATGCTTGAAATTCAAATTCTTCCCCTTTCCTTAATTTTTCTCTGGTACTCAGTACGCCTTTTGATACTGGTAAGCCTTTCCTTTGTTCTGAAAGCTTTCTTCGAATCATTGATTATCTCTTTTCTTACATTTATTCTCTTTTCTTCTGGGATCCCTCTGCACAGCTTGCATTTTACTCTTCAGCTCTGTATCATTTGTTTTCCTATCTGTGTATATGTGTTCTCGTGGTGTTTCTCCTTCTGGGCTTCTAGTCACTTAACTGATGTTCTAGAACACCGTACCTGCGTTGTGCTGTCTTTCCTGGATTTCTCTGTTTAGCAACCATATTTACCATCTCCATTCAGCATTTTATGACTTTAGAAAGTTGTCTTCTCTAGATTTATAGATGTAAAATTCTGTTAAATCTTTTGAAAATCTGTCCTTGAAAATTTCCAATTTTTTCTTCTGCTTCTTACAAGTGGCATCTTCAGAAAACTTTGTTTCTAACTCTTGGGAACGTGCCTCTTCACTTTAACTGAATTATCTTTCAGGGAGTTGGGTGGGTTTTCTGCTAGGTCCCCCTGAGAGGGAGGTCCACACTTGTTCAAGTCTCTGTTCTACACGTGTGAGGCTCCACATTCAAATCATTAGGTCCAGATACAGGGAGGAAGGAGAGGATACATTTTTTTCTATAATTTTCCTTTGTCAGGTCAGAGACTCGAAAATGGGAAAGAAGAAGGAAGGAACTGGAAATTGAGCCATTTGGTCCAGGAGTCAGGCGTTAGGTGAGACAGCATCCTTCAATTTCCCTGAATGTCATCCTTATTAAATTCAGCAATGCGGTATCTCAGCTCTGGCCAGTGCTGACTGAGAACAAGGCCACTCTCAGAGTGGTTGGGGTGGGTGCATGGATGGAACTGGGGAAAGCAGTCAGGAGGCCACTGTAACACCCCATCCCGAAAGGCACGGGTAAAGGGGGTGATCCGATTCTGGATATAATTTGCCATGATTTTTAAAAATGTTTATTTATTTATTTTTTAGAGAGAGAGAACACGCTCACAAATGGGGGAAGGGCAGAGAGAGAGGGAGAGAGAATCCCAAGCAAGGCCCACACTGTCAGCGCAGAGCCTGACACAGGGCTTGATCTCACAAACTGTGATACCACAACCTGAGCTGAGACCAAGAAACAGACGCTTAACTGAGTCACTGAGTCACTCAGGTGCCCCCGATTCTAGATATAATTTGAATCAGAATATCAGGAATTGCTCATGGCTGGGGAGTAGACAATGGGAAAATGGGGACTCTGGAATTATTTATCGGGGCAACTTGAAGAATGCATTTGCCATTTGCTGAGATAGGGACAGACTATGGGAGAGAACAGGTTTATGGAGAAAAATCAAAGAGTTTGGCTTTGAACATTGCAAATTTGTCAGGTTTATAGGCCCTCAGGGCAAATGTTAAGTATGTGAGTGTGGAATTCAGAAGGCAGGTCCAAGACAGAACCATAAATAGGAAAGTCTTCCTTCCATATGTACCTTTATTTTTTTTTAATTTTTATTGTTTGTTTGTTTGTTTGTTTAGAGAGAGAGAGAGAGAGAGAATCCCAAGCAGGGTCTTCGATGTCAGTGCAGCGCAACTTGACACAGGGCTCAATCTCACAAGCCATGAGATCATGACCTGAACAGAAATCAAGCTGAAAGCTGTCCTTGGAACAGAGCACTTGGCGCTCTGCACCGGGGACACCCAGAAGGGGACGAAGGCCGATGAAGCGGTGCTTTCACACAGAGAGGCGTGTGGATGTTCTCTTCTGTTCCTCCATATTCTCAGGGAAATGGAAACAAGGACAAGGAGGGGGGTGGGCCCCGCGAGTTCCGATGCTCCCTCAGTCCCTCCTTCACAACTCTGTCTTTGCTTCTTTATTAAAAACAGCCTTTATGAGCTGAGGCTTCCGCAGTCGATGATTTCCAGAAAGTTCCCGCTCACTAATGTACTTTGCAAAAACGCTGCTGCTTAATGAGTTCATTGAACTGCTCCTGATGTGGCCAATGCGTGCTGCGCTTTTGGGATGAGAGTGGCATTCGGAGCCCTATTCGGAGGAAGAATCCATTCACCACAGTAACTCAGCTCAGCAACTGCCCACTGAGTGCCATGTGCCAGGCACTCCGGCCCCGTGTTCCCCTACAAGGTGCCCTGCACACAGTGCCCTCCTTTGCTTTCCTGTGGCACAGTTAACCCCTTCCCGCCCCACCCCCCAGGGGGCAGTAGCTGACACCATGCTCTTCTCCACACTTTCTGCTCAACCAACATCTTCTCAGGTCACCTGGGCTCCAGGGACAGATGCAAGAATGCCCTGTCGTTAAGCATGCTTAGAGGGCCATTTGCCTCTGAGGAAAAAAAAAGAGAAAAAGAGAAAGAAACATAATCAGCTTAGATAACGTCTCCTGTTTTGTTCCTGGCTAGTTGTTCGGGAGGGTGGGAGGCTTTACGCCATGTCTCCAAGAGAAACAGAGCATCAGGGGCACCTGGTGGTGCAGTCGGTTAAGCATCGGACCCTTGGTTTCGACTCAGGTCATGATCTCACGGTTCGTGGGTTCGGGCCCTGTGTGTGGCTCTGCACTGACCCTGAGAAGTCTGCTTGGGATTCTCTCTCTCCCTCCCTCTCTCTCTCTCTACCCAACTTGTGCTCCCTCTCTCACTCTGTCTCTCAAAATAAATTTAAAAAAGAGAGAAATAGATCTTCCACTGGTCTCTGTATTAAAGCCTCAATGACACATTTAGTCAGAGACTTAAAAAGTAGCATTTAAAAAACTAGACTGTGGAGACAGAATTCGTGTCACTTTGTACCTACTTACAACTGCCCGTTGCCATCCAGAAAGCACGAAACAGTCTAAAAATGACAGTTTTGGAAAAAGCTATCCTTTTTTTATTTTTTATTTTTTTAATAGTTTATTGTCAAGTTGGTTTCCATATAACACCCAGTGCTCAAGCTATCCTTTTTAAAAATGTTTTATTTATTTTTGAGAGGAACAGAGTGTGACTGGGGGAGGAGCAGAGAGAGAGAGAGAAGACACAGAATCAGAAGCAGACTCCAAGCTCTGAGCTGTCCGCACAGACCCCAATGAGGGGCCTAAACCCACAAACTGTGAGATCGTGATCTGAGCTGAAGTCAGACGCTTGACCGACTGAGCCACCCAGGTGCCCCTAGGAAAAGCTCTCCTTGATAATATATCCTGTTCTTCATCACGGAGGCCTGAAGATTAGGGCATTTGAACGTGTTTCTTTTGAGTCGTGGTGAGCTCTCACCGGAGGGAGAGGAAAGGAAGGGAGGGAGAGGGACAGAAAGAGCAAGGTGGTCTGTTTGATTAGGGACACAAAACTTTTTGGAGGAGCTGCAAAGAAAAAAAAATATGGAGATAATATAAGAGCTGTTGGGAAATGGACTCATCTTGAATGCTTAGACATCATTTAATTTCCTAATGAAATAGCTACAGCGCAGTCGCCATCATGATTGATACTGTTAAGGGGAAAGGAGATATTTAACTTGTAGGCATTAGGCGCATTATTTAAAGTTGCCTTTTTAAGTCAAATAACAAAAGCCTGGCAGGGGCAAATTAAACTCCTGGGAAGAAAAAAGAAAAAGAAAATTCAATTTGTGGCTAAATTTTCCCCAGAATGATTCTTCTTCCCTATCACCGCTCCCCCTTCCCCTCCTGATTTTTTTTTTTACGAGCATGCTGCTCTCACCCAGGTTTGTTCCAAATTAAGCTGTATTTTTCATCCATTTCAATGTGGATTCCTGAAATGCAAGTCACTCGGCATTAACAAAGGACGAGAAATCGCGGCTCCCCAGATTATCTGCGAAATTGCCTTCCCCGAGAGTGCAGGGCATTTGAGGTGTAATAACACAAAGCAGAGCAAGTCTGTCTTACCTGGCCATTGTTGCTTTCGTAAGGATCGTTGGCTATGAACTTGGGGACTTACCGGCGCAGAGGAAAACCCTGTCACAAAGACAGGCTGTGGGCACCTTCATCCCTCGTGCGGCTCAATGCTGGGTTTTCAACAACTCCACATGCACCTGCTGGGGGCGGGCAGCTTTGCTCCGCCCCTGTGAGTGGTGGGAGGAGATTCGGAGCTAATTAACATGTTGTCCCTGTTTCCCAGAGGCTTCTGGGGTAGAAGGGGAGAATGACACATGTGGTAATGATCACAAAGACAGTAGTACAGACTTTGGGGGACCCAAAGGCACGGTGGGGACACAGGTTCGGACAGGTCTCCCGGAGGAAGCACAGCTGAGTGGGGGCTCTGAGACGTTTGTGGGTCTTTGTCAAGGACGAGCTCCAGGAAGAAATTTTGCGGGGATGGAATAACCTTAGTTCCTAGCTTCTGCGCTGGATGCTTCGGTGTCTGGGGCGTCCCTCTCAGAATGAGCCACTTCCCACCGATAACAACCAGCTCAGCTGGGAGCAGGCCTTTCAAATGCCAACCAGCCGAGCCAGAGCCCACATCACAACCACCTCCTCCACGGGGCTCGGTCCCACTGCCCTAATGATCCAGGGCCAGGTGTGCAACAACTGGGGACAGCCGTGTGCCCCAGAGTCCTGAAATTATTCGAACCAGCCAGTCCTCAGCTGCTTCCTCTTCTCCTTCTCACAGAAACCACAATAAAGCCTCTTGTCCACGTTTTCTCCCTGCTTGGTCCTGCTTCTGGTCCATGGTGGTGCTTCCCCATGTGACCCCCTGTGGTGGGTGTGTATTTCCAGAGGTTTAAGTTAAAGAGGCTTCTCAAGCCTATATCTGTGTGTAGAAATACATGCACATACAACAATAACATCCAATGTGATTTGGTGTAGAATGTGCTTCCTTCATCACAGTTGTGAATAGATTCAACCACAAGCACAGCAAAACCCCCAATAAAATAACTTAATAAGTTAAATAAGACAATAACTTATTTCTCTCACACATTAAGTCTCAAAGTAGGTGGTCCGAATCTGGTGTTTCCTCTACCTCCTAAAATCCTCAGTGACCCACCTTCCTCCTATATTTGTTGCTTTATCAAATGTGGCTTTTGATCCCAAAGCCGCTTCATGGTCCAACATGGCTGCTCCAGCACCAGTCATCACATCACAAATTCATTCCAGATAGGGGAAGCATGGATGGGAAGAAAAAGAGCATGCCTTGGCCTCTTAAGGACCTTTTCCAGACGTCACATCACTCTTGCGTATTCTCCACTAGCCGGAATTCAGTCATATGGCGACACCAAGCAGCGATGCAGGTTTTACTCTGCGTAGCTGTATAGGTTCAGATGAAGTTTTGACGCTCTGTTGCTAAAAGCAGGTGAGAGCTAGCAGGCCCTGCCTCCCCTTCCCACCAGTCACTGAGACCTCTCGTGAGATGCGATGCCATCCAGGGCAGCCCTTCCAAACTCCTACTTCTCCTCCTTCCAGCTCCGAGCCTCAGTGATTCTCCTCTGTGTTCTCTGGGGAACCCTGTCCATGCTGGTGGGCACCGAGATGACATTTTCCTGTATGTTCAAGAGAGAGAGAGGCGACTGGGAACTTGGGGCTTTTCAACTGTTCCTTTCCAGCCCCCACCTCTCCGTTAGAGGCAGGCAGGGTATAATGCCCGGAAGCATTGAGCTGGCTTGGAGGACCCCAGAAAGAGCAGGTTCTGGTGATTTCTATTCCTAAATTAGCAGCACAACGAAGATTCTTGTCTTCTCTCTTCCATGCATTCTCTCTCAAGTGAAAGCTGTAGTGGTCAATTATTACCAGGAAATGGCTTCCTGTCTTCTGCCTTCTCTCCCTGTCTCCATAGTTTGAGCAATGGCAATGGTGACGTGGGTGGCTCTGGCTTTTGATAGAAAGAGAGTAGCTTCTAGATGGTGGAGCACTTGAAATGGGCCCTCTTCTTCGCTGGAGTGTTGGGCTCTGTGCTGCTCTGCTGGCTCAAGTAAGCAGACATCCCTCAATAGCTTGCACGTTTTTTCTCTCATTAGTATGCGCCTATTACATGTGCTCTATGCCTCCCCCCGCCCCCCCCACACTTAGCATTCGAGAATCAGCAGGGCCGACTTGGAATGTCATCCAGAACTGGAAAGGACACAGTTGCACCAACAAGGAAATAGACAAAGTTTCCAAATTCAGCAGCAACACCACCTTTGTATAGAGATCGTCAGAGCGCCATGCAGGAGTGTCACGCTGCAGGGCCTTGCTTGGCGACAGCAGGGCTAGCCACTCACGCTGCTTGTTGATGGGTGATAGAGACTTCCCTATCCCTGATTTCATTCATTCATTCACTCACTCATTCATTCATTCCCTCCCTCATTTAAATCCAAGTTGGTTAGCATATAGTGCAAAAATGATTTCAGGAGTAGAATCCAGTGATTCATCCCCTTCGTATAACACCCAGTGCTCATCCCAGCAAGTGTCCTCCTTAATGCCCATCCCCCATCTAGCCCATCCCCCCCACCCAACACCCCGCCAGCAACCCTCAGTTTGTTCTCTGCATTTAAGAGTCTTTTATGGTTTATCTCCTTCCCTGTGTTTATTTTATTTTTCCTTCCCTTCTCCTATGTTCTGTTTTTGTATCTGAAATTCCACATGTGAGTGAAGTCATATGGTTATTTGTTTTTCTCTGACTTATTTCGCTTAACATAATACAGTCTAGTTCCATCCATGTTGTTACAAATGACATGATTTCATACTTTTTGATCACCGAGTAATATTCCATTATATATAATGTGATATATATCCCTGAATGATATTATACTATCTATCTATATATATAATCTTCTTCATCCGTTCATCAGTTGGTGGACATTTGGGCCCTTTCCATACTTTGGCTATTGTTGATAGCACTGCTATAAACAATGGGATGCATGTGCCCCTTCAAAATAACACACCTGTATCCCTTGGATAAACACCTAGTAGTGCAGTTGCTGGCTGTGGGGTAGTTCTATTTTTAATTTTTTGAGGAACCTCCATGCTCTTTTCCAAAGTGGCTGCACCAGTTTGCATTCCCACCCGCAGCACAAAAGGTTCCTCTTCTCTGCATCCTCACCAACACCTGTTGTTGCTTGAGTGGTTAATGTCAGCCAGCCAACGAGCAGGGCAGTGGGTAGGTCTCACTCTCTCCAGAAAAGGCAGCACTTGGAAGGGCCCAAGGGAAGAGGGGCTGGCAGACCCCTCAATGCCAGGATTAACTGTGGTCCCCAACCCTGTTCCCTTAGGGACTGTATTTTAAGTGGTTCCAATAGCTTCAAGCCTAGAGGACTTACAGTCTCTCTCCTCGAATGCAGAAGGGGACTGAAGGTCAAAGCTCTGACTTCTAGCTCTGGTCAATTCATAACAGGTTCTATAAGAAACTCCTCTGTCCTCTCCAAAATTGTCGCTTGGGTGAAGAGAAAACATCCTGCTCTTTTCTTTTTTCTTTTTATTTAAAATTTTTTTATGTTTTATTTATTTCTGAGAGAGAGAGACAGAAAGAGAGAGAGACAGCGTGAGCAGGGGAGGGTCAGAAAGAGAGATGGAGATACAGAATCTGAAACAGGCTTCAGGCTCTGAGCTGTCAGCACAGAACCCAACATGGGGCTCGAACCCGTGAACTGCAAGATCATGACCTGAGCTGAAGTCGGACGCTCAACCAACTGAGCCACCCAGGTGCCCCTTAAATTTTTAAAAATGTTTTATTTATTCCTGAGAGAGAGAGAGAGAGAGAGAGAGCATGAGCAGGGGAGGGTCAGAGAGAGAGAGAGATACAGAATCTAAAACAACCTGCTCTATTCTTTTCTTTTCTTTTTTTTTTTTTTACAGTTTATTGTCAAGTTGGTTTCCATATAACACCCAGTGCTCACAAGTGCCCCCCTCCATGCCCAACCTGCTCTTTTCTTAAAGCCTAGATTTTTCCCAAGAGATTTGAAACCTTTGTTTTCAGTTTTTGTGTTGCTGCATCTCTGTGGAGAAATACCGCATGGATGCCATTTCAGCCACTTCCAAGGGCTTTTGTGTCGATTCCTTGAAAACCAGTCGTTTAACTTCCTATCAGCCTTTGTCACCAGAACTGCTTCCTAGTGTAGTGAGCACATGTTCTGCGCCCCAAATCAGGATTTGTTATCTATTTCTCGCGGAGACGACGAAGAGTTGATAAGTAGGGACTCACCTGGAAAGGCCAGGATGTTTGGTTGACCGATCTCTTGGGTCCAGCTAGCCAAGACGGCGCTGTTTTGGACATGTGGCATGAGTAACAGTAGCATTTACTGTGTGCTTGCCACGTTCCAGCTGAGTGAGCTGCATGTTTTAAAGACAGCTCTTTGACAGAAATGCTGTTACTGGCTTTCGACCTGTAACATGAAAGCACGACCTGCATGCCACGTTGACCCTCCCCTCATCTTTCTCTGATTTAAAGGCAAACAGAGCAATCATACCATTCCCCCCTTGCAGCTAAGGATGACTGTGTAACATCCTGACTCATGCGACACAAGCATTTCTGAAATTTCTTTTCCTCTGGAGAAAATAGTGAAGCTTCACAGCAGAAGGCTTTTCTTTTTTTCTTCTCTTCTCTTCTCTTCTCTTCTCTTCTCTTCTCTTCTCTTCTCTTCTCTTCTCCTTTTAATTGTTTTATTTATTTTTGAAAGAGAGAGAGAGAGAGCATGAGTCGGGGAGGAGCAGGGGGTGGGGGGAGACACAGAATCCAAAGCAGGCTTCAGGCTCGGAACTGTCAGCACAGAGCCCAACGCAGGGCTTGAACTCGTGAACCATGAGATCATGACCTGAGCTGAAGTCAGATGCTTAACTGATGGAGCCACCGAGGCACCCTGAAGGCTCTATCTTTTCTGCCTTCCCTTACCTGGACTGCAGACACAAAGCCTGGAGGGGCGTCATGAGAATGAAGGCTACAAATCAAAAATGATGGAAAAGGAAGTTAGACCCTGAGTCCTTGCTGTCGTTGTTGAACCATCTCCCCAGCCCTGTACTGCTCTCCCTGGGACTTCTAGTTGTGTGAGATGCATAATACCCTTTCTGTGTAAGCCTGCAGTAATGGAATGTTCTGTTGAAGCTGCAGCTAAATCGTAGCAAATACATAACTCGTTTTCACCGGAGGAGTCCAGGGTTCAAAAGGCTGTCCCTTGCTCCATCCACATAGCCAACCAGCGATAACCCAAGGGATCCAACTCCAGTTGCCTGCGTTGAAGCGGAATGTTCTTTTCCTCCTTAGGAACTAGAAATCTGGACTTACCCAGGGGCTCAGGAGCCTCCTGAGGCAACCTTACCAATCCCCCCCCACCTCCTTGGGTAATTTTTAAGCATGTTATTGTTCTTTGATGCTATTAGAACTGAAATTTTTATAATTTTCTTTTCATATGCTGCTGAATTTGTGTGGCTTATTGAGGATTTTCTTCATCAATGCTCTTAAGACATATTTGTAGGGTTTTTTTTTTTTTTCTTGCAGTGACTTTGGCGTAGGTATCAGAGTAATGCTGACCTCATAGAATGAGTTAGGAAGTGTTCTCTTCTCTTCAATTTCCTGGAAAAGCCTGAGAAAGATTGGTGTTAGTTCTTCTTTAAATGCTTGGTAGAATTCATCAGGAAAGCCATCTGGTCCAGGGCTTTTTTTTTCTTTTTTTTTAAGGAGATTTTTGATTACTGACTTAATTTCCTTACTAGTTATGGGCTCATTCAGATTTTATATTTCTTCATAATTCAGACTTGGTAGGTTTTGTGTTTCTAGGAATTTATCCATTTCATAAGTCATCCAATTTGATGATGTATGGTTGTTTATCGTACTCTCTTATAATTTTTTTTTTTTATTTCTGTAGAATTGGTAGTATGTCCTCACTTTCATTTCTGATTTTGGTAATTTGAGCCTTCCGTCTTTTTCCTTAGCCCTTTAATCTAAAGGTTTGTAAATTTTGTTGATCTTTCAAAGAAGCAGGTTTTGGTTTTGTTGATTCTATTGTTTTCTATTCTCTGTTTCATTTTTCTCTGTTCTAATCTTTATTGTTTCTCTCCCTCTGCTGGCTTCAGATTTACTTGATTCTTTTTCTCTTCCTTCAGTTGTAAAGTTATGTTGTTGATTTGAGATTTTCCCTTTTTTAATGTAAGCTTTTACAGCTATTATAAAAGTTGTGTCCCATAAGTTCTGGTATGCTGTATTTCTGTTTCCATTTGTCTCTTAGTATTTTCTAATTTCTTTTGTGATTTCTTTCTTGTACTTTTGGTTGTTCAAGAATGTGTTATTTAGTTTTGCACAAGTTTGTGAATTTTCCAGTTTTCCTTTTGTTGTTTATTTCTGAGTTCATCCCATTATAGTCAGAGAAGACACTTTATCTGATACCTATCTTTTAAAATCTATTGAGACTGAATTCGTGGTCAAACATATGATCTGTCTTGGAAACTCTCCCATGGGCACCTGAGAAAAATATGCAAACTTTTGTCATGTCGAGTGTTCTGCATCTATCTGTTAGATATAGTTGGTTTATTATTAAGTCCTCTGTTCTCCTACTTATCTCTGTTTGCTTGTTCTATCTGTTATTGAGAAAGGTTGGGATAGCGGAAGCTCTACCCATTATTGGAGAACTGTCTGTTTCTCCCTTCGAGCTGTCAGCTTTTGCCTCATCTGTTTTGATGAAGTCATTATTAGGTGCATACATGTTTATGTAGTTATATTTTCTTCCTAGGTTGAATTTTCATTGACATAAAATATCCTTCTTTGTCTCATAAAATTTTTCAATGTAGAGTCTATTTGTTATTAATATTTCCATTTTGCTCTCATCATTTTATTGACTCTCCACTTTTTCCTTTAGTGTTTTGTTACACAGTTATTTTAAAGTCTTTGGGTAGTATGTCTGCCATCAGGTCATTTGTGGGGACATTTTCTATCGATTTATTTTTTCTCCTTTGAATAGGTCATACTTTCCTGGTTCCTGTTTTGCTTTTGTTTGTATCCTGTGTGATATTTTATTGTTTTAAACTGTACCCTTGGACCTAGTAAGTTGTGAACCCTAGAAATCAGATTCCTTCCCTTCTCTGGGGTTTGTAGTTTTCTTTTCTTGTTGTTTATTGTGTTTAATTGTTATAGGCTGTAACTGTGTGAAGGGTCAGCCTGGCATAGAAACTTAAGGTCTTCTTAGGCCCTTTCGGAGCCTGTTTTTGTCCCGCAGTGCCATTTTCTAATTTTCCCCATATGTGGAGCTGCTTTTGAATGTCCTAGTTTTTAATGTCTGGCTCCCAAAAGGTAAAAAAGAGAAAAGTGAAGAGGGGAAGAAATGCACTGGCTCTTTCAATTCCCTAGAGATCACTTCAGCTGGAGGAGGGGGGGTTGGAACAGGAAGGAGAGGTAGACAAGAACTGTCGGCCACCTTGTCTGCACCTCTGTGATTCGAAGCAACAACCAGCCATCAGCACCCAGACCCCTGGTTTGGGAGGATGGGGTTCTTTTTTACCCCCACACTGGCGGCTCCAAGCTGTGAGCTGCTCCTGGAGCACAATGTACTACTCCAGCCTCAAGGCTGGGATGGAGGGGGCGTAGGGGGTGGGGAGGTAGGGGGTTGGAGATGGGCTGTGGCTACTGTGCTAAGAGCTGAAATTGACTGAAATTAACTGCAATTTACCCCCCAAGCCTTCCCCTGGAAGTTGCAAGCCTTCCAAAATAGTCACATCAGACAGATTCAGCCGGTGTAATTGTCTAGGTGGGGAGACAGATTCCTGGTGTTTCTTAATCGGCCGTCTTCCCATAGTCCTCTCCCAGCAGAGTTTTAATATTGGCTGTAAACTCCGAGCAAGTGGTTACGACCTTTTGAGCTGTGTTTATATTTCCATTTGTTACAAAATTACATAGTGCCACGATCTCCCCCGGTTCCCATCAATGGAAGAACTTTGGGAAGAGGCTGCTAATTTTCCTCCAGGAAAATTCGTACCTTTTCAAGGATCAGAGCCAGATTGCCTGATAATTCAAACGTCACTGCACGATTTATTAGCTGTGTAAACTTGGGGCAAAGTGCTATCTCTATGCCTGAGGTTTCTCATTTGTAAAATGGGAATAATACCAGCATCTCCCTTACGCAGTTGTTTTGAGGACTCAAAGAGATATAGCAGTCAAAGCTTGCCTTCCAAAACACATTCAGTCACATGAAATACAGGCCAAAGTGTTTGCAAGGTTAATGAAATGACAGGGAGGTCTACACACAGAGTTGGCTGGGATTTTGAGAGACGGGCTGTGCAGTATGAATTCTCCCTGGTCCTGGCCACAAGTGAATTCGTGGGATAGCATCCAATTGCTCATAAACCTTGAGAGGGACAATTTAGAGTCTTGTGTACAGCTACATTTTATGGGATCGTGGTAGCAATTCCAGGAATCTTCCAGTTACTCGGTGCCTATATTTCATCAGCTGGATCCAGAGAGAATGGCGGGGATAATTCTAAGAATCCTGAGATCTGACCTCTGATCCCTCCACATCAAGAGATGGGGCTGCCCGCTCTTTCCCAGCTTAGTCTCTGCCCCCCACCCCACACCTTTGTTAAGAAGGTGCTCTTCCCTTTCTCCCATAGTTTTTAATGGTCAGGGTATAGTAATGTGCTACTTTCACCCATGCCAAAGAGGGCAATTCCCTCGAGGCATGGTGGATCAACAGGACAGAAGGAGCCTGGGTCTCTGGAGAGCCTGTGGAGCAAAGTGGAATTGCCTCCAGGACCACCTGTCACTTTGTATTTTTACACGAGAGAAATAAATATCTATCGTATTTAAGCTAATGTTATTTTGATCTCTGTCAGCCAAACCAGTGTCCCAACTAATACAGCACAGGTCCCATAATTAATGCCAGTTTTGTAAGTAAGTAGTGAGACTGGATGTATCAGTTTCCTACTGCTGCTATAACAAATTGCCCCAGTTTAGTGGTGCAAAACAACACAGATTTATTATCTTATAGTCTGGAGTCACAGGTCTTAAAATCAAGGTTTCAACAGGGCTGTGTTCATCCTGGGGGCTCTAAGGGAGAAGTGTTTCCTTGCCTTTTCCAGCTTCTAGAAGCTACTCACATTCCTTGGTTTTGGCTCCTCCACCTTCAGAAGCGACCCCATGTCACTTCCACATCACATTCCTTCCACTGTGACAACTGCCTCTGAGTCTCCTCATCTGCCTCCTCCTTCCACTTACAAGGACCCTTGTGACTACACTGGTCTCCCTCTAATGATCCAGAATAATCTCTTCATCTCAAGTCGTCTGATTAACAAACATAGCTCTGTCTGCAACCTTGGTTCCCCTTTGCTGCGTGACCTAACGTTGTTTCCAGATTCCAGGACATGGACATCTGTGGAGGTCATTTTTTCTGCCCGCCACACTGGACAAGCCATGCCTCCATGCTACAATGATATCGTGGAAGAAGCGTGTCCTTGCGAGGCTGGAAGAAATGAGTAGAAACCCATTTGTGTGATGTATTATTTGGGCGACCTTCGGCCAGTTTCTTAAGCTCTCTCATGCCATTGTTTTAAGAACCTCATCTTCCTCACATGCACAGAAGCATAGAATTTTTTTAATGCTTATTTTATTTTTGTGTGAGAGAGAGATAGAGTGTGAGCGGGGGAGGAGCAGAGAGAAAGGGAGACACAGAATTCAAAGTGGGCTCCAGGCTCTGAGCTGTCAGCACAGAGCCCGATGAGGGGCTTGAACTCACAAACCACGAGATCATGACCTGAATTGAAGTCGGTTGCTTAGCTGACTGAGCCACCCAGGTGCTCCTGAATGTCAGAGAGCATTCCCTGCTGGTCAAGGTGCCCCTGTAGAAGATACCAGTGAGAACTTCAAGACCCATAACCCTTTAACCCCCGGGCTTGTAAAGAGTGTGTTTATTTTGTCATTGTTGTTTTTGTTTTTTTTTGTTTTGGTTTGGTTTGTTGATAGTCTCTGCTATAACTTGTCTGCAAGCTGGAAGTCCTCAACTCCCTTAAGCTAGTGGTAGAGTTTAGGTACCTGTCAGTGCAGAGACCCAAATTGAATCAGGTTGCTTCTTCTGAAATCCTAAGAATTCTAACTGCGCCCTAAAATCTACAGGGTCTCCACGTCACAATGATATTGTGGAAGAAGCATGTCCTTGCGAGGCTGAAAGAAATGAGTAGAAATCCATCTGTGTGATGTATTATCTGCGTGACCTTTGGCTAGTTTCTTAATCTGTCTCAACCTCAGTTTCTCCACCTGTAATATATTTCTCCTACATTGTAGAGTTGTTTCAAGGATCACAGAGGGCATAATAAAACCACTCTCCGAGCCCGTGTTCAACAAATAGCGATCGTTATTATTTATTCTTCAATTGCGTAGATGCACCCAATAGAGTAATGTTATCTTCCATGCTGGCCTCTGCAATGAGTTCAGACAAGTAGAAGGCAGAATACCTCCCATTTGAGGCAATTGGTTCTAAGAAGCATCCCGACTGTGAGTAAATAGGAGCAGCCCGTGAAATAAAGAGAACTTTGACCAATTGAACATACTGGCTATGTATGAGTTCCCCAAGGCGAGTGCAAAAAATGAGAAGTTATCATGTCCAGTTCTGACCTTGGGACCTTACAGACAACGTAACAGTCATTCAACGACATCGCTTTTAATGTCTCCTTTGGGCTCACAGTATGTTTCTGGGCCAAAAGCACTGCGACCAGGAGCAAAATGGCAGGTGGCTGATGTGAAGAGAAATTGCACACAAAACACATAGGAGGCAGTCATGCCAGCCATGAAAATGGGCCCAAAAGGAAGCGTTTAACACAATTGACTTAGCGTGGCGCTAAATTACAGCCTCCGGAATTCCAGCAGTGTCGAGCTGGCCATCCAACACTAATGAAAATTGGTCATTCGTTCCCAAAATTTTCTGATAACATTTTGAGTTTCCTCCTTCTCTTTGAGAAATAACAGGGGAATTTCAGCTTGGGGGTCGTTGTATTTCAAGGCTTTCTTTTAATGTACGATGTATTGTCTACCAGATCACAGCCAGAACAAATGATGTGTCAGCCGATGATTTCATCACAGAACTCATTTCCATTTGAAGAAAGGGATGAATGTACTTTTCCTCAAGAGCAGCCTCTCATGCGGAGGCATGGGCTCAAATACAAAGCTTAGGCAGATCAAGCCTAGAAACAGCCCAAAGAGACAGGCTGTGAATTAGAGGCTGCCCACCATGACAGCTCCCTGATGGAATAAGAAGGGCTGGGAAGATGAGCTTGGGGAGGGCGACTGACATCTGTTTGTGTTAAGTACTAACAGGAGAGTCAGCAACCTCATACTGCACAGAAAATAAGAGTCCGCGTCCGGCACCCACAAGTGAGGGGAGAGATGCACAAAAAAATGCTAGCTGATAAATACTCACAAGCTATTGATTAAATCAGCTCTGTTGGGTTGTCTCTCGGTGTCCCACAGGGAGGCCCTCGTATCAGAAATGACCTACCCGGGTCATGAGGTTTGTGAGTTCGAGTCCCGTGTTGGACACTGTGCTAACAGCTCAGAGCCTGGAGCCTGTTTCCGATTCTGTGTCTCCCTCTCTCTCTCTCCCTTCCCCTCCCCTGCTCACACTCTCTCTGTCTCTCTCTCAAAAATAATAAACATTAAAAAAAAGAAGAAGAAGAAGAAGGAAATAACCTGCCCAATATCTGGACGAAGACTAAAAATAGAGAAACAAAACAGATTATATGTTTTCTCTTCTACATCCTGCTCTAATTCTCTTCCAGCTCACAATGATAGGGAGTTGATCAGAAACGGTTTCTGAAGGGATTACTTCTAGAACCAATCTATTATCTCCCTTCTGTTGGGGTTCTGCCTCTTCTGTGACTTAAATTGTCACCTTTTATTTTTGTTGAGGTTTGTTTCCAAAAAGAGATTTAGAAAAAGCTTAGCACATTTTAGAGTTTTACTTTTAAAATAATCCCACCCGTTCTTTTCTGGGTCGGCAGTGCGATTAGATTGTGACAGGAGCAGAAAGCTTACAGCTCTCTCAGGGTGGGCATGAATCCACAAAGTTGGCCTCCTTACTTCTTATTTTTGAAAAAAATTTTAATGTTTATTTATTTTTGAGAGAGAGAGACACAGAGTGTGAGCAGGGAAGGGGCAGAGAGAGGGGGAGACACAGAATCTGAAGCAGGCTCCAGGCTCTGAGATGTCAGCACAGAGCTGGATGCAGGGCTTGAACTCATGAGCCATGAGATCATGACCTGAGCCAAAGTAGGACACTTAACCAACCGTGCCACCCAGGTGACTGTAAATTTTTTTTTAACATTTATTCATTTTTGAGAAATGGAGAAAGACAGAACATGAGCCAGGGAGGGGAAGGGAGAGAGACGGGAGGACACAGAAACTAAAGCAGGCTGGAGGCCTCTGAGGTATCAGCATTGAGTCAGACATGGGGCTTGAACCCATGGACTGTAAGATCATGACCTAAGCCAAAGCCAGACACTTAACTGACTGAGCCACCCAGGCGCCCCTGGCCTCTATTTCTATCCCTTCTTCCTAAGGCTCAAAGGGATGCATAGAAGTTTATTTATGCAGTTCTAAGTCATTTTTTAAACAGTCTTAAAGAAACGTGCAACTGGAGAAGAGTGAAAATACGAACATTTTGAAGGTTTGCTTCGCACGGAGTTGATCATCAGTAAATATTTATTCAACAACAGAAAGTGAGACAGGGAAGAAAGAGAAAACAAGAAGGAAGAGAGAGAGAGAACCAGGGTGAGCAGGAGGGAGGGGCTAGGGAGCTGGGGAACTTCCTGCCTCTGTGTAACTGCTTCTGATCACCATGTAAAGTAATTCTGGTATTATTTCAAGGAAATTGCTTTCAATCTAATCAGAACCACATTTTATGATTTTATGCCGGGAAGTCCACTCGACTCAGGCTTGACTCAGTTCTGAGCGTTGCTGTTTTAAGTACCTTTAACATCAAAGCCTTTTTATTCCTCACCTTAAGCTCTCCAAAAAGAAAGACCTCATTTTCCTTGTATAACTTCCTATTCACCTCTTTCTCATCCTGTGTCTTTGGATTTCTTAATTAGCATGGGCGGGGACTCTGGGAAGCCTCTCCGTAGGGATGCCAGATAAGAGATGACACCCAGTTAAATTCGCATTTCTGATAAGTGGCAAACTTGTTTTTAGTATAACTACATCTTGAAGATTACACGGGACGTACTTACACTAAGAAAGTATTTGTTGTTCATCAGAAGTTTGAATTTAACTGGGTGCCCTGTATTTTAATTTACTACATCCAGCAACCCCTTGGAGGCTTTCTGCCTCAAGTGATCTAGTCAGGGCTGCCCTTGAACTCCTCACCTGGAATTGTGAGCCCAGCATCCCCTGACCCCAGACTCAGGAGGGGACCCCCTGCATCTCTGAAGTGCTGTCAACCTGGCAAGACTCCTTCCAATGCCAGGAACAAGCATTTCCTTTCTACTGCCCTGCTCTTCCTACAGGATTTCCTGTCCTGTAAAATTAGCATGTGCTCGGGGCACCTGGGGGGCTCAGTCGGTTGAGGACCTGACTTCGGCTCAGGTCACGATCTCGAGGTTTGTGAGATGGAGCCCCGTGTAGGGCTCTGTGCTGGCAGCTCAGGTCCCACGAGGGAATCACCAAGAACTATTTCTATATACTCTGCTTCAGATTCTGTCTTCCCCTCTCTCTGGCCTTCTTGCACTCTGTCTGTCTCTCTCTGTCTGTCTCTCCCTTTCAAAAATAAATAAACATTAAAAAAATAAATAATAAAATGAGTATGTGTTGGGATGCTAGGCCAGCTCACTTGAGGAAGCACCTGACTTTGGCTCAGGTCATGAGTTCGAGCCCCAGAACTCTGCACTGGGCTCTGTGCTCACAGCACAGAGCCTGCTTGGGATTCTCTCTCTCTCTCTCTCTCTGCCCTTTCCCCCCTTTTCTCAACAATAAACATTAAAAAAAATCTTTAAAATTAACTTGCATCAAAAAGTTGCATCTCATTACATGACATGTTACACACAAATCATTCCAGCCGGATATCTTTTTAACTTGGTACATTTTGTTTCTTTCTTTTCCCCATGATGGGAACTGAAAGCACAAATATGTAGATGTGTCTAAGCTTTTATGGAAAAGCAGAGGTCTCCTTCCCAGCGTCCTTCCATATGGTGGCCACGGTTGTCTCATGGAAGCACCTAGCAGCTCTCGGCCCTACTGCAAGGGGACTATTTCTATGGAGCCCAGGACACAGGGGACTAGATGGCGTCCAGATGGGAAGAGAGAACCACCTCGTTCTGAACTTCCATGTGGAGAGCTGGACAAGAGCCTGGAAGACAATTGTACTCATCCCTTTGGTTTCTTAGGAGTTATTGAGACCTTGCATTTTTTTAAACCAATTTCCTGTATGTACAACCAATGCACTAAACATGGCATATGAACACATTTAGTGATTTGATACTATCTGTGGGTAAAAGGCTAACACACATACGTGTATAAACAGACACCTGTGCTTACGTCCTCTCTGCTTCCTAGACTACTGTCAGTAGACAAAGACGTGCGGGAACTTGACCAACAACACACAGCCCCCCCCCCCAGAGGTGAATCCCTCCCTAACTCTGTAGGGGAATCTTTGCAAGGAAAGTTAGGGGCCGTGAAACCAAATGTTTAGTGACTATGTCTCTGTTGGTAAGGACACAGGGGAAGTAGCTGTCCTTGTGATGTGTCACAGCAGGCATCTGCTTGGATTGGAGAGAAGCAGAAAAATGGAGGGGTCTGTCTGAGGGGTCCCTGGAGCCAAGATCCACCTCTTCCGGTTCACAGGGGACACATTTGGGAGGGCAGAGCAGAGTGGAAAGAAAGCAGACGCAGCCACCAGGGGAAGTATGGGCCGCGTCTGACCTTGCACTCTGCCCCTTCGGGCCACACCAGACATGAGCAAGAACAGGCCAACGACATGCCACAGAGGACATGGTGAGGCCTGGAGAAAGAGCCCGGGCTTGGCAGGAAGACCTTTTGGATCTACCACTGCCTAGCGGCTGACCTTAGCTGAACCTGCAGCCAGGTGACAGAGAACTGGCAAAATAGAACAAAATGAACAGAAGACAAACACCACCTCTGGACATCTGTTCGGTCAGAGAGCCGATCCACTCGTGGCAGAGAGCCAGGAGAGGCTGGAGACTGGTGGGCAGGGGCTCCACTGGTGACTTGCTGTTTGTCCTGGAACAAGTTGCTTCCTTCGAGAAGCCTCCAGAATCCTCATTTGCAAAGGAGCAAGGGGTGGGAGCAATCTGCTCATTGGGAGGATTGAATAAGGTGGTGAAAACAAAGCACAAGCTTAGCACACAGAAGAGGGCTCATTATGATTCTTATAACCTCGCCATAGCCGGCCCCTTGTTTTCTGTCTCTAAGCGGTTGATTGGTCATTGAAGGGGAGCCATGAGGAAGTGGGGGAGCCATTATGTCAACTGCAAGTTGCTCCCTGAAGGGGAAAATAGGGATGGAATCTCTGTGATACCGATAATCTCCCCACGAGGGACATCTTTTTCTAAACTTGAACCTTGGCACGATATGTGTTAACAGAGGTCCTAAAACTCCTTCAGGAAGGAGTCCCCACCACCCTGAAATGTAATCTAGGAGGGGAATATGGTTCCATTCCTCAAGCCTAGTCAAATTTCAGGAGAGTAAGGTTGATTCTAAGTGGTACTCTCTTTTCCTGGGTGCCCCCAGCTTTCCTGGTCTCCTTGGCACAGCCATATCCTTGTTATTTCGCTTCCACCCCCATGCCCAGCTGACTACAGTGGAGGTAAGTCAAGGTTCCTGGCCACAAAGATGGTCAAATCTCCAAGCAGACACCGAAACAAAAAGACCAGAAGACAGACACCACCTCTGGGCATACATTCGGTCAGATGGTCCGCTATAGTTCCCTTATACCACATGAACACAGGGACCCGTACACTGCAGGTGTAAACACAGGGATACCTCTCAAGTCTCTCTCTCTCAATCCAGAACTACTTACTTTCTCTGCGACCCTTTCTTCCGGATCCCTCAGTCTGGGGCCTCCAGCCCCTTCCTCAGGAGATTTCACACTTCCCCAGGGAGAAGAGATTCTAGAGCTCCTTCCTCAAGCATGAAGCTTCAGGTTTGATTGATGGATGTGATTCCCCCTTTCAGGTGTTCTGTTCTAGGAAAGGGGGTCGAAGAAGAGGGCTCAAGTCCCGTGAGTTGGGGGAGGGGGAGGTACCATTTCTACAGCTGTGTCCTGACTAGCCAGGCTGGAGGTCGGTTGCCTCAGGCACCTGAGAAGCAGCACAGGGAGCTAGGGCTGGCGTTCAACTCTCTAGGAGCAGCACAATCTCATTACGCTCTGGGAAAAGAACATTCCTTCTGTTCCCATGCATGGGACCTTGCCCCTTGTGAGATAAAAACCCTAGCATTCTTGGGCTGAGAAGTACTTGAGTCTTTCCTAGACCTGGCTTTGATTCTAAATAAGAACACATTAGTTGAAATGTCGCTCTATCTAATTACCATCTTGGTAGGCTGCTCAGCTCATATTCAATTATATATTTTTAATTCCAAAATATTCTTCCTAGTTTAGGGGTCCTCAGGTTTCCCCCTGCAAGTTTATTCTGTCACTATTATTAATGACAATGTCACCAACCCACAGTCCATACTCTGAGAGAGTCTAGGAAACATGGAAACTCTTCTTTCCCTGAGAGTTCCAGAGAGATCACTTCAGGCAGAGGTCTAGGACACTGTGAAATAGGGCAGAAGAGCTGTCTCCTTCCTTTTCCATGGGGGTAAGAACTCATGAGTGAGTGGCCGGAAATGTGGGGGCTCCTCGGAAGATCGTGTAAATGCAAAGGATTTGGGCTATTAGGTTAAAAAGGGCATGGAGGCAGTGTACTCTACTCATATGATGCTATTATGACACATTAGCAGGGCAATGACTGGGCCAAGGTGTGTGCTGACTTGTGAATCATGTCTGTGAACCTTATAAGCACTTCACAGAATGACGTGGAATGAAGGACGTGTTGAGTGAGAAGAGAGTCTCCTCTGGACTTAGAGGCATAACATTCTTGGTAGACTTCTACTGGAGGGTCCCCAGTGTACAGGCTTTCCAGTTACCTCGTGTGGTCCCCTCAACGCAGACTCTGGGCTTAGCCATGTGACTGTCTTTGGCCCATGAGACATCAGATGACATGGGTGCTGAGGTGAACAGGGATGTGAGGTACTAGGAGAATAGTCCAGATGGTTTCTTAGAAAGAGATTGGAGGGGCGCCTGGGTGGCTTAGTCGGTTAAGCGTCCGACTTTCGCTTGGGTCATGATCTCGCGGTTCGTGGGTTCGAGCCCCGCGTCGGGCTCTGTGCTGACTGCCAGCTCGGAGCCTGGAGCCTGTTTCAGTCTGTGGCTCCCTCACTCTCTGACCCTCCCCTGCTCACGCTGTTTCTCTCTCTCTCCTAGAAATAAAGAAAAATTAAAAAAAAAAAAAGAAAGAGATTTCAAAGGTTCTCCATAGCTTGCCATTTGCCAGGCCCGAGCACTTAGGAAGATGTCCTGTAAATCCACCTAAGCAGTCTGGGGATCAAATATGTGAGTTTTGGCTGCAATTACCAGGTGACTCGGCCAGGGAAAGCATCAACAAACAGAGCCAAAGAGAATTATGTTATATCAGAGAATCTGGAGTGAAATGTGGATGGGCAGAAGCTGAAGACAAATGGTTATGTGGGCAAATGATGTGATATCTTGTTACTCAATGTCCATTTTTAGTACATTCATTTTGGGTCACCAGACCTTGGCCACAGAAGTACTGACTGGAGCCTACTGAAGTTCAGGGGCTAGAGGAATCCCCTAGTGAAGAAGGTTCTATCTTTTTTTTTTTTTTTTCAGTTTTTATTTATTTATTTTGAGAGAGAGAGAGCACAAGCCAGGGAGGGACAGGGAGAGAAGGAAGTTGCATGTCATTAGCATGGAGCCAGACACAGGGCTCAAACTCACATATCGTGAGATCATGACTTGAGCCAAAATCAAGAGTTAGATGCTTAACCAACTGAATCCCCCTGGAGCCCCAAGGAAGGTTCCATCTTGATTGTGGTTGAGGCCCCTCGTATGCCTCCATTCATTAGATAAACATTGACACAATGAGCTACCTTGGTTAAGGCATTCTGTGGAATTAAGATAGCATAATGGTCTTGCAATGGGCAGAACTTTAAAGTTTATGGCAATTGCTTCCCAGGACCAGGAAGGTGAGTGGTTCAGCAATGGGTTTTGTCAGAGTATAAAGGAAAGTGATGAGCGGAAATTAGGTGTTGGGGGCAAACCCGACCGCTGCCCCCATCATCAGTTTCTGATAGCATGATGCATATCCCTATAAATTATAAATGCTAGAGAGGGGGCTCTAGCTGCCATGACTCTGCACCAGAAGGCCAGTTTGGAGACCAGTTACCCCAGATTACATAGGCTTGGCAAACCACAGCCTGATCTCCACTTGGGAGCCCACATCCTTCCCTCGTGTGTATCAGGCCCCAGGGCAGGGAGGATGATGGCTATTTCCAGTTGCCCTAACATTGCTGATTAGGACGGGCTCTTCATGAAAGCATGAGGTTTGGCTCTAGTGCTTCAGGACCTGGGTGGAGTTGACTTTCCAGATGGCAAACATCACCTAAGGTCCTTGGTGCAGCCTATGACAGGTGAATGCTGAGAGGAAACCCTTTCCAGATGGAGAAACGATGTTTAGCAAATGAACAAAAGTAGGAAAGCTTAGGGTGTGTTTGGAAGAACAGGAAGGAATCTCGTGGTGAAGCCCACAGGTCTACAAAGGGAGACATAAATCTGGGTGTGATTCAGAGAGCTTGGAATTCAGGGAGTGGCGTTTCTATTTGAAATTATTACGACCTCTGGCTTTCTTCCTGGCATGAGAGGGATCAGGTAAGGATTGGGAGGGAAAGTACTATGTTCAGTTTCGGCGTGTGAAGTTAGCTTTCAAGTCCAGTCAACAGATCTCATAGTAACAGATCCCAGAATAATTTCTTTCTTTTTTAAGTTTATATATTTATGTTGAGAGACAGAGAGTGTGAGCATGAGCTGGGGAGGGGCAGAGAGAAAGGGAGAGGGAGAATCTCAAGAAGGCTCTGCACTGTCAGCGAAGAGCCTGATGCAGGGCTCAGACCCACGAATCACAAGTTCGTGATATGAGCTGAAACCAAGAGTCGGATACTTAACTGATGGAGCCACTCAGGTGCCCCAGAATAATTTCTTTAGTGGAATGTGTGCTCGGAGCTGCATACATCCTTCCCTGTGCCAGTGAATACCCACCCCTCTGAACCAGGAGACACTGGGATCATTCTTCTTTATCCTTGGCAAGGTCTAAACGGGAGGAGGTCCTTGACCTCTTCTTAAAGAGCCAGGGTAAGGTGGTAACCTTGACATTTACTCAGTAAAGATTAGCTGGGGAGAGAAATGTAGAACAGAAAAGGATAAGAGGGAGGGGACCCTAAGGGTTTTCAAGCTGGTTTTGGCAGTAGAATCCTCCCCCCTCCCCCCCCCCCCGCCTCCCACAGTGAAATCGTACACAGACTCCCAGTGCTGGATGAGGAAGGCAGAACCGCACTGGGTAGGGAAATGGGTGTCTGCCTCACCGTCCTCCCCCAGGGAGCCCTGTACTCTCCCAGGCAGCGGCTCCAAGGGGTCTCAGTCAGCCCTCAGCAGAACTGAAACCCTACCAGCTTTCAGCTGGGTGTTCTCTTAGCAAAAGGAGGAACGCTTTAAGAATTGTATGCTTTAAATTTCTATTATATATTCAGCCTCAAAGAAGGAGGAAATTCTCATACTTGCCACAATACGGATGAAGCTGGAGAATATGATGCTAAATGAAATAAGCCAGTCACCAAAGGACACAGGCTGACTGATTTCACTTATCTGAGGTATTTGGAGGAGTCGAATTCACAGAGCCAGGAAGCAGAATGGTTGTGGCCGGCAACTGAGGGAGGGAGGAAAGGAGAGTTAGCGTTTCGTGCGTAGGTGGCTTGAGTTTGGGAAGATGAGAAAATTCTAGAAATGGATGATGATCACCATCATAGCATAGGTTGCATAGCAATGTGAATGTGCTTCATGCTGCTGAAATACACACTTAAAAATGGTTAAGATGGTAAGTTTTATGCTCTGTGTATTTTTTATGTAAAAATATTTTTAATGTTGATTTTATTTTTGAGAGAGAAGGAGGAAGATAGAGCACAACTGGGGGAGGGGCAGAGAGAAAGGGAGACAGAATCCAAAGCAAGCTCCAGGCTCTGAGCTGTCAGCACAGAGCCGGCCACAGGGCCCGAACTCACAGACTGTGAGATCATGACCTGAGCCGAAATCGGGTGCCTCCCAGGCGCCCCTATGCTCTGTGTATTTTACCACAAAACAAATCTATGATTAAGACTTGGTAGGGGCACCTGGGTGGCTCAGTCGGTTAAGCCTCCGATTTCAGCTCAGGTCATGATCTCACTGTGACCCGAGTGCTTGTCTTTTTGCTGAGGGCACCCAGCCTCCTCGTAAGTGTCCCAGTGGCTGGGCGGCAGCGGCGCGGTGGGCCCACGGGCCTCCTCTCCCTGAGGGGGACGGAGTGGGGGCAGTGAGTACATCCTCACAAGACGCCTCCACCACCCAGCGTAGCCCGCACTGTGGGCGAGGCTCAGAGCCACCGTGATACAAACATGACCCCCCACCCCCTGTGCTCTCTTGTTTCTCCCCTTTCTTTTCTCAGATCCACGCTTGGATTTGGAGGCGATGCGCTGGGATGAAACCACAAATGGCTTCTCGCTTTCATTTGACCCGTAAACCCCTGACTCCCAGAGGTCGAGTGGAGTCTGTGTGCAAAAACCCCACGTCTCCCACTACTTGCTCTAACCTGGGTCCTTAACCATCAGGGCCAGACCCTGGACTGTTCTAGAACCATGTCAGCATCTCCCTCTGATGAGTCGGCGCTGTTCCCTGAGTGCTCATGGCACAGCGCTGGAGACCGCAGGCCTTGGGGACTTCCAAGAAGGAAGGGACGCGTCCTCAACTTCTAACCATTGATAACCTCGAAATTACAACCATATGCGTATGACGGGGACACAGTGTGCAGCAAAAATCATTATTTCATAAAGTAATTTAGCAAGCACAAAATCATTTTGAGACTAGCTGCGGTATATCTTGTTCGGATAATGGGAATTCATCAATATTTTAAAGGAAGCATTTTGCCACTTTCAAGTTTACTGATAAGCAGTGAAATACCCACAGATTCTGGGCAGCAGTTGGGATTCTTTCTGTCGCAGGTGCTAAAAAACCTGCTTGGCTCGAGGAAAAGAAAAGACGGTGTGTGTTCTCAGCCTAAGGGTAAGGAGTGCTGGACTTGCGTCTTGGAGCAGGGGCTTGGCTGACATTTCCGGACCCTATACTTCGTAAACATCAAGCTCTCATCGAGGAAGGGAAAGGGCGTGAACAATGCAGACCATATTGGGAAATAATATTCGTGTGCTGTGTGCACTCAGCAACAGTGAAGAAGTGATCATTTGCCATTGAGAAAGAAAGCAGAAGCAAAGCACTCTCAACCTGTTGCCCATTTACTGGAGCTGGGGCTGCACTTCCCAGTTTCCATCTTGGCTTGTTCTGAGATACTGCAAGGCAGGGTGGGTGGGGCGAGATGGATGGGCGATAAGACACTTACAGGGTGTCTTGGCCTGGGCTCTTCAGGAGACACTGCCCGAGGCCAAAGTTCACATGCAAGTGTTTCATCAGGCGTGATGAACCAACGACCCCTGACCAGATGGTCCCGGGGGGCAGGGTGGGGGGCTGGGGAGCAACAGAAGCTGTAAGAACAAACGTGTCTCAGGCCAGTTGCTCCGAAGAAGAGGGAGAGAGCAGAATTTGTCCTCTAGTGCTTGTGTCCTAGGGGTGATAATTTGCCCCACAGGGGGTAAGTCTCTCACACTTCAGGGTCCCAGAACATTCATGCCACAGCATCAACTGGGAACGAGATGTGGGTTCTGGGCATGGATGAGGCCCCCATGGACTGTGCTGGTGGAGCTGGTCGGGGCACAGGCAACGCTGGTCGCCTCGTGGTGACTGGTCAGAAGAGTGGCCAATGGCCCTTCGAGAAAGGTGAGGCCAGGACGCCTGAAGTGGCCGCCATGGCTGTCTGGTTCACGCGCACAGGTAAAGACAATTGACGAGAGAAACTCCAGGTGCAGGCTAAAAATGCTGCAGGCACATACTGTCGCGGGGGTCAGAGGACGTGGCCCCGGGGGAAGAGAACGAGAGAGGGAAGAGAAGGGGTCCACGGATGTCATACGCCAGCCGCTACAACTGCTGAGGGACTTGAACAAGGTCCCAGAGCACAGATAGCGTTTTGGCAGATCGTCCTCTTTATTAAACTAAACATCCATGTAATTTCGTTGTCAGTATTCATTTGTTTTGTGAAAAGCTTTCTTCATAAAACATAAGCCACGGGAAAACTCGGCTCAGCCCAGATGGAATTATCAGGAATTCCAAATGAGTGAAATCTGAATCACATGTGCCTACAGAGCTGGGTCATCAGGATGCGAGGGACCCAGGGGACGGAGGATGGATGGTGGTGACCAGAAAAGAAAAGAATCTCTTGCAGAGTTGGGGGGTGGGGGGAAGTGTGCTGAGATGGGGAGGGGCAGAGATTGGCGGAGAGAGTTGGGGGAGGGCATCCAGGCTGCAGAGGGAAAAGGACCGTGGAAAGAGGAGATGTTACAGATCACCTTCTGGCAAAGGTAACTGATCATTTTCTCTGAAGGGTGACTTCGGGGCATATGCAGGCATGGTGACTGGAAAACTGTAAGCCAGATGAATAACAGGCCAAGCAACTGTTTTGTGTCATTGCTGTCCTCCTGGATCCAGGTGCCCATCAAAGAGCTCTTGGTCCTTCTTTCTCCATCTCAGGCAGAGACCGGAGTGAGGTCTGAGCTAGAAGCAAACTGAGCTGACCAGCAATGCAATAGTCTCTCAAGGGAACGCCAAGCCCAACCCCACCGCCAGGTCTGTTCCAGGCACAGAGGGAAGGAGTTCCACCTATGTCATTTGTGTATAGTCCTCAAGGATGAGTGGGGTCACAGGGCCCAGGGACACTGGCATTTTTAAGCTCAGGAGAGTGAAAGGGACAGCAACCCAGCATAGCCTCTGGGAGACGGCGTGACGAAGGCAGAGTTCATTTGGCGACCTTTTTCCACCTTGGTGAAGCCCACTCCTGCAGTGAGCAACCATTCCAAGTCACTAGAAACTTCCCTGGTTTTAGCACTGAAAATTTCTTATCTCAGGAAACCCCTCAGATCCAGAACAGTGGGTCACCCAACCCCTTTCTCAATTCCAGAAGCCCTTTTACTATGAACCCAGAGACTTGCCCTGTCCCCAGACAGCTCAGAAAGTCCTCCGAACTCATGAAACAATTGATTCACAAACTCAAATATCAGCAAGGCCAGAAAGGTAATCGAAGCAGACAGAATTGTCAGATTTGCTTCATAAAAGCTCCTTGAGCTGTGCCATGTCGACATTCTCTGTTTGCACATTAAATGCGTATGATCAGGGGCACCTGGGTGGCTCAGTCGGTTAAACGTCTAACTTCAGTTCAGGTGATGATCTCAGGGTTCATGGGTTCGAGCCCCACATCAGTCTCTGTGCCGACAGCTCAGAGCCTGGAGCCTGCTTTGGATTCTGTGTCTCCCTCTTTCTCTGCCCTCCCCGCCCCCACAAAATGAATAAACTTCAAAGAAAATTAAAAAAGGAAAAACATGTGTGATCACCTGTCACCTCCGCAAAGTAACTGCCCTCTGATCTTCAGAGAGAGACCAATACTAGTTGCATGTGTCGCAGCAAGTGGAAAAGGGTCCTTGCACTCCATGGTGGGAGATGACAGAGATGGGTGGTATTTGCACTCCCTGGAGAACCTCTCTGCCCCTGAAGGGTTGTGGCACATGGGAACGGGGACTCAGGGTGGCCAGGTCTTCTAATTCTTCCAGATAAGCTGGAAGTTGCAAATGTTACATGAAATCTGCCTTGAAAAGGGAACGCACAACTGAATAGCTTTGAAAATGCAATGTGGGGGCACCTGGGGGGCTCAGTCAGTTGAGCATCCCACTTCGGCTCAGGTCATGATCTCACGGTTCATGAGTTCGAGCCCCATGTCAGACTCTGTGCTGATGGCTCACTCAGAGCCTGAAGCTTGCTTCGGATTCTGTGTCTCCCTCTCTCTGACCCTACCCTGCTCACACCCTCTTTCTCTCTCTCCCTCTCTCTCTCTCAGAAATAAATAAAAACATTTTAAAAATAAATAAAAACACAGTGTGGTCCAACCTTGTGGGAGAAAACCACAGAATATATACCCATGGGTCACATCTAGCCCACAGCCTTTCCATTTGTATGCTATAGATTAAACTCCACAAGCAGTTAGTGTAATTTCTACCCTCCCTCAACCCCTAAATTGTAACATTGTCACCTTAACGCTTTAAATCTTGTCCTCAGACATCTGCTGGTTTTCAGAAAGGGTCACTGTGGTGGGCTTCGGAGACAAAGTGGCAGCTCCCTCCCTCCCTACTGGGCTGACTTCTCCCCAGGGTGACCGTGAACACAGCTGCAGCCCCAGAGCCCATGCGCCATTCCCCCTTCCGTGCCTTGAATAGCATCAAAGGAAAAAAAGAGTGAGCAAAGGAAGGCACCCTCTCCACAGTTTGGGGATGTCATCACCAGCCATCTCCCACTCCCCACGGATCTGTAGAGAGCCACACCACAGAGTCACAGTCTGTCTCCTGAGCTTAGAAACCCCCTCCCCCAGTGGAACATGCAGGGTCTTGCTTCCAGAATAATGGCCCAGGGGAATGCCTCCATTTCCAGGGGCTAACTCCCTCCATTGGGCAGAGAAATGATTTGAGGAGTCAGCTATGAATATACAATGGAGGAGGCAGTCTTATCTACATACTTAATGATTTTTACTTAAGGTAGGAGAGAAAGAAGGAAGCAAAAATATACCTTTGCACTCAAACACAGGCAACGAGATTTTTCTGTTGAAATGATCTTTGGTGGGTCTTCTAGAAGAAGCCACTCTCTCACAGCAAACAGTTAACCATAGCAGCAGAGGGATGATCCCAGCTTGGGGACTGCCTGCTAAGGGCCACAATGTGGTAAGCTGAACATCTGTAAATGATTTGTAAAAATAACCATTAGAAACTCATTTCAAAGATCACATCATGGCAGAAAATTAGCTTATTATGCTGTGTGAACTGGGATCTGTGTCTTATGACTGGAGGCCACCAGTGACATGATATGTAACGAGTTAGGCAAATCAGATCTGAAAAGCAGCAATCGGCTTGCCATGGTTGCTATTCCAAGCCTGTTTCTGCACCTCGCTTTGGTTCGTAAGAGGCTAAAACCTGCTGCCATCATCATCATCTCGTTAGGGTAGAAATAGTGGCTCTATGTGTGGTCAGCCGTCAAGCAAGAGAACCCTTTCTTGATTTATCTGGGGAAATGAGACACGGACTTTCCCTCCAGTGGCAAGCTTCAAAGGCACAGACATCAGCGTGGGTATTTTCTCGGAGGCTCAAAGGCCACGTAGTCCCCCAGAGAGCCATTCTAGGAATGATGGCCCGTACTGCCAAGATGAGATTGGGAGACTGCCTGGTCATTTTGTCAGATTCCCCTTAACGATGGGCTTCCTTCTTCAACTCCATTGGACAGGATTTCTGTCCATAGAAGTTATTACTCTAAATCCATTGCTGACAGAAAAGATCCTCTCTTGGTGTTTTGAAATAAGTGATACAATTCCTTCACTTGCAAATAGACTAGGGTATCTGTTGTACTAGTGATAGGTGATAGACTGAGCGGATCAAATATTCCAAGATCAGTTGAATTCAACAAATATTTCTGCATGAATAGGTTTGCCTTTTATACCACAATGACTGGAAGATCGAGTGAGTGATAAGTTGAACACCGGATGAATCACAATGCACCAGGCCAAGCAACCTCAATACTGAGTTACTGTTGGCTTCCCTAAAACTGAGTTTGTAATTGAACTGGGAAGGCCTTGGGATCTACTTTAAACTGGAATCGGTCCCAACACTGAATCCAGTTTTAGATCTGGTCTAGTGTGCAGGTGTGTGTACAACACAAACACACACACACACACACACAGATGCACACACATCTAATTTCCTTTGTCAGTTCTCAATAAATACAGATAGACTGAAACAATCTCAGAGAGTTATCAAGTAGATATTTGTCTGGTGAATAGATCGCACGGTAACTACACTAACTAAAAAATCTCAGAGTCAATCTTTAACATGCCCTGTATTTACAGAGTACTGTGCTATGTCAGGTTGAAAAAAAGAGGCATCATTCTTGACCTTAAGGAGTTACATCTGTATCAGACAGGGTTTACCAGAGGCAGAACGAGTCGGCGAGATGAATGATAGATAGATGATGGTTGGACAGACAACAGACAGATCGATCCATGGCTTGATTACAAGGAATTGGCTTCTACAATTATTGGAGCTGGTAAGCAAATCCAGTCTGTTAGGAGAAGTCACCAGGAAGGGGAACATCAGGGGCAGCTGGAACCCCACATCCATGGGCTAAAACTGTTATCCAAATGGAGAAATCTCTCTCTCTCTCTCCAGGGAAGACCCAAGTTCCCTTTTAAGAAACTTCAACTGATTAAGTAAGGCCCATCTAAGATAGTCTCCCTAACTGAAGATCCATTGATTAAAGACTTTCATTACATCCGCAAAGTCCCTTCACGGTAGCACCTAGAAGAGTGTTTGATTGAATATCTACAAGAGGGTGTGGCTATGCTACACAATGCTTTCTGCCTCCCTGTCCACCTGTCTGGAGAGAGCATCTCCTATAGCTCGCCCTCCCCACATCCCACAAAGGGAATTTGGGGAAAGTAATTATCCTAGCCAAGCTGACAGACCACAAAACTGTCACAACATCATAGTTTTTTTTAAAAAAAGTAGAAACATTCCAAACAAAACAGAAAATAGAATGGAGCTACCAAAATGAATGGAGTCTAAAATGGATGAATGTGTGCCCATACCTGTGTATTCAGACCTAATATCCTCTGGTCTCCGCAGGAGCAGGGCTCCCCTCAACCAGGCTGAGGTGAAGGATAGAAGTGCTCTGTACTGGCCACTCTCAGAAGCCAAAAGATGCTCACTGAACTCCAACTCGACCATCTGGGATTCTTGCTCATGGGTAACAGATGGCAGCCATTTTGAACAACAATAACCATAAACTATACAGTGTAACATATTGAAAATGTCCACAACAGCCCCACTGGGCCTGGGCTGACCAACCAGTCATGAGTTTTCTTCAGAAGACTGCCTTTCTTTTTGGTCTGGGGCATGTTTGTCATAATTTTTTTCTGCCGGGCCAGGAGTGCACTATTTTCTTCTGCCAGTATGCCCCTGCTGTTAACACCAGGAGTTGTTGAAACCTGTCCTGTGCTGAGACTCTAATCCAAAAACCAACACTAAATTCCAGAAGCTTGGTGGCACATGTACTTCTATTGTATGTTTGAAGGAAAATGGTGCCGCTGCGTTCCTTGTGATTAATTACCCCCTCAGGTCGTAGAAGTGAAACAGAACAGCCCAAAGAGGAGGGACAGGGGCAGAAAAACCCACAGCTCTCCCATCCATGGGATAATTATTTCTTAGCACACACAGAGTGCTACTGAGGAAGCATGGTGGCCATTATTGCTCTGCCAGTTTTTGAAGCTCACCCTCAGCTAGTTAAGTGTCTGTTTACCCTCAGGCCTGGCACTTTTACTAGATGAGACAACAGCTGCAACACCACACGAAGCCACATGAAGGGCAAAATATTTGTTGGTTGTTGCTCTTCCCCTCCTTGCCAAAAATAAACAACGATGGGCCATATCAGCTAATCTTTAAAATGTAACGTGAGTGATGCTAGCACACGCTGGGTGAGTTGTCTACATCATTGTTCATAGCCCAGGTCAAGGGCTTGCTGACAATACAAGTGGGGAGAAGGTGTTGGAGCCTGATCTGTTCCACCAGAGCAAGATGGAGCCCGGTGGGGTTGCGTCAGTGGTCCTATTTAGGCAAAGTGTACAAAGTAGTGTCTTCAGCCTCATTGCGGGTATAGACAATACCTGTAGGAATTCATCCCCAGAGATTCTGATTCAGATTTCGGGGGGACCCAGGGATGTGCATTTTTATAAGTATTTTCCCTTGTGATTCCAACAGAGATGGATTGAGAAACACTATTCTATAGATTAGAGAGTCTAGAATGTCAGGACTAAACAGAAATTTGGAAGACCATTTTTAACTCTAAATAGTTTTTTCATTCTATGAATATACCATTACCCTGATACCAAAACCACATAAAAATGCTACAAGAAAAGAGAGCGATAGGCCAATACTTCTGATGAACATAAATGCACAAATCCTCAACAAAATATTAGCAAACCAAATAAAAAAATGCATTTAAAAAATCATTCATTGGAACACCGGGGTGGCTCAGTCAGTTAAGCAGCCAACTTCAGCTCAGCTCATGATCTTGTGGTTCGTGGGTTTGAGCCCTGCATCCAGCTCTGTGCTGACAGCTCAGAGCCTGGAGCCTGCTTCAGAATCTGTATCTCCCTCTCTCTCTGCTCCTCCACCACTCCTGCTCTGTCATTCTTTCTCAAAATTAAATAAACATTTTAAAAAATCATTCATTAAATTAATAGGCAACCAATGGAATGGGAAAAGATAGTTGCAAATGACATATCAGATAAAGGGTTGATATCCAGAATCTACAAGGAACTCACCAAACTACACGCCCGAAAAACAAACAACCCAGTGAAGAAATGGGCAGAAGATATGAACAGACACTTCTCCAAAGAGGACATCCAGATGGCCAACAGATACATGAAACGATGCTCAGCATCGCTTCTCATCAGGGAAATACAAATCAAAACCACACTGAGGTACCACCTCACGCCAGTCAGAGTGGCTAAAATGAGCCAATCAGAGAACTCTAGATGCTGGCGAGGATGTGGAGAAACGGGCACCCTCCTACACTGCTGGTGGGAATGTAAACTGGTACAGCCCCTCTGGAAAACAGTGTGGAGGTTCCTCAGGAAACTAACAATAGAACTCCCTATGACCCAGCAATAGCACTGCTAGGAATTTACCCAAGGGATACAGAAATGTTGATGCATAGGAGCACATGTACCCCAATGTTCATAGCAGCACTCTCCACAATAGCTAAAACATGGAAAGAGCCTAAGTGTCCATCAACAGATGAATGGATCAAGAAGATGTGTTTATCTATACCATGGAATACTACATGGCAATGAGAAACAATGAAATCTGGCCATGTGTAGCAACATGGATGGACCTTGAGGGTGTTATGCTGAGCGAAATAAGTCAGGCAGAGAAGGACAAATATCATATGTGTGCACGTATAGGAGGATTAGGAGGAACTTAACAGAGGACCAAGGGGAGAAGAAGGGCGGAAATGGTGGGGGAAAGGGAGAGAGGCAAACCATGAGAGACTCTTGAATGCTGACAAAAACTGAGGACTAGTGGACGTGGGGGGGAGGAGGGGTGGGCATGGAGGAGGGCACTTGTGGGGATGAGCACTGGGTGTTATGTGGAAACTAATTTGACAATAAACTATTTGCAAAAAAAATAAATAAATAAAAAAAATAAATAAAAATAAAAATAAAAAATCATTCATTGATTCAAGTGGGATATATTTCAAGAAGGCAAGGGTGATTCAATATTTGCAAGTCAATCAACATGCTACATCACATCAATAAGAGAAAAGATAAAAACTGTACGATCATTTAAATGGATGCAGAAAAAGCATTTGAAAAAGTATGACACCCATGCATGATAAAAACCGTCAACAAAACGGATTTAGAGGGAACATACCTCAATATCATTAAGACCATGTATGGAAAACTCACAGCAAACCTCATACTCAATGATGAGAAAGAGCTTTTCCCTAGGGTTAGGAGTAAGACAAAGTTCTTATGTGTCTGCTTGTCCACTCTCACCACTTATATTCAACATAGTATTAGAAATAAGACAGGCCACAGGATTCAGGACAAGAAAAGGGAATAAAAGGCATCCAAATCAGTAATGAAGAAGTAAATCTTTCACTATTTGTAGATGACATGATACTATATAGAGAAAACCCTGAAGACTCCACCAAAAAGCTGCTAGAACTGATAAATGAATTCAGTAAGGTCAAAGGTACAAAATCAATGTATAGAAATATGTTGCATTTCTGCACACTAATAATGAAGCAGCAGAAAGAGAAATGAAGGAAACAATCTCACAATCACACCAAAAATAACAAAACACCTGCAAATAAACTTAACCCAGGTGCCGGAGGCATGCCAGCTCCGACAGGTCCAGGGGTCCCTGAAGGATGGACGGTGTCGGCGAGAGACAGAGTGAGAGAGCCCCGAGATTCTTTCTGATCACCAGGCAGTCATCTCTGTCCTGTCGGTTTTGGTGTCTTTATTTAAAGGTTCAGCAACAAGATGAAGTCATAGAAAGGAATTTCTTACAATGGGAGGCCTTTTGCAATAACAATTACAGAATTATTTCGACCAAGGAAATAACAGAATGTTCTTCATGAAAAACAGCATAACATATAAGTTAAATTGTATATAGATAAGCTAGGAGTTATTCTGTCTGGCCCTCGAGAAGATAAATGTTTCTGAATTGGTTTATTTGTGGAAACTAACATGGGGGCCCTAAATTGTCAGGCTTTGCACCTGGGTTTATGTTTTAGTTACTCTTATCTATCCTCATCCCAGCTGCCAGTGTAAGGGAGGGTGTTTGTGGAATGCAGCCCTTGAGGAAGGGACTGCTATGCTTTATCAATTAGCAAAGATATATGTAGTAGCTGTGTTCTGCTCTTAACCCCAAAATAGGCTCTTTGTCTTGGGGCCAGGCTCAGTTGTAACTCTTGTGCTCTTAACCCCCTTAGTCTCCGATCTGCAAGTCCCATAGGAAGAGCCTTTTGACAATCATCCACAGAGCTTTCATCTAAAATCTCTCTTGCAAAGGCAGGAATATGCTTTTCCTTATGAGGTATCTATATTCAGAATATGGGTCTGATATGGACTATTGTGAGGCCTGGTCAATACCAGCAGGCTTATATCCAACATGAGCCAGTAGTAGTAGAAGGAGATACCAGTTTTCATTTCTCATGGCAGGAGCTGCAAACACTGTCATTTCCTTGCTGTGACTGCCATCCAGAGAGGCTGGTGCGGCTCCTGGCACCCAGGAGATGAAAGACCTGTGCTCTGAAAACTATAAAACGCTGATGAAAGAAATTGAAGGACAATGCAGACAAATGGAAAGACATTCCATGTTCATAATTGGAAGACCAAATATTGTTAAAATGTCCATACTACCCAAAACTGTCTACAGGTTTAATGCAATCCCTATCAAAATACCGACAACATTTTTCACAGAACTAGAACAAACAATCCTAAAATTGGTAAGGAACCACAGAAGACTCCAAATAGCCAAAGCAATCTTGAAAAAGCAAAACAAAGCTGGAGGTATCATAATTCAAGATTTCAAGTTATGTTACAAAGCTATTGTAATCAAAATAGTGTGGTACTGGCACAAAAACAGACACATAGTTCAACAGAATGGAATAGAAAGTCCATAAACAAAACCATGATGTTACATCAATTAATTTTTGACAAAGGAGGCAAGAATATGCAGCAAGAAAAAGACAGTCTCTTCATTCAATGGTGCTGGGAAAACTGGACAGCGACATGCAGAAGAATGAAATGAGACCACTTTCTTATACCATACATACACATAAAAACCTCAAAATGGGTTAAGGGCCTAAATATGAGACCTGAAACTGTAAAAATCAACACTAGCAGTAATTTCTCTCACATCAGCCATAATATTTTTCTAGATATGTCTCCTGAGCAAGGAAAACAAACACAAAATTTAATTATTGGGGCTCCATCAAACGAAAAAGCTTCTGCACGGTGAAGGAAACAACCAACAAAACCAAAAGACAAACTACTGAATGGGAGAAGATACTTGCAAATGACACATCTGAAAAAGGGTTAGTGTCCAAAATATATAAATATATACCTTAACATAAAAAAAACCCAAATAACCCGATTAACATTGGGCAGAAGGCATGAAGAGACATTTCTCTCAAGAAGACAGGCAGATGGCCAACAGACACCTGAAAAGATGCTCAACATCACTTATCAACAGGGAAATGCAAATCAAGACCACAGTGAGATATTAGTGACACCAGTCAGAATGGCTAAAATAAAACCACAAGAAACAACAAGTGTTGGTGAAGATGTGGAGAAAAAAGAACACTCACGCGCTTCTGGTGGGAAAACAAACTGGCGCAGCCACCGTGGAAGACAGTATGGAGGTTCCTCAAAAAATTAAAGATAGAACTACCCTATGATCTAGTAGTTGCACTGCTGGGTATTTACCCAAAGATTATGAAAGCACTAATTTGAAAGGACATACACACCTCTATGTTTATTGCAGCATTATTTACAATAGCTAAATTATGGAAGCAGCCCAAGTGTCACTGATAGATGAATGGATAAAGAAATGATATACACACCCATTTCTATATGTGGGTGTATATTTCATTCTATATATTCTATATTTCATATATATATATATGGCTTTTGTTGCTTATGTCTAAATAACAAAAATATAAATAAAAGTGATGTTTAGCTCTACTTTTATTCTAATAATGAGTAATACTTATCTATGGATTATTTATGGATTCATAAACTAACTGGTCCCATTAGTTAGTTTATGAATCCATAAATAACTGGTCCTATTGATTCATAAACAAAAAGTCCTATTAGTTTTATTAAGAGATAAGTTTCCTCAAAAATTTTATCTTTTGTGTTTAAAAGTCCCTCATTTTTTAATAAAAAACTTAACATTTTTAAGTTGTTTATTATATTTTGGCTAATTGTGCAGAAATAATCATTGCTGTGGTAACTCAACCCAGAAGAAAAGTTTGGGGTTTTTTTTTTTTTCAAAAATTATGTAGAAATAATATCCCGGTAAAGGTCAAATTTGGGAAAACAATTTAATTTCAATTTACATAAATATTTTTCTTGCAGAGACATATGGTAGAGTGATCAATAAAAGAATTCCAAACAGAAAATATGTTGCACGGGGTAAAATTCTCTGCAGGAAGTGGAATTGAAATACGAGTCCAGAATAAATGGGGTGATGTAAAATTTCTGTTGAAGGGAACCTCCTTTATATCTTGTAATAGATGATGGACAGAAAGAAGCCTCTAAGGCTGGAAACATTGGGGAGCAATGTAACAATTGCTGTGCACCAGAAATTACAAGTTGTTTTGAATACTTTAACTTACATTGAAAAAAAAGTTATCAACATAAAGACATTGGGATACAGTTACATAAATTTTCAAAGTTCTTTTAGTAGATATGACAGAGAAAACAATGTAAATGTTGCTCTAGTGAGTGTCTTTCCCCACTACTCTGTTTAGGAAGAAGTGGAATTATAATTCCTTTGCTTGTCAAACAAGACTGTGTTGGATAGTGTTTGCCTAATGGACTTTTTAAAAAATGTTTATTTCTGAGGGAGAAAGAGGTAAAGAGTGGAGGGAGGAGCAGAGAGAGAGGGAAACATAGAATCTAAAGCAGGCTCCACTGAGCTGTAGGCACAGAGCCTGATGTGGGTTTCGAATCCATGAACCGTGAGATCATGACCCCAATCGTGAGATCATGACCTGAGCCAAAGTCCAACGCTTAACTGACTGAGCTACCCACGCACCCTAGTCTAACAGATTTCAAAAGCCCAACAGGAGGGGAATAGATTTCAACTTTTACATCACCACTCTGCCTTCTGATGCCCAGTAAAGGTCATAAAAAGGCATAATCATCCATGATCAGAAATCCCACACAGAGGCTCAGTCAGAGGCCAAGAGCATTGAAACTTTCCACATAAGACAGAGCCTGGAAGCAAGGAGGTAATAATTAAGTATTGTTCAGATACTGTGCTTACTTAGAAATAAAGCCCGTTCTCAATGAGATTTTACAAACCGGAACAGTCTGACATGGAGAAAGGGCTCCCCTGCCCCCAAATGTGGGCAGTGTACATATTTAGAAAGGCATTTTGGTTTGAAGGTAGGAGCCATTTTGAAGTCTTCTGCTGAAGAAGACAGCCTCTGTAAATGATCTGAAGGATGCATTTAACCCTTTCAAATGTCATAGCCATTTTGGAACTCTCGGAATCTTGAGTTTCATTTAGGTATACCTAAAACCTGTGGATCAAAGAAGTGAACGGTCCTGCCCAAGGATGGAATAAACTATAAAATCTTCCTGAAAGACACAAAACAAGAGCTGGAATGAATAAGGTGGTGTATGCTGCACCTGATGAGAGAACTTACAAACATTGAAGAGACAGAGACAGAGACAGAAATCAGGAAAGACTTACATATATAAAGTCATCGAAGGATACACACCAAAGTGATATCTGCAGGTAAGATGGAAGGGGAGGTAAGTGAGATCAATCCTTTTTCCTTGGTTAATTCTAGATTAAGTAGCATGCATTAAGACCCTGACTAAATCCTACTGTGGTTGAAAGAGTAACCAGGGTGGAGAAGGGCTAAGCCAAACGGAGCCCGGGCTGTAGGCACGGAATAACGTTAGGTATAGACAGGTTTAAAGAAGCTCCCAGTTTAACCTGGATAAGAGCCAATATTAGAGGAAGACCCAGTACCAGTTTTCAAACATTTGAAGAGCTGTCTTCGGGCCACTTGTAGTGGCAGTTGTAAGCATTAGGTTGCAGATCGATAAAAGAAAGAATGTCCACTCCTGCAGCTGGTTCCCACAATGTGCCATTCCATCATTAGCGGGGCTCCATGGTGGCTGCATGGGAGGCTGGACCAGCTGATGGGGGAGGGGACCTCCCAAGTCACGCTTCACATCAGTGTGCATCAGATCAAAACAAGTTGGTCAATTGGAAAGTGGATCATTTACCCCATGCTTATCCATCCCATTTACAGTCCATCAGTATCAGGAAAGAATTAGAGAATCCATCCAAGGTCTCATGCCAAGGTTTTTGACTTGCCTCAAATGGTTATTTTTATTCTGGTAGGGAGTTAGTTACGATACACTCTACTATGGTATACTTTGAATCTCAATATTACATGCTCACGGGTTTTATAAAAGTCCAAAAGGATTTTATTAATTGGGTAGGTTTCCAACTAAAAGGGTAATGAAAGCATGGCCTTATAAGGAGTTTTGGGGGCCCCTTACTTCCCACTGTCAGGAGAAATCACAATAGGAAAGCCCTAGAAAACAGTAGTTATAGGTGACTGACAGGTTGTCTGGTTGTCTGTGTCATATCAGTCTGCCTTATCTTCTCTAGAAGCTGGGAAATAATACAGTGCCAGGAGCTGCAATTTTTAAACTAAATTCAAGCTCCAGATCTGTCAGAGGTTAGCGTATCATCACAAGCAACTTTGTGTCCGTGTCCTTACCGGCAAAATAGGAGTGATATTAGATTATGAAGACGAAATGAGACAACACACACATCTGATATCTAGGCCATAAACAGGCACTTACTAAACATGAGTCTCTTCCTACTCTCTTTTCTATAGTACGTTCGCGCCCACTACTATTTTCTCAGGAAATCAAAGTGGAAGATTGCAATTGTCCTTCTGACCCTAAGAGCGTTCCGCAGTGCTTGACAGGCTCTTTGGGACAGCAGCGATGTGGTGCAGATGAACACATGGGTGCATATTGCTGTGCACACTCTGGGACACACAGATGCCAGGCTATCTGTGGATGCCCATGGCTTTCAGCATTGGGATAAGCATACATCATTTATGCTCATATGCAGATACTGATTGCAGTATACAAAGGGCTGTTTTCGATTTTAAATATTATTATTGGAGTAAAGCACATTCTTGATTTAAAAATTTGAGGGTCGCCTGGGTGACTCAGTTGGTTAAATGTCCAACTTCGGCTCAGGTCATGATCTCCTGGTTCACGAGTTCAAGCCCATATCGGACCCTGTGCTGACAGCTCAGAGCCTGGAGCCGGTTTCAGATTCTGTGTCTCCCTCTCTCTCTGACTCTTCCTCTCTCTCTCTCTTTCTCAAGAATAAATAAAAGTTTAAAAAAATTAATAAATAAATAAATAGAAATTTGAAACTACCGAAAAAGCAAACAGGAGGAAATATAACTCACTGATGATTATACCACTTAGAAATATCTTCAATATTTAAGTAGGTCTCCTTTGATATATATGTATAAATAGAGATATAGACTTGTATCTAAATGGGTATATAACAATATGTGCAGTAGAAATACACATGTACTCTTTGATATGTACCCTGACTTACAAACACTGCAAACAGTAAGTACAAACACGTCTGTCTCCGGGAAAATGTAATCTCTATGGGACAGTCATCTATTCTCTCTCCACAAAATGCCAAATCTGAGTGATCCCTTTCAGTAGGAAAACATGAGAGGAAAATCACTGGGGGAATTCTGTCCCCCACATGGAATGTGAGTTCTTAATATTGGCCAACTCGTAGCAGGGCTAGAACATTTGAGTTAAGAAACGGTGTTAAGTGGGATTCCAATCAACAGTTTGGAAACTGAGTCTTTTTTTTTTTTTTAAGTGATAAAGATTTCTGTGTTTTTTAAATTATTTTTATTATCCCTCCTCTTTTTTTCTTTTTTACAAATAGTTTATTGTCAAGTTGGTTTCCATATAACACCCAGTGCTCATTCCCACAAGTGCCCTCCTCCATGCCCATCTCCCCCCTCCCCCCCACACCCATCAGTCCTCAGTTTGTTCTCAGCATTCAAGAGTCTCTCAAGGTTTGCCTCTCTCCCTTTCCCCCACCATTTCTCCCCTTCTTCTCCCCCATGGTCCTCTGTTAAGTTCCTCCCAATCCTCCTATACATGCAAACATATGATATTTGTCCTTCTCTGCCTGACTTATTTCGCTCAGCATAACACCCTCAAGGTCCATCCATGGTGCTACACATGGCCAGATTTCATTGTTTCTCATTGCCATGTAGTATTCCATGGTATAGATAAACCACATCTTCTTGATCCATTCGTCCGTTGACGGACACTTAGGCTCTTTCCATGTTTTAGTTATTGTGGAGAGTGCTGCTATGAACATTGGGGTACATGTGCTCCTATGCATCAGCATTTCTGTATCCCTTGGGTCAATTCCTAGCAGTGCTATTGCTGGGTCATAGGGGAGTTCTATTGTTAGTTTCCTTAGGAACCTCCACACTGTTTTCCAGAGGGGCTGTACCAGTTTACATTCCCACCAACAGTGTAGGAGGGTGCCCGTTTCTCCACATCCTCGCCAGCATCTAGAGTTCTCTGATTTGCTCATTATAGCCACTCTGACTGGCGTGAGGTGGTATCTCAGTGTGGTTTTGATTTGTATTTCCCTGATGAGGAGGGATGAAACGGGGTCTTTTTACTGCAGATATTTAAGCAACAGCTTCCCCTCTGGCTCTGTTTGAAAAGAGAACAGAATTTCACTGTTCAGTAAAAGTGTTTAAGAACATGTGATAGCCTGAAAGGAGATGGGTAAGACCATTGGGTAGAATGCCAAGGGGGTCACTTGCTCCAAATACATTGAGATGGTGGACAAGAAGGAATAACCATGTATAAAACTGAGGGGCAAATGAGCTCTCATGACGTGGAGAAAGTCTTGTGACCTAGGGTTACATAGAAAAGACATGACTGCTGGTTGACCCATAAGCTGGACTGGGACCCTCAGTAGACTCCCCACCCCCTTCCATCCTTGGAATGTGGATTTCACTTGCCTTTCTCGTTCCCAAAGTCCTCTCCAAGGACACAGCCTTGAGATAGTGATGTAGTGTCGATAACACCTTCACGGTATACTTGACTAAACCCAGTTAAGGCCTCTATATATAAACTTCTAAAATATGGTGGGCAGGGTGGGGATACATTTGTCTTTCTGCCACCCAAGACAAGCCTTGTACCTAAGCTCCCTTTGCTTATTAAAACTGTCACCTACTAACCTGTAGTGCTCTGCCTCTTTCTTCAGTCTCTCCCTGTCCTCTGAATAAGGGGGGGCTCATTTCAGATAATAGCTGGAAATCTTCTGAGAGGACCACGAACCAGTAACTAGGTAAAATATATGCTGTCACGGATGAATAAAGCAGCCTGACTCACCACATCCTGCACAGCCTCACCATAGAGATGGACTTCAGAGACCAGAATAATTAAAAGTCCATTTTTGTGACTAACGATACGATAGCATATGGGCCTATATCCTGTGAGATGAATATTTTATATACTTAACCTTATTAAAACAGCTTGGACGAGTAGTTTCCTTCAGGCAGTTTTAAAGCATTATTCTGTATCCAGGAAAGCAAACATCTTCTGACTATTGTGTGAACAGATGGGAAACGCTGTGAAAATCTGGAGATCAGACAATTTGGCAACTATGGTCCCCTATTAAATTGGTTTATACGATGATGGATACTCACAATAAACTAACAAGGTAGTTTCTGATGTTGCCAGGATTTGCTTTTTGATACTTCAAATATAAAAGAAGTACCAATACTCTGTAGCTTTGTCTTTGGGTATATCCTAGAGATATGAGAGAAAGAACAAGAGAACTCAAGGCCTCTCCCTCAATTCTAAGGTCATTTTTGCCCTGATTCCAAGAAACCTTTTTATCATCTCCGTGCTGCCAAGCACTTCTGCTAGCTCATACTCAAGGAAGTGGTGGCATACCCAGCAAGCAACTTCAAAACAATCCTTTCATGCTTATTAATTATAAAAAGAACAGAACCATGTCATTCATAAAGATAAGAACTGTATTAGGATGAATCCAACCATTTCTAGAGCATACCTCAAGTGGATCTCTTATGTGTAATTACCTACCTGGTTAGAGGTCAAAGGTATCAAAAGTTGCCGATGAGGGCTAATATGATCAATGCTATTCTATGCCATTACAAAGCTACACCTAGATGGAATCCAGATACCCTCTAAGAGAACATTTTACTGAGTAGAAACTATAGACAGTACATTGATTGCTTTACCTGTACATCAAGCCATTAATTTAGCGGACACTTCAAAGCAATTATTTGTATTCAAATGACCTGCTAGGATCATGGATATAGAGATTTTGGAGACATCATGGCTGATTCCTAAATGACCATGGCCCTGCTTTGTTTTCTAGGAACTTAGCAAATCACAGACCCATTTCTGGGGTCCCATTGTTCCATCCCATTTCATAGAGCCAAGAAGGAAGTTGTCACTTAACGTCTGCAGTTGGAAGTGTAAAAGACCATCTACTGTTATTAGAATCCACTTTCTGCTCTTTCTGAGATTAAAACCTCCAGCACTTCTATAGATTTGGCTCATGACAAGATTCTGTATTCAATGTAGGGAGTCCAGAATTCTTGGCTACTAGAAATCTTATGTATTAAACAATCATAAATTAAACAAGGACTAGATTTTTTGGACCATCCAACACAGACAGCAACTCTGCCCAGTGGTTCACCAATCACCATTAGGACAAGGCTCAGTGATCAGGGATTTCAGACACTTTTCTGTCACCGGGCATTTTTGTACTTTCTGGGCATAACCGGGAGACACAAAGCACTGATTTGGCACTGTATCAACTGCCAAATAAGAATCATGACATGTTATGCAGGTTGCTTTGTGAAGATGCCCACAAACTCTAGAGATACTGCCAGCTTAGGCTGTGGGTGTCCATCCTATGTCTCTGTAATGGCCATATTCATGGCCTTCCATCCTCACCAGCGGTGTGCTTTGTTCTCAGAATCAATTTTGGTCTGAGGCAGAAAGCATTAGGCCAGTTCCTAAGGTGATATTTCCAGGAGATGATAGATACATAGATAGAAACATAGATACATACATACATAATAGATTGATAGATGCTAGGTCAATAAAGAATACATTAATAGACAGATAGACAGATAGACAATGATAGGTAGATAGATAGGTAGATAGATAGATAGATGATAGATAGATAGATAGATAGATAGATAGATGATAGATAGATAGATAGATACGTACATACATACATAATAGATTGAAAGATAGATGCTAGATCAATAAATAATAGATTGACAGATAGATACATAGATACATAGATAGATACATAGAAACATAGATACATACATACATAAAAGATTGATAGATGCTATATCAATAAATAATAGATTGATAGACAATGATAGGTAGACAGATAGATACATACATACATAATAGATTGATAGATGCTAGATCAATAAATAATAGATCGACAGATAGCTAGACAGCAAGACAGATAATAAAGATAAATATATATGCAGCTGTCCTTGCTGCTAATTTGGCCTGGTGTTGTAGTCCCCCAGGACCATTAACTAAGCTTCCATCCTAGACTTACTTTTAGGTTCCAGTCTAGAATCCCATAGTTCTGGGTCTCTGGTTAGAGCTTGTCTTGTTAGGCCTTCTCCTGGGACCATAGGCTGCAGCCTATTGACAGATGTCCTGTGACCTGACTGTTAACCAGGAACCTTCTAGCACTACACACTCCAGAGTACCTTCCATTTATGTGGTCTTATTATGAGACACTAGCATCTCTTTGGGAAACCTTGATGGCTGTGCCTATGGACACGCTGTCTTTCCCATCAGACCACCACTGCACGGTGCTTTTAGCGTACTCCATTCATCAATGTCCATGTGGATTTGGTTTCATTTCTCAGCCATTTCTCACTTTCCAGGCCAGCATTTTAGGAAATAGTACTAGGAAGTCACTGGGAATGAGAGTTAACAGATTTAGCAAATAAAAGTAGAGGACATTCAGTTAAATTGGAATTTCAGGTAACCCCAACACATTCATTTTTAGTATAAGCATGTCCAAGGGAATTCTAAGAAAGTTTGTCATTGTTTATGTGAACTTCAAATTTATCTGGATGTCCTATGGTCTATCTGGCAACCCTCATTGCAATGTCTTGCTGAATTCACAAGTGCCTTTTGAAGACTGCAGCCACTGGAATCTATTCTATTCCTGAAAGGTTTGCTTGCTGAAGTTCACTCCACTACCCTCTGCATTGCCTCCTACAGAAAGAACACAGTCTGGGGGCACCTGGGTAGCTCAGTCGGTTAAGTGCCAGATTTTTTATTTCAACTTAGGTCATGATCTCACAGTTTGTGAGTTAGAGCCCTGCATCAGGATCTGCACCAACAGTGTGGAAACTGCTTGGGATTCTCTCTCTATCCCTCTCTCACCCTCTGCCCCTTCCTCGCTTATGCTCTCCTTCTCTCTGTCCCAAAATAAATAAGTAAACAGAAAGAGAGAGAGAGAGAAGAGAGGGAGGAAGGGAGGAAGGAAGGAAGGAAGATGGTCTGTCCTGCCTGACAACATTGCTATTCTGTGAAGAATTCCTGGGTCTTCAAAGCTTATCTTGCTTTTGGATTTGTTAGAGATTTTTGGATTTAAGAAATTTCTTTCTTTTTTTTTTTTTAATTTATTTCTAGGAGAGAGAGAGAGAGAGAGACAGTGTGAGCAGGGGAGAGTCAGAGAGAGAGGGAGTCACAAACTCTGAAACAGGCTCCAGGCTCTGAGCTGGCAGTCAGCACAGAGCCCGACGCGGGGCTCGAACCCACAAACCGCGAGATCATGACCTAAGCAAAAGTCGGACACTTAACCAACTAAGCCACCCAGGCGCCCCTGGATTTAAGAAATTTCTTGAGATCTTTGCCCAAAGGGCCCATTGTTCATTGAAGTTTGAATTTTCTTAGAGATCCCCTCTGCTCAAACAATTCCAACAATATCCCAGCCCTTTGCTGTGTCTCCGGGGTGCAGGGTGTTGGAAGAAGTGATGATCTAGCTCTTTTTCCCATTTGGACAAAATGTGACTATTCTCTGGCTAGTTCATCTGAAACATACCACATCCTGTTCTCTTGTATTGATTTTTTTTTTTTTTTCTGGCCCCTTGCCCTCTGGGCTCATCTCTGTTCTTTCTTCACAGACAGTTCCACAGGCAATTTCATTTGCTGGCCCTGCATCTCCCAAGGGCAGTGGTCCTCAGCTCTTTCTGTAAATTGCAATTACCTGGAGAGGTCTGAGGAAATAGCTATGCCTGGTCCCCACCCCCAAAGATATTATTTAATTGGTGTAGAGTGGACCCCAGGCATTGAGAGCTGTAAAAGGTCCCCAGGTGATTCTAATGTGCAGTGTAGTTTGGAAACCCTGCTTTAGGGCATCCTTCCAGAATGGGGACTTACTGGCACAGCCATAGACCAGGAGTTGGTACACCCTGCTGACCCAGCACATCGCAGCCGCCTTGTTCACAAGAGAGAGCGTAACCAGCCCCTCCCAATGCCATTACAAGTACTTTCTCACAATATTGGCAAACATCCTCAAATCTGTCCCAATAGAGCAAAAGCAAAAAATTTTAGAATTACAATCTTCAGCATTTTTTCAGTAAATTCCATTGCAGTTTGAGTACAATAGTTCAATTTTTTTTTTTTTTTTTTTTTTTTGTGCGCACTAAGCAATCCCTGTTCATACTACCAAATTAAGACTGGGTTTGTACATTCAGTATAGAATGTGAAATAAAATGCCTAATCCTCCAGTAATGATTACATTCTACAAAGTACCTGATTATATATTAATTAAAATCTTCATAGCTCAATTCACAGTCCTCTATTACACTGTAATATTTTCCATTTCACTCTCTCACTCTCTTTCTGCCACTTAAAAATATTTCTCTTCAAAATGATTTACCAAATTATTTCATGGTTTTCCGTGCTTACTGCTATTTTCCTCTAATTCATGGAGTATTTCTTGTCAGAGAGGACTCTTCTATAACTCTCAATGGGCTCAAACAGAGAAAGAAATATTCTTTTTCTGCACATAAAGAGAGACAAAGAAAGTTCCTGGAGATAACCTGCTCTTAACCCAAATGTCCTCTTGAGTCTCCTTGCTATCTGCAGTTAGAGATTACTGTCTTCCTTCCTGTCTGCTGTTACTTAAGTCATAAGACCCCAGTCTAACTTACTAATCTAAATCACCACCCTTTCTGTCTCTGAAGTTCAAGGATTTCTATGCAGTTGAATATTGCATAATCCTTACCAAATATTGGGGAAATATTTGTGGAAGGAAGGAAGGAAAGAAGGAAGGAAGGAAGAAGGAAGAAAGAAAATTCACTTAGCAAAGACTGGAAATGAATAATATTAAGTCAAAAAAATCCAGTTTTCAATAATTTCTTACATTCCACTGGTCCTGGAAGTTTAGTGTTCTCCAGAAATGTGTTTGGGTCGAGATACACAGAACTATTAATATCCCATAGCTGAAATATTAAAAACCTTCATGGTTTCCCTAAGGGAATCAAAGGTCTTTGAACAAATTAGCCAAAGCTAGAAGTCCAACATACCACATACAGTCTTTCCCCAGCAACTGTGATTCGAACCAGAAATGGCTATCATTACACACTTATATTTTCAGGCCAACGTATGGCACATAATACAGAAAAAATAAATGATCATATTTCTTCCAATTCACCTTCTTGATGCTCAAAGACATCCTTCCAAGGGTTGCTCCTTTCTTAACTCGATCACTTCAGCTTAGACCCCTAGAGCATTTGATCAATTTCCTCATGCACTGTTGCTTTCATCTCTGATTTTGCTTTAGACGGTACCCTCCACACCATTGCACGTAGTCCTGCTGACGTGTCCTGGCTCTATTCTGGCCAAGGCGTCGAACCGGCAGTCAGATTGTGTTGTTTGGGGAACTTAGGATTTGAAGGGGTGAAATCACTGTTATTCTGCCCACCCCAACCTCTACCACCCATCCCGAGGTCTTGAAGCCAAGTATATTTCATTCTAGCTCTGAGAAGCTAGCTGGCCCATGGTTTATCTTGGTGCTCTTAATGAAGAGGGACTGTTGTTTTTGACACCATGTTTATGTCTGAATTTCCCACACCCTGTTTCAAATCAAGTCAGTTCCTTTGGAGAACTTTGGAATTCTCTTCTTATTGATTGCTTCTCCCCACAGACGAAACTCTGCATGCTGGCTAGGGATACCCCTGGTCTTCTTGGCTAGGCTTTGCTGATGGAGAATCTATTATCAGAAGGGTGAAACAATCAGGATCTCGGTGTTTTCAGCCTGCCCTGCGTATGGGGGAGCACCCCTTCCCTGGGATTGACTGAGTAAAGGAAAGTAGCTGCAACTTCTCGGGAACACGCACCAGGAATGCAGCCTCTTCAGCTTGGAGTCTGATGAGATGAGGAATGCTAGGAGCTTTCTCCTAGTGAAATACTATTACCCTTGTTTGGGAGCTGAGGAGAGAGGGATGCCTGTCTCTTTGGCCACAACCTACCTAGAGGGAAAGTTCTATCAAACGGAGCTGAGTGGGGTGTGAAGGAGGGGGAGAGGTCAAGGCGGGTCATTGTTCAGACATCACAGATTCCTGGGGCACTTGAATGGCTTAGTTGGTTAAGCATCTGACTCTTGATTTCAGGTTGGGTCATAATCTCATGATTTGTGGGATAGAACCCCACATGGGACTGTGTGCTGACAGTGCAGAGTGTGTGTGTTTGGTATTCTCTTTTCCTCTCTCTCTGCACCTCTCCTGCTCTCTCTCTCTCAAAATAAATTAACTTGGAAAAAAACACAAATAACACAAATTCTTGCTGTTCTTCCTGAGTTTTAGTAAACTTTCTTGAATAAATGTTTCTTCATTGGCTGTATTCCCTCAGAAAACTTTCAAAGACTTTAAATGACTCAATTTATTTTATTTTATTTTATTTTATTTTATTTTATTTTATTTTATTTTATTTTATTTTATTTTAAGAGAGAGGGAGAGAGAAAATCCTAAGCAGGTCTGCACTGTCAGCACGGAGCCTGAGGTGGGGCCAGAACTCACCAACTAAGACATGGTGGCGTGAGCCAAAGTCGGATGCTTAAGCAGCTGAGCCATTCAGGCGCCCCTAAGTGGCTGGATTTTTAAAATAGTTTTCACTAGTTTTGCCTGTTGCACGGGGGAGGGTGCCCACAGAGCCCCTCACACTGCCATCCGGAAGCAGAACTCCATACTACAAAGTTCTACTTGGCTATAATGGCTAAGATCACAGGCTGCAGGGTCTCATGCATCTGGATTTGACTCCCATTACTGATTCGATGTGTGATTCTGGAAAGCTACCCACATTCTTTCAGGGGATGCATATGAATCCTTATCTCAAAGAGTTATTGTAATATGATAACAAAATAAAGTACCTAACAGCATGCCTGGCCCATCGTGAACCCTTCATAAATGTCAGCTGTTGTTACTTGTTTTCATTTTATGGGAAATGAGAAGTCACTGAGGAAGTTAAGACAGGAAACTGTCACAAGGAGATCTACGTACTAAGATCACTCTCAGTGGCTAAGTCAGGGGATTAGGAAATGTGTAGTGATACAGATGTGAAGTAACAAAGGGAAAAATAACTCATAGAAGCTAGTAAGGAATCCTTAGACCCTGAAAAGGGAGATGTCAAGGAGGCAATGTGTCCAGAGAGATGCAGGCAGTAAGAGAAGGAAGAGGGGTTTAATGTGAGTTCACGTCAGTTTACATCCACGTGGTGTAAACTGCAAATCTTTCTGTTTTACAGCTGCTGACTTCCCAGATCTTGACCTCTGCAGGGTGACGCAGATTTCAAATCGGGGTCCTTTACTTCCGGATTCTAGACCTTAGAGCTCTTGGGTTGTTGTTTGTGGTGTATCAAAAGCAGCTCAGTTTCCCCCTACTTACTAGATAGTCTGAGACGAAAGAAGTAATGATATCAAATGCTGGTGAGGATATGGGACAATTTGGGCGTGAATCACTTTGGACACTGGAGACTCTCGAGAAAGTTAACCATACATCTACCCTAGAACATGGAAATTCCACTCCTAGATATTAATCCAAGAGAAATAAAAGGTCATCCAACATTTCATGCAAGAATGTTTACAGCAGCTTTATTTGTAATAGCTCCAAACTAGAAACAGAGCAAAATCCCAGTAACAGAAAAATAGATAAAGTCTCTGTTGGTATATTTATGCAATAGAATATATTCCTTATCAATAAAAATGCATAAATGACTGATTCTGCTACATGTCATATGGATTAAATTCTAAAACCTCTCTTTAAAAATGTTCACTTATTTTTAAGAGAGAGAGAGGGAGAGCACAAGCAAGAGGGGCAGAGAGAGAAGGGCCAGAGGACCCTAAGTGGGCTCTACACTGACAGCACAGAGCCTGACACGGGGCTTGAACTCACAAACTGTGAAGTCACAGCCTGAGCCAAAGTGGGACACTTAACTGACTAAGCCCCCCAGGTTCCCCTGTAAAACCTCTTTCATAGAAGGAAAGCCTTCCTTATGAAAAAAGCTAACATAAGAGAGTACATAATGTATAATTCCATATATATGACCTTCTTCATTAGGAAAAAAGAATCTGTATTGATAAAAATAAGAAGTGGTTAGGAACAGGGAGCATCGTGATTGATTGGGAAAGGACACAAGAAAATGTTCTGGTAAGATGGAAATTGTCTACATATTAATGTGTGTGTGTGTGTGTGTGTGTGTGTGTGTGTGTGTGTGTGTGTGAATTACCTGAGTGTATCTTTTGTCCAAAGTGGTGGAACTGTAGACTTAAGATCTGTGTATTTCAGGGCGCCTGGGTGGCTTAGTCGGTTAAGCGTCCGACTTTCGCTTAGGTCATGATCTCGCGGTTCGTGGGTTCGGCCCCGCGTCGGGCTCTGTGCTGACTGCCAGCTCAGAGCCTGGAGCCTGTTTCAGTCTGTGACTCCCTCTCTCTCTGACCCTCCCCTGCTCACGCTGTCTCTCTCTCTCTCTATCCTAGAAATAAATAAAACATTAAAAAAATAAAAATAAAAAAAAAGATCTGTGTATTTCACTGTTTGTAAATAACATCCCCATAAAAAATATTTCTTGAAAATCCAAGTCCAAACTTATTGGCAGTCCTGACACCTGCTTGCTATTCTGGTGCTCCCGAGGACTGGGCATACAGCATATTCCTTTTTCTACCCCACCTCCAAAACACAGGTAGAATGAAACAGGCTGAATCCAAGTAAAAGCTTATTTATTTTGTTCCTGTCATCTGCCCATTCTTTTTCGAAAGTTAATACCACCACCACCACCACCAACAACAACAACAAAACCATCAAGAATCCACTCTTGGCTGAAATCCAGAAGAGCTGAAGTAACAGGAACGGTCACTGAAGAATTCACTTGCTGGCCTGTGACGGCCATTCGGTAACCTTGAAATGTGGAAGTATCCAGGTCCAGGGGAGAGAGGTCACCCAGCTCGCAAGTGCCTCTGGCCAATCCCGTCCAGGGCTGGACTCCGGCTCCTGCATCACACAATTAGTCAGCAAAAGTCCTGGAAGACTGAATAACTTCCCAAGGCTCTGCAGCTGTGGCAGATGCCTTTGAGAATGAATCTGAGCTCTACTTAATTACTTGTGTTGAGACGTGCCCTGAAGAGAAATGGCCTGAGGTTATTTTTAGCCTCTGTATGGGAATGAAAAGTCCACTCTTCCTTGACAACTCTCCAACTTACTGCTTGAACAAGTAGAATTGGGGTCTGATTTATTTATTTATTTATTTATTTTCCTGGCCGCAGCACTACTAGATATTAGGTTGATGACAGGTAAGCAAACGAGGGTCCCATTTGATGAGTTATGAGCCGCAGTTCACTGCCAAAAGCTATCAGCCCATTTCTTCTGCTGTTAATAGCCCAGCCCCCTGTCCCTACATTTACTGACAGTGTCAGAATTCCTCTCTCCTGGGATGATCCGAAGCCACCACGAGAGCCTGACATCCATTCTTTCGAGTCGTGAATGGTTTTCAGGCCATGGACATGTGGCTTCCAGCAAATCACCGTTTCTCAGAGACTTTCGAGATGCGATTTCTGTTTCTCCCCTTTCAAATTGTCCTTTTATCTCACGTGTGACTTAACTTCAGTGTCTCCAGCTCACATGGTGGATCAACATTAACCAGACAACTCTGGACCGTGTCGCACAACTGTTTCAATTTACCTCCCATATGGGCATCACTTAAAAAACAACCACCACGCTCACCAGCAGAACTCGCTTCCAAGAGCTGGTGAACAACAACACATTATTTACAAAGTATGTAATCAGGGAACCTGATCCAACTCATTAACTGTATGACATCTCACTCTTTATTTAGACAGTTTACTGGCGATGGACTTTTGTATGGGATCTGTCATTTACACTTCCTGATAATAAAACTTAATTGAAATTTCATTCCTGTACAAGCAAGATGCCAATTTAACAGATGGCCTGTAATTGTTATGTCCACATATTTTATATTGGATGGTATCACACACGATTTTGCACAACTGCTATTCATTTAAACGCGGGGTTCACGTAAGGCATTTCTTTCATATTAAAAAATGTATTGTTTAATGTGGTTGTAAAACCTATCATTAAAATCAATCAGTTAAAATTGAAAAAATGATCGAAACAGGCCTACTGACGCTCAAGAATAATTAATGATCAGAACCTGGGCTGCGTTCTTGAGGACAGTGGGCATATTTGTACAGAAACTTCCAGGGCCATGTATAGAATGCAGAAAGAGTATCCCAGGGATGTCACATTTTAGCAAGTGACCTGTCTCTAAATTTCAATGCTTTTTTGAGCATTCCAAAATCCTTTTTTATGTTTTTCTTAAATCTTGATGTTGAGTCCACCAACTTCAACGCTCTGTACTCTGAATGTCAGAAATTCTCATCCTCAAGATTGAAATGGGGAGGGGCTTGCAGGAAGGAATACATCAAAGATATTGAATATGGATGAGGGGTTCTAAATTTTTTCATATAACCCCTGTCGTTCTTACTCCCCAGGGTTATATTCAGTAGAACTTGAGTACTTATCACGAACCTAATTTTACCTGTTAACGTCCTGTTTCACATAGCATTTTAAGAGAACTTAATGATACGGTTTTGAAGTACAGTAAATTGAGTTCTGCTTGAAGAGATGACCTGTTTCTCTTTTGTAGCCATGGTATCGTCAACCTCATGTCCCTACGTCCCCTGCTAATAATTTCAGTTGCCTACTGCTCACGTTTTTTCCATCTTTCCAACCAAAACCTGTTTTCAGAAAACATCTAAATAAACTCCATACACAAATGACTTATAAGACTCAAAACAATTATTTCCCCAGGGATATTTACCTGGTAGCCAGACCCATACCCTTTGGAAACAAGAATCTCTAATTATGAAATATCAGGCATCAATGAGTAAGGGAGGTCCTGAAGTCTCTGAATGGCATCATCCCTTTGGTGGTGCTCTTTATATATTCTTCCCTCATACCCTGTCCTCTGCATTGAAGACACAAGCCATGTCAATAAAGACACACATCAACACATTTTTCACACAAGGAGTGAGAAAGAACAAAATAAATGGAAAGGGGGCAAAAAGGAAAGAATCTAGAGAATGATGGAGAATCCACACCAGAATTCTTGGAGAAATAATGAGACCCCAAGTGGCCAAGAAGTAGGAGCAGAGTATAGGAAAATTATTGGAAAAGATTTCCCACCTCTCCTAAGAACGTGCTGGATGCCAGAAGATACTCTGCGATGGCACATCAATATGTGTCTATTTCCAGAATGGTTGGGGATTGGGTACTCTGGTGATTTGATTTTCATCTTCTGCTTGGATTCAAGTTGCTGTTTATTTCCTAAGAGGGGAGGAGAGCATGCTTGTCCTTGTCACATTGTGTCCCCAGCACTTAGCATAATGCCTGGTAGTCAATGATTAAATATTTAATAAATATCTGTAAATAAATAAATGAATAATTGAGTGAATGGTTTCATAGTTATCAAAGAATTATGACACATTAAAACTATCCTGAAAGAGGGGCCCCTGGGTGGCTCAGTTGGTTGAGCCTCCAACTTTGACTCAGATCATGATCTCATGGTAGGCGGGTTCAAGCCCCGCATCAGGCTCTGTGCTGACAGCCAGTTTGGAGCCTGGAGCCTCCTTCAGATTCTGTATCTCCCCCTCTCTCTGGTCCTCCCCTGCTCATGCTGTCACTCTCTCTCTCTCAGAAATAAATAAAAACATTTAAAAAAATTAAAATAAATAAAACTATCCTAAAAGCAATTGTTTCCCATTATGATTTTGTAAAGTTTTATTTATTTGTTTATTTATTTATTTATTTATAGAAAGAAAGTGAGCAGGGAAGGGGCAGGGAGACAGGGAAGAAAGACAGAATCCCAGACAAGCTCTGCACCAAATTGTCAACTGGGAGCCTGACACAGGGCTCAACTCACATGAGATCATGACCTGAGCCAACATCAAAAGAGTCTGGCGCTTACTAGGCTGAGCCACTCAGGTGCCTCCCACTATTATTTCTAAAAATATATTTCAGAATGTATTTCAGGCTTTTAAAAGTTCTCAATCTTATTCTTAAAGTGATTAATCTAAAGTTTCTTAGTGTTTATTCATTTTAGAGAGACAGAGAGACAGCACGAGCAGGGGAGGGGCAGAGAGAGAAGGAGACACAGAATCCGAAGTAGGTTCCAGGCTCCATGATGTCAGCACGGGGCCCAACGCAGGCCTTGAACCCACGAACCATGAGATCATGACCTGAGCGGAAATCAGATGCTCAACTACCTGAGCCACCCAGGTGCCCCTAAAGTGATTATTATAAATGAAAAGCTCAGAGATTGAGAAACTGAGCTAAATCTATACTAACCCAGATATAAGCTGAGGCATTCCAAAATTATAAAAGCATTTCATATCCACACTGAAAAGGCTATAAAATTCCCACACATAACTGACAATTTTCTGGTACCCAACAGAATATAACCCCAGGCACAGCCCAATGTTGGCCCCAGGGACCTTCTATTCTCCCAATTGAATTATAAACTACATAGCACAGGGTGCCAGTGCACCACTATATGAACAAACAGCCATGTCAATTTTTTATTTTGCACGTGTGACATGTCCCAGATCCAATACCAAGATCTATGGATAAACAGTGAACAAAAAAAAAAGTCCCTGCTATTAAGGACTTCTAAGTTGAGAAAATGTTGAAAACTTTTAAATTCAGAACAAAGAAGTCACATCTTCTATTTTTCAGCCCTATGCCTATGAAGTTATAGAGGTAAACCAGATGAAATTCTGCAGTTACTTCTGGCTATGACATACAGAAGTAAATTTGGGAGCATGATGTAGGTAGGAATGGCCAAGTAAAAACAGCTGAAAACTCCTCTATGTAAGCACTAAGAATTTTGGGGGGCATTAGCACATGAACTTGCAATAATACGACCTGGTTGCAGAAATTGACAAGATGATTCTAAGTTTCATATGGAGCTAGGAGGCACCCAGAAAAGTTTTAAAACACTCTTGAAAAAGAAGAAAAACTCAGTGGATCCACATTTCCCAATTTCTTTTTTTTTAAATAAGGAGCTAGTCTTATCTTATTTTTTTAAGTTTATTAATTTATTTTGAAGTGGGGAGGGGCAGAGAGAGATGGAGAGAGAATCCCAGGCAGGCTCCACACTGTCCACACAGAACCCAATGCAGGGCTCAATCTCACGAGCCGTGAGATCATGACCTGAGCCGAAACTGAACATTTGACCATCGGAGCCACCCAGGCGTCCCCACGTTTTCCAATTTCAAACTTACTACAAAGCTACAGCCAAGATATTATGTTAATGGCAAAAGGATAGACATATAGATCAGTGGAGTAGGACTTAGAATCCAGAAAGAAAAACTTATACTACTGGTCAATTGATTTTTAACAATGGTGCCAAGATAATTCAGTGGGGGGAAAACACCAATCTTTTTAACAGTGTTGAGACAATTGGATATTCACATGTGAAAGAAAGAAGCTATGTGTCTTCCTTATAACACACACACACACACACACACACACACACACACACACACACACAGATACAGAAATCTCAAAATAGATCATGGCCATAAATGGAAGGAGCCAGAACTATAAAACCCTGAGAAGAAACCATAAGAATTTTCATGATATTGAACTGGAAAATAGTTTCATAAATATGACCCTGAAGGCATAAATTACAGAAGAAAACCAATGAATAGGTTGTAGTTATCAAAATTAAAACTTTTGTACTTCAAAGGATATCATTAAGAAAGTGAACAACCAACCAACAGAGAGAGTACAGAAATTTGCAAATCACACATTTTATATAAACACTTATAATTCAACAACAAAAAGACAACCAACCCAATTTAAAAATCAGTAAAGAATTTGAATAGATATTTCTCCAAAGAAGGTATACCAATGGTCAATAAACACATGAAAATATTCTAAACATTATTGGTGACAAGGGAAATGCAAATCAAAATGACAATGATACACCACTTCATGCCCACTAGGGTGACTATAATTAATGGACAACGACAAATGTCAATGAGGATGTGAAGACAGGATCCATCATAAATTGCTGGTGGGATAATAAAATGTTGCAGCCACTTTAGAAACAGTTTGAAAACTCCTCCAGAAGGTAAACACAGGGCTGTCTCGGTGGCTCAGGTAGTTGAGTGTTCACCTCTTGATTTCAGCTAGGGTCACAATCCCAGGGTCCTGGGATTGAGGCCCACATCAAGCTCCACACTGAGCATGGAGCCTGCTTCCTGCTTAAGATTCTCTCTCTCTCTCTCTCTCTCTCTCCTCCTCTCCCCTGCTCACATTCTACAAAAAAAAAAAGTTAAATACAGAAATATCATATGACCTGGCTATTCCACCCCTAGTTATAGACCCCAGAGAAATGAAAACATATACATACACATAATTGTGTGTGTGCATTGATAGCACCATTATTCATCACAGCCAACAAATGGAAACAACTCAAAAGCCCATCAACTGATGAATGCATAAAAACTTGTGGTATATCCATACAATGAAATATTATTCGGTCATTAATGAGGAATGAAGTGTTGAGTGCCTCGATGGCTCAGTCAGTTAAGCTTCTGACTTTGGCTCAGGTCATGACTCCCTGGTTTGTGGGTTCGAGCCCCACAGTGGACTCTGCACTGATAGCGCAGAGCCTGCTTCAGATCCTCTGTCTCCCTCTCTCTTTGCCCTTCCCCCACTCATTCTGTCTCTCTCTCTCAAAGGTAGACATAAGAAAATGTTTTTTAATATTCTGCAAATTAATGCTGATGGCTGCACAGCTTTGCGAATATGCTAAAACTCACTTAGCTATACACTTTAAAGGGTTATGTTGTGATATAGGAATTATATCTCGGTTTCTAAAAGTATTGGGGATTAAAAAAAAAGAAGTAGCCATCCAAGGCCAGTATGTAGAACCACCTATAAAATCAGTGAGCAGTTTCTTTGGCAAATGAACTGTAATTAAAACACAAGACAGAGGTTGGGCGCCTGGGTGGCTCAGTTGGTTAAGCGTCCGACTTCAGCTCAGGTCATGATCTCACGGTTTGTGGGTTCGAGCTCCGCATCAGGCTCTGTGCTGACAGCTAGCTCAGAGCCTGGAGACTGTTTCAGATTCTGTGTCTCCCTCTCTCTCTGACCCTCCCCCGCTCATGCTCTCTTTCTCTCTCTCTTAGAAATACATAAAACTATAAAAAACCACACACACACAAGACAGAGGAGAAAGAGTTACATATTCCCCAGAGCAAATGGTGGACTTGGGTCTTCATTTGGACAAACCAACTCTTAATCAAAAAAAATTTGAATATGTAACATTTGAATATTACATTCTATTAAGAAAGTGTTGTTAATTTTTTAAGAAATGAACAAAGCAGAGGGCATAAGACAATGCAGGAAAGGGGAGGGGTACAGATGACTTAAGAAAAGGTGAGATTTTGCAAACACTCACAGGCCCCAAGGAAAAGGGTAGATTTTATTTTAATTGCAGCCAAGTCACGGAAATATTTTAGGAAGCAAAATGATTCATTCATTAATTTGTGTACTCATTGAACACATACTCTGTCACCTCAGTTCTACCTCTGTATTTACATTTTTAGCAGTTCAGGGAGGCCATTATTCAGAGAATAGATAACACAGAGGAAAAGTAAAAGCAAAGAAGCCAAAAATCCCTGTAAGTCATTTTAGCCTCCATGCTCTTAAAACAAAGCCACTAAGAACAATAAGTATAGAACAAAATTTCTGAAGACAGTTTTCACTGGTCTGTGGAAAGAACAGAAGAGAGAAATTGAATTTAACGACACATTTTTCATGGCCAAAAAGGAAATCACAATGGAAATTTTAAAAACCTTTGAAATGAAAGACTAAGAGCCCAATGCACCCAATTTATGGGGTGTGGCTTTAGAGGAACTTCTGGGGAAATTTACAGCAGTTGATGCTCATTCTAGAAAAGTAGAAAAAGATCTGTAATCAATGACTAAAGCCTCAACCTTAGAAACCAGAAAAAGAAAAAATTTAACTCAAGGCAAACAAAAGGAAGAAATCAATAAGTGGAAACAGAAAAACAAGAGTAAATGAAAAAGTTGTGTTTTGAAAACTGGTAATCTACCATCTTTGTATCTTTTCTTTGTTTTATCTGTTCTTTTGTTTCCCTTTCATCTTTCTGTGTAATCATTTTGCTCCATTTTTCTTTTACTTTGTATGCCTCTTTTAAATATTTTTCAGTGACTGACCTAGGGTTTCCAATATACATTATTAATTAATCACAGTCTGCTTTAAATCCTATTATACTTATCACTTACAACTACGTGGTTGCATTTCTTCTTTTCTGTTATATCTGTGATGTATAAGGCCACATATTTCTAGAGTGTATTTTTCTATCAACATGCATGAGATTACAACTACCATCCAGGCATTGAAACCTTAGCAGAATGATCTGGCCAAAATCTGGTTCTAGCGTTACATATTGGAGATATAAAATAGATCTATCTTCATATAATACCTTTCCTCTCCACATCTATGGCCTTTGAAACTCAAGTTTAAGTCCAAATTAATTCCCTTTCAAATGCTTAAGATCACGTTTCAACTATTCTGAGTGTGAAATAGGGCAAAAGAGATTGAAAGTCTATAGTATGTTGGACCAGTGTTTCTCAAGCTCAAGTGTATGAGAATCACACGAGAGTCTCAGTAAAAATACAAAGAACCTTATCTTATCTCAATGCAAGTGGCCTTCTGCATTCTTCATTAATTTCTAGGCGATTAATATACCCATCAAAGTTTGAGAACCATTGTGCTGGGCACTCATGATACATCATCTCACTTAATCCATCATTCTATTAAATAGCCAGACCAATACCACAAAAAAATGAGTAGCAGACCCAGTATTAAAACCTAAGCTTAACCCCTCTGAAACCTCTACTCTTTCAATTCTACCACACAAACATCCAACACGATCATTATCTGCTTCATAAAGAAAGACGGTAAATGATAATCTGTCTCCGCTGAGCTTGGAAAGCAAACCGATACTGTTTCCCAAGACTTCTAACAATTATTTTGTTTTGCTCTTTTTAAAATACAAACACAGTGGATCATAAAGGCCTTTTCTCCTAGGGCATCCATTAATTGAAACCCCAGTGCATCATCATCCATGTGTCTATAGGAAAGCAGGAGAATGTTCAGAAACACATAATTAAGACCCAGAGGGGAAGCCAAGATGGAAAAAGAGCTTCCAAAGGACAGAGTGACTGCCAGGAAAGCTTCACAGGGGAATGCCCTGAGACAAATGAGGTGTGAACATAGGTAGTTTCTTAAAAAACCACCAGGAAGGAAGAGGGATAAAGGATTCCTATGAGTCTAAACAGTGTCAATTAAGGACAAGAAAGAGAAAGAAGATATTATTGTCAGCCAGGGGGATAAAGGGAAGGAAGATGCCCTTTTACTGTTGTGTCAGGAGAGAAATGAATACCCAGGGGGATCATTCTAAACCTATTAAGAAATGAAGGGAGAATTACATCAACGGGCCCGTTAGGAAGCTAAGATAGCAAAATGGCTTCCGATGTGTCTGTCAGTGCAGAGAGCAACAGAAAACCAGAACAACTTATAAACATATTTAGCCAAGAGATTTGGACTACAAGGGACTGTAAAAGATTGTAGGAAGAGATGGTCATGGAGAAAACACCCTGGGATACGAAAACATGTATGATTAATGTCTAATGCTCAAATTCAGTCCAACTCTGTCTCAGAATAGAAGGCTCACAATATATTCTCAGCCAAACATAGAAAATACAATAACCTTTTCTTCTGAGATGCCTGCAGTATCCTGGCCTTATTCTGAGCTATCAAAACAATCCACTGGGCATTTATCTGACTCTCACACCTAGAGTCCCCTAATAAATTTCCTAAAGATGTCCTGAGATCAGTATCCTTTTTTTTTTTTTTTTACAAATAGTTTATTGTCAAATTAGTTTCCACATAACACCCAGTGCTCATCCCCACAAGTGTCCTCCTCCATGCCCATCCCTCCTCCCCCCCCACATCCATCAGTCCTCAGTTTTTGTCAGCATTCAAGAGTCTCTCATGGCTTGCCTCTCTCCCTTTCCCCCACCATTTCCGCCCCTCTTCTTCCCCTTGGTCCTCTGTTAAGTTCCTCCTAATCCTCTTATACGTGCACACATATGATATTTGTCCTTCTCTGCCTGACTTATTTCGCTCAGCATAACACCCTCAAGGTCCATCCATGTTGCTACACATGGCCAGATTTCATTGTTTCTCATTGCCATGTAGTATTCCATGGTATAGATAAACCACATCTTCTTGATCCATTCATCTGTTGATGGACACTTAGGCTCTTTCCAGGTTTTAGCTATTGTGGAGAGTGCTGCTATGAACATTGGGGTACATGTGCTCCTATGCATCAGCATTTCTGTATCCCTTGGGTAAATTCCTAGCAGTGCTATTGCTGGGTCATAGGGGAGTTCTATTGTTAGTTTCCTTAGGAACCTCCACACTGTTTTCCAGAGGGGCTGTACCAGTTTACATTCCCACCAACAGTGTAGGAGGGTGCCCGTTTCTCCACATCCTCGCCAGCATCTAGAGTTCTCTGATTTGCTCATTTTAGCCACTCTGACTGGCGTGAGGTGGTCTGAGATCAGTATTCTCAAAGGTATAAAGTTCAACAGAGAGTGCGGCAGGTTCAAATGGATAATTTCCTTCTTTTCTTTAAAAATTTTTAATGTTTATTCATTCTGAGAAAGAGAGAGAGAGAGAGAGTAGGGGAGGGGCAGAGAGAGGGAGACACAGAATCTGAAGCAGGATCCAGGCTCCGAGCTGTCAGCACAGAGCCCAACTTGGGGCTCAAACCCACAAACCACGAGACCATGACCTGAGCTGAAGTCAGATGCTTCACCAACTGACCCACGCAGGTGCCCCTCAAATGGACAATTTTCACAGCTCGTGAGAGGGAAAAGTACTTCATTCCATCTGACTGCCTGTACCTCCATGTCTGACCAGGTTGGCTGCTGGGAATTTCCCACTTTAGGAAAAACTGTACTTTCCTAGGTTCTTCAAGGATGTATCCTGCTTACTGGGTCTTATCTGATCGTAGTTAATTGGTTATTTACCAGACCAGTGCTTTTCAAACTACAGGCTGTGACCCATTATTAGCCCGTCACCAAATCAATTCAGCATCTCCCAGCCAACATTACAGATCATAATAAAATAAAATACAAAAGGTAATTTCACACCACAGCATACTTAATATTATTTTGTACGTTGTTTTGTGACAGGCGTGTGCGTGCTGGTGTGGGTATGTATCTCCTGAGTTACAATAACCCATATTTTTCACTTGGACAAAATGTTTGAAAGCTGGTACTCTGTGTCATATGCTGTCGGGGCCCTTGACCGCTGCCCCAACTCTGGCTTCTCGCTTCTGAGGTGTGTTGCTCCCTATGGTAAAATGCATCTTCTTTACAGCTGTGCTTTGATGATGTAGTGCTGATCCTTCATTCTCTCTTTCATCCAACAAACATTCAGCAAATCCTCATTCTCTGCCAGAGGCTGGGCTTTACAGAGACAAGTGGCTCCTTGTCCCAGCCTCCACTGCCTTCTCCCACAGAAAGACTGTAGTGATTGTGTGCATTTGATTGTGCAGAGCCAGTTTCTTGTGTAGGAATTTGCTCTAGCTCCCTATTACCCGTTACATCCAAGAGTACACTCTTCTAATCCAGCACACTCTTCTGCAATCTCAATCTACTCTTTCCATCCAAACTTCTCCATTGTCAGTGTCTGATGCTAACTAGCTTTTTCTACTAATCTGAAAATCCCTGCCTGGGTTTAATGGTAGCTCTGAGTCTTGTGTTTCTCCCATTATGAACACTGCCCTGTTTCTGCTGTAAGCACATCTTTTTGGGGACTCTGAGATCTCAGCTGGCCCTCCTCTCTTCAGAGCATGCAGGCTGCCTATGGGCCACATCTGGTCATCACCCCTCCCCCCCACTTCGTGCTCCAGCTATCAACCCAGAGTTCTCTGCAAAGTACTTTCTAGTCCATTGTCCCTTTATTTAGAATGTCTCAGGAGATTGTGTTTCCATCACTTTACTTGAAAGCCTATTTCACAGTCTAGTAGGCCTCACTGTCTGGAGGATTTTTCTTATCTTCCTCTGAGAATGCCCTTCTCTTAATTTTCATCTATTATTCCCAGTTATACCACTGATAGGACCATAAATAATGCTTTGAGTTTTGCCCCACTCCCCACCCCCGCAAAACCTCTTCCTCACTTAAGACTGCCTCTTGAAATTAATCTTCAGTCATCACTTCATCTCACGGTTCATTATTGAATTCTAGCAGTTAATCATCAGACATGTTGCTGAAAACAGAGCAACTCAAACTAAAAGCAGCTGCAGCCTAACATGGGAACTTGCCATCTTCCTCTTGCTAGAAAAATCCAGCAAGGAAAATGAGCCATCCAATTGTTGATGATCTGACCTCACTTGAGTTCTTTCTAGTTCTGTCATAAAAGGAAATGGGAACGTTTAAGGAAAACACTGGAAAATTTTATCGTGATGTAATTTCTTTGTTTGTCATCATCAGCCTGCTCCATTTATTCATTTGACACCACTTGTCAAGTTTCTCCCTGGTCCCAGTCCTTTCATTGCGCACTGGGGATCAAAGGTGGGCAAGACCACTCACTCAGGCTGCTCACTGGCTCGCTGGGGAAACAGATCTGTCCTGTAGATGATTACGGCACAGTATTGAACAGCTTTACACAGAGCAGGAAGTGTGATTGTCATGGTGGAAAAAGTCAGCTCTGTTAATGAGAATCGGGACCATTTCCTCAGAGAGGCTGACATGTACACTAGATCTTTAAGGGACGAATAGAAACTTCTTAGAAGAGAAAGAAGGTTCTGGGCAAAGGAACACAGCATATGCAAGTGTGCAGAAGCTTGAAAGATGATCCACGCCCAGGGAAACAGACAAGACTGAGAGCCATGTATATAACTAGGAATGTTTGGGATGACCTTGAATATCTGCACGCTAAGGAGGTTAGCACTCATCTGGAACCCAACAAACCAACTGAGCCTTCGTGGAGGTTTTTCAATAGGGCATGGAGTGGGGGCTGGTCCAGGTTTATTTAAGGTAAGCCCATCATGAAGCAATGTAGAGAGCGTTATACAAGTACCATCCATGTGAAGATTATTGCAAGACTGCAGGCCAGATAGTATTTTATAAAGAAAAAGCCCCACATTTAATCTGCCTTCGGGGAAAAAAATAGTTTGTTTATCTAAAAAGAAAGTAACTGCTTCTTTTCAGAAGAAATTTGTTAAATGGAAAGCACGTCTTGAAAATGGATGCTTTGACCTGTGTCCATCGCTGTGTGATTTTATGGCTGAGAATGTGTGTGTCATTTACACAACTACGAGTCTCTTTGGATATGGCATTTTTAAAAACATACCGAAGGATCTTCCACTGGAAGAGTTTCGATGGATTTTAAGCACATCTTTGCCTGTGTGATATGTGTGCTTGTGCACGTGAGTGTGTGTGCGTGTTCATGTTAGATAAGAAATATACACATACAACGACATATGTAAGTCTCTCTCTCATTTATAGTTCAGATTAGTTTGTATACAAGGTAACTGATTCATATCAGAGACATAGAGTAAGTTATAAGACAAGTACTTTACATAAACTGGCAAGTAAGATAAAAATCATTTTAAGAAACATTACGATGATGTAAGTACAGCCAGTAACGCATGACTCCATTTTGATGAATTTGCATTTGTGCAGTAATTTATTCAGCTATGATGGGAATTAAAACCCATCATTAAATTCAAAACAAAAAAAAATTCAAAGACCTCTGTTCAGTTAGGAGGTGGAGGATCATGATGTATCTTTGGCTCATGATAACAACAAGAGAACTCAGAAAACCCAAATAATATTTCTCTAAAGAGGGAACAAAGAGTGTTAGACAAGGGCCATTCTGGATGAATGGAATTGAACAGAAAAACAAGCCCTTCATAGCTGATCAAAGGGCTGAAACAGCATCTTTACTGAGGGTGGCAGACATAGAGATAAGCCTGCCTTAGATAAAAAGGTTGGGGGGAGCCCAGGAGAAATCACATAAGCCTTACATGACAGGGTAGGTTAGAAGGGTATTTGGAGATCAGCAAGAGTCCAAATGTAGAAACAAATCACTCAGCCTAAAAGTTCTCCTGTTGCACCCCAAATTTTGTCAACAATAGGGCAATGGAGCAGACTTCTGAGAATTCTCATGTTGTGGCCATATGAATTTCACTTAGCCACAGTGAAGAGATCTTGGGAAATTACAACACTGAAGACAGATCCACAGATATCATAGTGGTAAGACAGGTGTACTTCTGGAGCAAAGGTTACGCTAGAATTATAAGAACAAGTGTTAAAAGCAAGCCTGGGAAAGATCAAGCAATTAAACTTGCCGCCAAAACAAAGTTCAATACTTTTTTAAAGGAAGACAATAGCCCTCATCAAATTAACATTAATAATGTCCAACATTCTATCAAAACTTACCAAAAATCGCCAGCCATGCCAAGAAGTAGGAAAACGTAATTCAAAATTGGAATAATCATTAGTCAATTGGAACAAATCAAGAAATGTCATCAATAATAGACCTAGCATTTAAATTCATATTATAAGTATATTCAACAATTTAGAAAAAAACAAATCTATGGGGAAAGAAATGAAAGGTCTAACAAAAAACTAAATGGATAATTTAGATGTGAAAAATACAACATATGAAATTTTAAAAAATCATCAAATCTACTTAACAACAAGCTAAATATTGCAGAAAGAAAGATTAGTGACCTGGAAGACACTACTGTAGAAACTGTGCAAATTGCACTGCAAGGGAAAAAGATGAAACAGTAAAAAGTAAAAACAGATCTTCATTTCCTATGGGACAATAGCAAATAGTGAAACATACATGTAATTAGAGTTCAAGAAGGAAGGGATAGCAGACAAAACATTTGAGGAGACATGGCCGAAATTTTCCCAATTTTATGGAAATGAGATAATCATAGATCCGAGAAGCTCAAAAATTCCCTGGCAGAGGGGCACTTGGGTGGCTCAGTCTGTTAAGCATCCAACTTCAGCTCAGATCATGATCTCACAGTTTGTGGGTTTGAGCCCCATGTCGGTCTCTGGGCTGATAATTTGAAGCTTGGATCCTGAAGCCTGCTTTGGATTCTATGTCTCCCTCGCTTTCTGCCCCTTTCCTGCTTGCCCTCTGTCTCTCTCACTCTCTCTCAAAAATAAATAAATATTTTAAAAAATTCTCTGGCAGGCAGAGAAGGACAAATATCATATGTTTGCATGTTTAGGAGGATTAGGAGGAACTTAACGGAGGACCATGGGGGAGAAGAAGGGGAGAAATTGTGGGGGAAAGGGAGAGAGGAAAACCACGAGAGACTCTTGAATGCTGAGAACAAACTGAGGACTGATGGATGTGGGGGGGGGCGGTGATGGGCATGGAGGAAGGCATTTGTGGGGATGAGCACTGGGTGTTACATGGAAACCAACTTGACAATAAACTATTTGTAAAAAATTTTAAAAAAAAATCCCTGGAAGAAAAATCACAAATAAAATGATAATAATGACATCAAAACTAAACTGGTGAAAATCAGTGGTAAAGAGAAAATCATAAAACAGCAAGGGTAAACAGCACATTACCAACAGGTAAACAAAGCTATGAATAACTTCTGCATTCTCATAAAAACTCAAAAAGCCAGAAGGCAATTGAATGGCAATTTCTGGAAGAAATAGAAGGCTGACATAGAATTCTATATCCAGCAAAAAAAAAAAAAAAAATCCTGTATGTTTAAGATGAAAAATAGACATTTTACGGCAAAACAAAAGTTGAGAGAGTTTGGCAGAGCTACACTTCAAAGAATATCAAAGGAAATTCTTCAAGCAGAAGGAAAATGATATCAGGTGGAAATGAAAGTCCACACAAAGGTATGAAGAAAATGATAAATATGTAGATAAATATGAGACTTTTTTCTTACTTCAAATATCTTTAAAATATAGATGACTGGTTAACCCAAAATAAGACAATGTATTATGGAGATCACAAAATTTGTTGAAGTAAAACGTATGGCAAAAAGAGCAGGAAGAAAGAAAGCAGTACACTGGCTGTGAAGTTCCTTCATCATACAGAAGTGGTAAGTTGCATTTAGAGATAGACTATGAGAAGTTAAAGATACATATAATTAAACCTATAGAAACTAAGGAAAGGAAAAGAAAAGGTAAGCCATGGAGGCAATAAATGGAACTCTGAAAAATACTCTACGAATCCAAAAGGAAGCAGCAAAATAAGAAAATAAAGGAGCATATAATAGATAGGAAAATAGAAAACACAAGCAAGTTTTAATACAAGCATATTGATAATTATATTAAGTATACATGGCCTAACTTGTCAATGAAAAAGGAAAACTATCAGCTGGATCCAGGGCCAAGACAAAACGATATGCTATATAAAAGAAAGTCATTTTAAATATAAATACATGTATTTATTATACTTTAAATGTTAAAGGATGAAAAATAGACCATATAAACTATAATCATAGGAGAGATAATATGGCTCTATAAATATCAGGAAAAGTAAATTTCAGAACAAGAAATATTTCTAAGATAAAGAGGGATATTTTATAGAGATAAAGGGTCAATTAATCAGGAAGCCATAACAATTCTAAATGTGTAACATGCATAGCAAGAAACTTTCAGAATACATGAAACAAAACTGACAGAACTGAGAAAAGAAATTGAGAATTTCACAGTTAATAGTTGCAAATTTAAACACTCCAGTCTCAGTATTTGGGAGAATAAGCAGACTGAAATCAGAAGGGAGATACAAACAATCTTATCAATCATCTTTACCTAATTAAGGTTTATGCAACACTAAAACCAACAAAAGCAGAATACATATTCTTCTCAGTGCACATGAAACAAACATCAATATAAATAATGTGTTGAGTCATAAAAATTTTCAACATATTTATAAGGACTGATATCCTATAGAATATGTTCTGGAATCATAACAGAATTGAGTTAGAAGGCACGACACAAAACACGTTGGGGTGCTTGCATGGCTCAGTCAGTTAAGCATCTGACTCTTGATTTCAGCTCAGGTCATGATTTCACATTTTGTGAGTTCGAGCCCTGCATCAGGTTCTATGCTAACAGCACAGAGTCTGCTTGGGATTCTCTGTCTCCCTTTCTCTCTGCACCCCCCCTCCAATATAAATATACATTAAAAAATACACCTGGAAAATCTAAATATTTAGAAATTAAACAAAAACTTCTTACCAGACATGGGCCAAAGATGGAATTAGAAAAATTTTTGAACAGAATAAAAATGAAAACATAGTATATCAAAATTTATGATATGTAGCTCAGTCATTGCCTAGAGGGGCAAATTTTGGGATGTGTACACAATGCTGTTTTTTGGGGGGAGAAACCAGGTTGGAGAAAACCAAGGCATCAGAAGAATCGTTTGTAAATTCTTAAAAAGGTACAATATATTTTAAACAAAACCTTGTGCAGAATTCCAATAATTAAAACAAATAGAAAATGAAGCCAATGTGGATGATCAAATGTTCTGATCTCTCATCCTTTCTCATGACTTTCCCTCCTCCTGACCCCACCTGTCCCCTACTCTAATTCCTGAGTCACTAACTGGGCGTTTTTGGGTCTTCAGACACAGCGAGGAGTGCTCTGCATTAAAATCGGTTTTCATTGGTCCAATGACTCAAAGCCCAGGCCCATTTGAGAGTAGTTCAGAATGTCTCATCTGAATGCAAAGGGCAGGAAATCACTGTTTATTCATTTAGCTAGGAGAAAAGCCATGTTTCCAAGAGGTACCTGCAGCCTGAAAGCACTTAATAAAATATACAAAACAAGGCACGCCTGGGTGGCTTAGTCTGTTAAGCGTCCAACTTCTGCTCAGGTCATGATCTCGCAGTTGGTTAGTTCGAGCCCGTGTCGGACTCTGTGCTGACAGCAGCCTGGAGCCTGGAGAATCTATGTCTCCCTCTCTCTCTGCCCCTCCCCTACTCATGCTCGCTCTCTCTCTCTCTCTCAAAAAATAAATGTTTAAAAAATTTAAAAAATAAAATATACAAGACAAATGCAGAGACGACAGAATATTAAAACTGTCACCTTTTGATGTCATCCCACAAAACAAAGTCAGTCATCCCTAAAACCCATTTACACATACCAGTTTGTTGTTTGTGAGAGTTGCTCTTTTAATGACTCATGAAAGAAATCATCATAAAGCAAAAGGAACATCATTTTTAAAAAATCAACATTTTGGGCAATGTGCTCTAGGGGAAAGTATTAGAATTTTGTCCCGATTGCGGTAGACTGAGATTAGAACAAAGTCAATGAGCGCCATCCTTGATGAGCTACAGCTGGATTTCTCTGGCTCTGAATCACCTCCCCTCTTCCAGCTGCTGACCCACAGCATAAAACATGGTCGCAAATCGTGTCACAGGAGGCCGGGGAGGGGCTTTGCCTACGCTCAGGACTCAGGTTTCAAGCTAAGGCAAAGAAGACTCCCCACATTCTTGGGAGTTTCCAGTGGCGGGAGAGGTGTCCCAATCCATTCTGCCGCCCTCACTGAGCTTCCCTCTGCCACGCTTCTCCGCACTCAACATAAGCAGGAACCTCAGGGTGAGCACCACAGGGGAGGATGATAACAGGAGAGAAAAGAGAAGCATCTCTTTCCTGAGTCCACTGTTTGGTGCTGAGACCTGGACTTTCCCTCTCGTCTCCATAGGATGCTCCTGCGTGAAATTAAATGGGGGATGTTCCGAGACAGAAGTCAGCAGCTGATAGCCTGTGGGTGCAATGCAGCCGGTGATCTAGTTTTCTAAACAAAGCTTAGTTGGAACACAGCCACGCTCACTGGTTTCCATATTTTCTGTGGCTGCCATCTCACTACCGTGGCAGAACTGAGCAGTCAGAGCAGAGACTCTATGGCTCGCAAAGCTGAAAATGTTTACTCTCTGGCCCTTTACAGAAAAAGTGTGCTGACCTCTACTCTAGAAAAGTCACTTACAGAGACTGTGGGTGCTGGCAAAAGAGGGAGACGGGCCTCTACTCTGGGCTGGACATCTGCTAATGCCGTTGGCATCTGTGTCTGTCTACACACAGGAGAAAGGAAGTCAAAGAAAATGGCAGTGAGGAGCCAGTTATGGCCAAGGAGCCATGTGTATTATCACTACCTGGCAAATAATGCCAGGATTTCCATGGGCCCAGTGAATGATGGGAAGGTGGAGAGCTTGAGGCCATCCCGGGAGGTCTGTCATTTGGTAAGGGCTACAGGCATGGAGCATCGTACAGTAGAGGATCATTGGAAGAGAGTGAACTACAGTTCAGGGCCTTGGGCATTGGGAAGGTCCCTTTCATCCAACAAGGGCTCTCAAAGAACTCACACAGGCACACGTTGAGAGCAAATTTTTGTACAACTGTTACTCAGTGGGCCTAGATGACAACCTAGGATTAGAGCCAGGGAGACAAGGAAGCCCAGGGGACTACAACGGCACCAATTAGGTAAGAGCCACTGTTTTTTGCATACCTCCCTTCCTCACCCCAGCCCAGCAGAGCTAGAACCAAAATAAGGGACAAGGAGGAGGGAAAGAGCTGGCCCCTTCCTCATCTCACCTCCCATCTCGCCTGCAGAGGCCTGGCCTGTGCTGAGGGTGATGTGGACAGATTCCATCTTCTGTTGAGGGAAGGCAGCTGAGAGATCCCTGGGACACAAAGTGGGGACTTAACAAAGCACCAATGAGTACAGGGACTGGAACTGGAAAATCACTTGATGTTTTACAACCCCCCCCATTCACCATTTAACTAGCCCATTCACCCCACCCATTCACCAGTTAACCAGCCCATTCATCCCACCGATTCACCTACCTTGCCCATTCACCATCTAACCCCCCTTCACCATTAACCCCACCCATTTACACACAGGAATTTATCCTGAAACCCAGTCTGGTGACATTAGTTTGGGTTTTGTTGAATAACTTATCAACAATTTCAATCAACAATTATCAATTTTAATTTACTCCCCTTTCTAGTTTTCTTGGCTTTTGTATTGGGTTAAAAACAATTTGTTTTCTTTATAAGATAAATATATTCTGTCTTAGCTGCCCTAATTTCATTGCGTTTGTAGTTACTGAATACCTGGTACTCTGGCAGCATTTGGCACCAGAAACCAAATGGCTGAGTGAAATCCTTAGCTTCAATTTTAAAAGCTAAGATAAAAAGAAAGAAAAAAGGAAGGAAGGAAGGAAGGAAGGAAGGAAGGAAGGAAGGCAGGCTAGGGTGAAAGATAAGTATTCTTCCAATACCTTGAAACAATACCTTAGAAGAGTTGGTAGCTAGGGGCACCTGGGTGGCTTAGGCCATTAAGCACCCACTTCAGCTCAGGTCATGATCTCACGGTTCCTGAGTCTGAGCCCCGCCTCGGGCTCTGTGCTGACAGCTCAGAGCCTGAAGCCTGCTTCAGATTCTGTGTCTCCTTTTCTCTCTGCTCCTCCCCCACTCATGCTCTGCCTCTTTATCTTTATTCAAAAATAAATATAAACATTAAAAAATTTTAAGAAAGAAACTCTTAAAAAAACAGTACAGAGCATTAAGTTATACCTGGCTGCCATGCAGAATTCATAGAACAAGAAGATAATGCATTAGATTTATTTCTCATTAATAAGAATCTAAGAAAGGTAGGCAACAGGACTTCAGGCATTTTTTTTTTCAAACTATTAAAGAAAGCTATTTAAGCTTTCAGAATGTGGAATTCAGAGAAATTTACTATCTTCTCAGAAAATATGTGTTTAAAAGCCCTAATAGAGAACATCTTTTTGAGGAAGGAAATGGATTTTTCAAACTATTAAGCAAGATAGAAGGTCACATTGACCCCTCGTTCCAGATCAGTCGTTCTATTCTGGACGTGGTTTTGTAAGATTAGAGCTGAGAGCTTGAGAAACAGAAGGAAGAGCACAGCATTTATAAAGTCGGTGGATCCTGAACCCTGGGGAGCAGTCAGACCCAGAGGGAGAAAGAAGGCAGCAACATAAATGCATGTTACCTATAAACGAAATTACATTTCACTCTTGACATTCCTCCAAAGCTAAGAAAAACAAATGTAATATTTTCTTCTAACTTGAGATATTTTCCTAGAGTTACGTTCTAAGATTTTAAAAGTAGCCAGCCTCGGAAGTTGGAATTCTGTATGTGATATTCTGAGCATGTTATTATAATTATCTGCTTCATTCTCTGTATCTTACGGTAGAATGTCAACCACAGGGCCAGGGACAGGGTCTGGCCTGCTGCTTGCGTCTTCCTTGAGCTTTTTATAACATTTGATATGTGGTAAGTACCTGTATTTGCTGAACAAGCAAGTAGGTACCTTGCCTACAGATAACTAGAATATTGTACAACTCACAATTTATCCCATATTGCTCAGGAATCAGCACAGATAGAAAATATGGAGCCTAACCATTTGACTGTATATCTCTTCTAATTGTCTTTTCAATAAGAAGGGTCTCATATTAAAATTAGGATATAGCATCTAGCTTTGACTTCCTTCCAAATGACTATGAAGTGGCATGCCTCTCTGAAATTGTTATGCCCAGATCACCATCTCCCCAAAATCTCAAGACCACCAAGGAGTCCAAGTCACATATGCAAAAGCAAAGGGTGTTTATTTGGGCTTAAGCTCAGGCTCCCAGACCTCACCAACGCATGGATCTGTGCTGAGAGCCCCAAGCAAAGGCAGAGTAGGGTTTTTATGGGGTTTGTGATGGGGGAGTTACAGAAGTTGTGGCAGGGGAACAGTGATCCAATCATAATTATTCCACATTATTGACAGCGGGTTTAACCATATACATTGTCTAGAGTATTTGTTACTTTTGGCGGGATCCAGTTACAACGTTTAGAGTACCTTTAAATTCAACCAATCACAGAGCGAGCCTAGGGTCTTGTTTGGTGACTAACGAGTTAACTTTAAATTAGGTAACAGGGTCCCATCTATAGTTTCTATCTATAGGCCTCTCCCTCAGTACTGTGGAGGGTGGTCGCTGGCCTTTCCTGATTGGGTGTTGCAAGGGTGGTTTCTCCTGCCTTGGGCAATGTGTAACTGCCTGATAGTTTCGGGGAAGCTGAAACTTAGGCCTTCTAGTTTAGAGGGGAAACTTAAAGCCTGTCATGGAGTCAGTTTGGTTTAGACGTTTAGACTTGTGTCCTTACAAAATAAAAGTACCCACACCTCAGGATCTCAGCACTTGAAATATGCTCAAGGAAAATTTTTTAAGGAAATTCTCTAAACACAATGCTGGGAAAACGCAATTGAAGGGGAAACATTTTTCCACTGGGCAATATATTTTTATCAGAATCTGGAAAATTCGTGAAGTGCATCTGAGTGGAAACAATCCTTTGAGTAATTGCAGATTTCAGCAAGTGTACAGAAAGAAATTCAGAGCTAATGGATTGATTTTAGTGAGCCTAGGCAAAAACCCATTTAGAAAACCTACTTTGTTTAATCTGGAATGAAAACTGTGGCAGAAAGTATATAGATAACAGAAATCATTAAATTGATGCTTTTATTAATAACCCAAGAAACAGAGAAATAAATCTGCCATGATCTACCGTTTACATTGTGAGAATCTTTAAATACTTTCCAAAGTATACATTTGTTTCAAAAGAGCTACATGGAAGTTTTGTGCTCCTCATTATGTATCGATGTAAAGAGAACATATATGGTAAATGGGGGACAAACACCCAACCACCCCAATCAATCTCTTCCTGTGTCCAAACCTCTGTGCGATATGAGTTTGTAGCTCCTTGCATACATGGCAACATCTCATTGCCCACAGCTTGCGCCTCACCAGAACTTGTGACTTCCTTTGGCCAATAGAAAGAAGAAGATGTAACATTGGGTGGGTTCCAAGCCTAGCATCAAGAGGCTTTGCATGATTCTGTTCCTTCTCTTGGAACCTTGCTTCTACGGTGTGAATCACCTTAGACTTTCCGGCTGAGTGTTGGGAGGTCATGTGGAAGAAAGCCAAGGTGCGCCAGCTGAGTGACAATGTACCCCTTAAGCAATTTATGAATGAGCTCAGCCAACCCAGCCATGTCAGAACCACGCCCCTGACAGCTAGAATCCTGAGCACTAGTCAATTGTCCCGAAGTCTTAAGGTGCTTTTTTTATACAGCAATGAAAAACTGATAGTTCGCCCATTTAAAAAGAGTTTTACCCACAGCTATGAAACCCAAGCTGAAACAGCAAAGTAGGACCATGTGTCACCCATGAGATGGGTAAGAGTAAACAAGAGTGTTCACACACACGGTTTTGTTTTACATAGAAGGCTAAAACTGGCTTGAAAGGCAGTTTGGAAATATGTGTCAAATTTTCAGACATCCCCGCTCTTACTCCTTTTGGATTTTATTGTTAAAAATTTATGTAAATATGATGACTTCTCAACCTCATTTATAATAAATAAATAAAGTGAGGAAATTAACTGGAATGTTCTTTAACAAGGGAGGAGTATTAAAAAGATATGGTATTGGGGCGCCTGGGTGGCTTAGTTGGTTAAGCGTCCGACTTTCGCTTAGGTCATGATCTCGCGGTTCGTGGGTTCGAGCCCCGCGTCGGGCTCTGTGCTGACTGCCAGCTCAGAGCCTGGAGCCTGTTTCAGTCTGTGACTCCCTCTCTCTGACCCTCCCCTGCTCACGCTGTCTCTCTCTTTCTCTCCTAGAAATAAATAAAACATTAAAGAAAAAAAAGATATGGTATATCCACACAATGGAATATATATGTTGCCATGGAAAGATTGCCACATCATTTATTGTTATTATTTTCTTAAAATTTTTTAGTGTTTACTTATTTTTGAGAGACAGAAAGAGAGAGAGAGAGAATGAGGAGGAGAGGGACAGAAAGAGAAGGAGACATAGAATCCAAAGCAGGCTCCAGGCTCTGAGCTGTCAGCACAGAGACAAAGATGGGGCTCAAACCCATGAACCACGAGATCATGACCTAAGCTGAAGTCAGACATTTAACTGATTGAGCCACCCAGGCACCCCTATTGTTATTATTAAATTAAAACAAAGCATACAGAGTATAAAATAGGATTTTTCTTCATTTAACAAAAAAAAGCTCTACATATAGAAATTGTATGAAAAGATATATCAAAATGTCAATGATTATCTCTCGGAGTGGGATTACACATGATTTTCATTTTCCATTGACACATCTGAATCACTTGATGTTAAAAGTATTTATAACTTCTAAATTCTGAGAAGTCAATTCCAGTTTTTAAATAGTTTTATGCCCCTTTATAAGTTACAGTATGTAACTACACTGATCTATTTGGTTAAAAACATAGCTGTTGACAAAAGACAAAGAAATCCATTTTTAATTTTTCAAAGAAGAGTGTTCTTCAGAATAATGAAACACATTCAAATTTGAAATGAGTATAAAATTTAGAGGTTTACTTTGTTTTTCCTCCAGAAATAGGGAAAGTGTTTCAGACATCATGAATGGTTGGATATAGCAATATATTAGTAAATAATTTTTGTGGGTTTCAAATAGAGATGATTGTCCCAGAAGAGTAAGGAACATTCATCATGACAAAGATTTATTCTTCCATTTTAATCAAATTAAAAGAAAGTTTTCTGATTTCCATAAGAGGCCTGGAAATGAAGAGTGAACCGGTCAAAATTAATTGAAAACAATAGAGAAGTGCCAACTGTGTACAAGAATTATTTTGGTTGCATGAGGTGCCTGGCTGGCTCAGTTCAAGAGACATGTGACTCTTACCTTAGGGTCATGAGTTCAAGCCCCACATTGGGTGTGGAGCCTACTTAAAAGAATTATTTTGGTTGCAATGGATAGAATAACCAATCCCAAAGTCTTTATTTTTTTTTAAAGAAAATTTACTTGCTGTAATATAAGCATTCAAAAATTAACTCTTTTCAGATGTGTGACCCAGGAGTCAGACGTGACCAGGACTGAGTTTCCCCATTTCCATTTCTGAGTGTTGGCTCCATATCCAGGCAGTTTCTCTCTAGCAATTGCTTCCAAGATGGCTTCCAATATGCTTCATCATTAAGACCCAGTGGGAAAAAGAAAGTGTTTCTCCCAGAACAGTTTTAAAATATTTCCTGATGTGGAATCATGTGCCCAACCAATTACTGATGCCTGGGAGAGGAAATAGGCTTGTTGTTTTAAACAAGCAGTGGGGTTAGGCTCATCAAATCACATTGTTTGAGAGGAGAGGTGGAGGGGTTCCCCAGAGGAAGGTAAATATTGAATCCAAAGAAAAGTGAATGGACTCTGAGTAGCAAGATTAATAGATGTTCACTACAGCCCTCTGGAAGATTATTTAGACAATGGAAAGAAGTTTAAACATATCCCTAGCCACAAAATGTATCACATAAAGTCAGGAATAAACCACAAATACATAAAAAAATAATTGCGGTGAAAGATTAACGATCTTAAATGGTAAGTTAGTTGTACAAATAACAAATGCATCTCAGAGGAGGAAACATTGGTGCTGTGTTTGGATAATGAGACAGACGTCATCCCTTCATTTCAAGACTCTAGTAATAGTGTGATGGTTTAAAATATTCTTGTCCTATCCAAGGTTCTTTGGATTCTGAAGTTCTCAACCACTTTCTTAAGTGATGAGTAATAAGGACTTAGACCAAAGATCTGAGGCTTTGAAATAATTTCCCTGTGATTGCAATAAAGGTAATAATTGGATTACCATTGAAATGCTTTTCCATTGGGTTTCATGTCTTTCTTTCCTTCTTTTTTTTTCCTAGTGATTATGTAATGGAAAACATCTTTGTAATTATTCCCAAGTTCTGAAACTTTAATCTCCATTGTGTAATTGAGTTTTTCTCTACAGCTAAGTGGTTTTTCAGGACCCTCAACAGGCTAAGAACATCTAACTGTTGATCATTCCCTGGGGTGGGGAGGAGAATACATTCATATGATCTGTGCGTGTGTGTGTCTCTCTCTCTCAATAACATAATTATCTCTTCAGTTTCCATTGCCATTTATTGTGAACCTCTTCAGAAAGCACTACTTGGTTTTTTTTTAATTTGAATATTTAAGTATCCATACATTGGACAAATATTTATTGAACACAATTGTGTACCCGAATACAAGGAGTTATATTTAAAGCTGAGTACATGGTGGTGAATAAAATAGTGTAAGTTTCTGTCATCAAAAAGTTCACAGCCTAGTGAAGTAAATAAATAGAAATAAATAGGAAATAAGTACAAAACCAAAAAGAAAAAAAAACTGCCAACCTGTGTATTTATATCTTGTTGTAAACTCTAAAGGAGTCAACAAGATGAAATGGTAGGAAATAATGAGGTGCGGGTAAAGTGGGGTAGGGAAACTTACCTTTATAAGAGTGTCATGGGGCCCCTCTGAGGAAGCGACATGTAAATCAAAACCTGACAGATCAGAAGGCACATGTGAAGAGCAGAGTAATAAGTGTTCTTTGTAGGGGATCAAGGGTTCCCCATAAAGCGAAAAGCATGGGCAGAGGTCCTGAGGCATGGATGAGTTCACCATGTTTAAGGAACAGTGTTTAAGGAACCATGTTTAAGGACAGTGTGCCTGGGGCATCAAAGAGCAAGTTGGAGGGAGGCATGGGATGACCTTGGGGAGGTCAGCAGAGATCCAATCATAGTGCCTGATAGGACTATAAAGAATTTGGATTTTATACAAACTCTAAGAGTTTTAAGAATTTTAATGAATTTTAAGCAGTGAAGAAAATGATCTGGCTTTCATTTTTACTTAAAAAAAAATTAACATTTATTTTTGAGACAGAGAGAGACAGAACATGAGTGGAGGAGGGGCAGAGAGAGAGGGAGATACAGAATCAGAAGCAGACTCCAGGCTCTGAGCTGTCAGCACAGAGCCCGATGCAGGACTTGAACTCATGAACTGAGAGATCAGGACCTGAGCCAAAGTCGGACGCTTAACTGACTGAGCCACCCAGATGCCCCTGGATTTTGTTTTTAAAAGACGATTTACTGTCGCATAGTAAATGGATTGAAAGGGGCAAGAGTAAATCTGGGAAGATGAACAGAGAGAGACATAGTTAATTTCAAGATGGAAGTAGGAAGTAGCAACAACCAGACGGGATAAGGACTTGAAGGTGGAAGGAGATGAGAAAGGAGGTTTTCCTTTTCTTTTTATTTTTTTTTAATGTCTTATTTATTTCTGAGACAGAGAGAGAGAGACAGGCAGTGTGAGCAGGGGACAGTCAGAGAGAGGGAGATACAGAATCAGAAGCAGGCTCCAGGCTCTGAGCTGTCAACACAGAGCCTGACACAGGGCTTGAACCCACGGACCATGAGGTCATGACCTGAGCCGATGTTGGACGCTTAACCGACTGAGCCACCCAGGTGCCCTGAGAAAGGAGGTTTTCTGTCTTGAGATACCAGAGAGGTGGTGCGGATGCCCTGCGGCTGGGACGTCACATCAGTGAGAATCTTGGTAGGAAATAAACGGTTCCCTGAAACAGGGAGACTGAGAAACATTTTATGGAGGAACTGTTGGTGAAGATATAGCAGAGTTAGGGGTGCCTGACAAGGGACGGTGAAGGACCCCGGGAAGTCCCTGGGCCTGGATCAGTTCCTGGAACTCAGAGAGAACAGAGTCATAGCTACAGCTATAGAAGAGTGTTCTATGGAAACCGTGACCTTTTCTGTGCTGGAATACAGCCTCTACCAAAACTGCCAAAGGGCTGACGGGAAGGACTCAGGGAGCTCAGTACCCCAACTTCCTTGTACCCCTGCCCTCCAATTTTCTGCCAGAAACCAGACATGGAAACCAGAATCCATATCTTGTCCATTGCTGTACTCTGTAGAGGTGGCAGAGTAGGGTGGAGAAAGGTAGAGTCGATATCCAAGATACAACATTGAAAACCAATATGGGGACAGGTTGGGGGAGCAGGAATCCAAGTCACATTCTGTACGTGTTAAGTGTGGGACATTCTTGGGGTGCCTGGGTGGCTCAGTCGATTAAGCGTCCGACTTCGGCTCAGGTCATGATCATGCAGTTCGTGGGATCTGGCCCCGCCTGGGGCTCTGTGCTGATGGCTAGCTCAGAGCCTGGAGCCTGTTTCAGATTCTGTGTCTCCCGCTTTCTCTGACCCTCCCCTGTTCATGCTGTCTCTGTCTCTGTCTCTCTCTCTCAGAAATAAATAAACATTTAAAAAAAAAAAGTGTGGGACATTCTCTTCTGAGACTGGAACTCAGAGGAGAGATTCGTGTTGGAGATTCAAACCGCGACACCATCACCATCGAGGTGGTTTTGGAAGTAATTGGAGAGAGGAGATAACACAGACAGGAAGTGAAGGTGGGATTAAAAGAAAGGACAGTGGGGACTCCTGGAGAATCCAGCGTGTGTGTGCAGAGTAGAAGGAAAGGAAAGGTTGGTTCTGAGTCCAGAAGGAGAGGGAAAGCCAAAAGAGCGCGATGTTGAGGGACCGAGAGAGGAGGAAAAGTAAGTGGGCAACCATGTCTCAAGCGACGGGGAAAGTCAATAAGATGAACCCAGAGGTACATCTTAGTGGGTCAATGAGAGGAATACAGCCCTCAACACCTTTGCTACTTTTCAAAACTGTATTACAAGCTTTCGTCACTTTGACACATTTTACGTCTACTGGACACCAAATTTTTAAAACCGTAGGAAACAACAATACATTCGGCATTTTTAATCACATAAAACTAGGTCCCCAACACAATCTACACAATACATTCTGCAACAAAGGAACAGCAGGCCCACATAGGTTTGCAAGCAAGCTTCCCCGGTCAGACCATCCCTATCTCATTCAAACCAATCCGGAGAACAGAAATCAAAAGTGCCGTGATTTATTTTTCTAGGCTGTTATAATCTTGATATGAAAACTAAAGACAGCACAAGAAAGGGCAGCTTATAAATAAAGTATCAGCAAATGAAATACAGCAATATATATAATAGAACGCATCAAGACCAAGAAAGGAAAGCAGGCATGATTCAACACCAGGAAATCTGCTTTAGTTCACCACTGGATTAGAAAGGAAAAGGCATACGGTTAGCTCAATAGATACAGAAAGTATTTGATAAAATTGAAGATGTGTTTATGATTAAGAAATAAAATTCAGGGGCGCCTGGGTGGCTTAGTCGGTTAAGCGACCGACTTTTGCTTAGGTCATGATCTCGCGGTTCGTGGGTTCGGGCCCCGCGTCGGGCTCTGTGCTGGCTGCCAGCTCAGAGCCTGGAGCCTGTTTCAGTCTGTGACTCCCTCTCTCTCTGACCCTCCCCTGTTCACGCTGTCTCTCTCTCTCTCCTAGAAATAAATAAAACGTTTAAAAAAAAAAAAAGAAATAAAATTCAATAGTAACTATTTAGGTATGAAAGGGAACCTCTTTCCAAAGTGTTATCTATCAAGCACCTGAACACTGGAACATTCTTTCTAAAGTCAGGAATAAAAGAATCACTGCTTCATAATCACTGGTTCATTTAACATCTAGGAATCTGGTTCTAGACCCAGATCCTGTGTGTGACCACAGGCTCCTCCATTGGCAATGATCAGGGCTTCGTGTGGCAGGACTCATGGGGGATCAGGGCTTCGCGTGGCAGGACTCATGGGGGAAGGCTGCCCTCCCCGCATCAGACCTGATGCACCATCAGCAAGGAGGAACCTGTCTGCAAGGACTCAGTTCCACGTTCCACCCCAGCGCTTTTGTGCAGATCGTATTCCTCCCCTAAATGCCTCCGTTCCAAGGACGCTCTGTTCAGGCCTTTCTTAGGTGCCTCTACCAACACTACCTCTGTGTAGGGGTGGTAACTGAAAATACTTTTCTCCACTCTGGTTCAATATTCGGGACTATCCTCGTCCTTTCTTGTCTCCCTGCCCCTGACCGTCCAGGGGCTACACATGGCAGTTGCCTTTTGGTGGGGGAGGAGCTTCCGCTGAAATGGAATCAATGTACACAAGTCAACATGATCCCAATTATACACCAGCAAATAACCAATTTGATTGTTTTTTTATGTTTATTTTTGAAACACACAGATAAAGACAGATGTTGTCAGGGGAGGAGCAGACACACACACACACACACACAGAATTGGAAGCAGGCTCCAGGCTGTGAGCTGTCAGCACAGAGGCCAACACTGGGCTTGAACCCATAAACTGTGAGATCATGACCTGAACCAAAGTTGGACACTCAACCGTCTGAGCCACCCAGGTGTGCACCAATTTGAAAACATGTATTTAAAAAGGCCCTTTCACAACAGTGAATTGAACACAATGTAGAATTAATTACATTAATCAAAATACAATGTATGAATATAAGAAGATAAGATGTTAAAGCATTATTGAAGGAAGTGGAAAGGACTTATAGCTATAGGATGATCTACATGTTTATGGATACCCAGTACCATAAATATGTCAATTCTAGCAAATTAATCTGTAAATTCCATGCAATATAAGTAGTATTTGCTGCCTATTTTGTGGAGCTCCATAAGCTGACCCTAAATTGCATAAGTAAAAGGACCAAGGATAGCCTGGAAGAGCATTTTTAGGGGCACCTGGGTAGCCCAGTTGGTTAAGCATCTGACCTGGGCTCAGGTCACCATCTCACTGCTCTTGAATTTGAGCCCCATGTCAGGCTTTGTGCTGACAGCTCAGAGCCTGGAGCCTGCTTCTGATTCTGTGGCTCCCTCTCTATCCGCTCCTCCCCTGCTAACACTCTGTCTTTCTCTCTCTCTCAAAACAAAATGAAACAAAACAAAACCTAAAATTTTTTTTTTAAAGAGGAAAAGAAAAAGCATTTTTAAAGTGTGAAACTTGGGTGTTGGGGGTCGCCCATGAGGTCAAAACTCTTTTCATAGAAATGCTGAAACATTATTTGCCTTTTTCATTCTCAATCTCTCACTTTCGTGCTGTGGAGTTTTCCAGAGGCTGTAAGGCAGGTAATAAGCGTCACAATAGACTGAATGCAAAAGCAGAGAAGAGAATCCAGCTGTTTTTCTATGAAGACAGATGTTAAAGAGTTTGCAAAAATATAAGAGTGCGCCATTGTTATAAACTTTTGGTTTGGGAAAATTATTTACTTTTTATTTAAACAATGTTATCTGTGCTCACATGCAGTAGGTTTACTAATGTCGCTTTTAAATGAATTCCTAACTAAACATTTAAAAATCTTCTCACTTTCCATTTCTAGTACAGTAAATATGGATGGACAGAATCCACATAAACTAAAGTTCTTTGGAACACTCAATAATTTCTCAGAGTATGATGGGTTCCTGGGACAAGGAAGTTTGAGAACTGCTGGCAGAGATGCTATAAAAGAAGAAGGAAGTGGGCTTGCCTCTCCAGGGATCAGTACTTCTTGTGAAGCCAGGGTTGCTAAATTTAGGAGCAAAAATGAAAATGTCTCATATTTACCAAGCTTTGTGGTAGAATATGAAGAAACAGGAATTCTCATGCTGCGGGTAACACAGTAAATTGGTTCCACAACTCTGGAGAGAGATTTGCAGTGTGGAAGATGTGTATTCCTGTTGAACCTGGCAATTCCAATTCTAGGTATAAAATCTTAAGGAAATTCGAGCCCATGTGCACAGAAGGACAATAAGAATATTGATTGCAGCATTGTTGACAAGAAGAAAAATCTGGAAACTACCTATGTGACCCCCAATGGGAATGAGTAGGGAACATAATAACCTCAGAGTAATAGTCACCCGTTGAAAGAGAGGGGAGCGAAGAAATGGGGAGAGGTTTTGTTCATGAGGAAGGGAGCGAGACAGGGAGAAGAAGGGAGGGTCTGCCAGAGGGGGAAAGACTGTACACCCCGCACAAGGGCAACACTGGCTTAAATCTGGGCGATGTATACCCAGGACTCTGTTGTAGTATTTATTCTTCTGAATGTTTGAAATATCCCATGATAAAAACAACTGAATGGGTATGCAGATTTGAGATCAAACACATTCGTTTACACTCCTGTTCTTTAAAATGCACACAATGAAATTGGCTGCCTATAAAGGGAATGTTAAAAATTTAAATTCAGGTACGAAGTGGTCTAAATACACACCACAGTCTAGCTCTTCCTAACACCCTGAGAGTGTTAAAGGAAGTGTTATTTGTTGTGAGTTTTATAACCAAGCTATTTCAAGGAATGCAGTCGAAGCGCAGAGATCAGAATATTTCAATCTTCTGCTGGTTCTTAGGAGGTGCCATATGCTGAAAGAGCTGCTGGCCAGGAAAACATTCACTGCAAAAGTGCACCCAGGCTTCTGGGGAGTTGGCTTGCATAACTGATCTCTAGAATGAACTCAGAGAATGGGGCTGACATCGAGAATGAGAGGAGGTAGCTTCCGGGTCTGTGCTTGTCTCAATTCTTAACCCAGGTGCACCTCAAGAGGATCAGAATCGGTTGAAGGGATCAACCAAAGAGTTTTGGTCTTGGGTGAGTGAGTTCCACGAGTCGCCATTCCCAGGGTCCCTGCCCCCCTCCCCATCTCTGGATGGCAGAATAGCTCATAGATAAGCAGTAAGGCAGGCCAAGTAGGGACTACCCAAAATTTTAAACTATGAATAGCTGCTAGATTTAATTATTGTTTGCATTCAATTCCACACCAGCCATTCAGCATTATACTTTATGAAGGGCATGATGGTAGGCTCCTTGCTAGGGACAAGGAAAAAAAAAAAAACAAGACCGAATAAGATAGTCTCAACGCATACATATGGAAAAGATCCCTGGGACAGCTGAGGTTAGTTGTATTTATCCAGCATTGCCAATTATTTTTCCATAACAGGATACAGAGCACTGTTTAGGGAAGTCCTTGGACTCCTGTCTCAACATCACAAAGATCCCTCTTAGTTTTGTAAGTGTAGGTAGAATATACATCGCTTGGCCTCAAGAAAAAAAAAACCCAAACAAACAAAAAACAAAAAACTTGGCGTTAAGGATCTGATCCTTCTTGTGATTTGATGGAGACTGAGAAGTCAAGGTCCTGGGGTCAAGTAGGCTTCAGAGAAGAAGAGGTTCAAGCCCACGACTCTTTCTCTTTAGATGTTTGAAATTATTAGGAATGCTGATGCTTTAAGATAAGGTAATGTCCTTCACTATCATTCTATAGAGGACGTTAGGACTGCTCTTTAACAGAAAAGGACCCTGAAGACCCCAAAATAAATGAGAAAATAAGACCCTGTCCTTGGGGTCCTTGCTGGGTACAGGACATCTAGATCATCCAAACAAACCATTTTGAGGAAATAGTACTGTAAATGTCTGCAGTTGGAGCTAAAGGAGCATTGAGGAGAGAGTTCTGTCTTTGAAAAAATCCATAGAAATCATTATCACTGACAAGAATAGAAGCCGCTCACAAATGGTTATGCATTGTTCGGTAATTTTATGTTAGGCACTGAAAATACTGTATGCAGGATTACATTGATTCTACCTCTAAAGAGTTGCTAAGAGTAAATCCATAGAAAAGTTCTAGAAGCCAAATATGTCATTAGCATGAGACGTGGGTATTTTAGTTCAGAATGTAAAATTAAAATTTATGAGATAATGTTCAGATTCTACAGAGGAAATGGTGTAGCTTTCAACATGGTATTCTCAAATATGATACACACGAATCATGTCCAAAAAGGTTGTGCCAAATACTACTACATGTGGATAATGCAGTGGAAACATTATAGGGAATTGGATTGTCTTGTACCAGCCTGGAGTAACAGCCAGGGCCAGCTATAGAATTTGGGGGACTCAGTGAAAAGTAAAAATGCAGGGCTCATTGTTCAAAATACAGGGAAAATATGACTCAAGTATGGAGCTTTTTCCTTTCTGCCAGGGTTTCTCTCAAATTGGTCATTTTTTTTTATTGGTGATTTGTACTAATTTTCTATGGCTGCATAACTGATTACCACACATTTAGCATCTTACAATAACACCTGTGTATTGTCCCATAGTATTTGTGGGTTAGGACTCCAGGAATATTTAGCTGAGTCCTCTGTCCCACGGCTCACAGGCTTCCATCTCAGAGTTGGGTGGGGCTGGGATCTCATCTGTTGTTTGGAGTTCTCTTTCAGGCTCGCAGGGTTGTTGGAAGAACACACTTCTCTTCAGCTATAGAATTCATGGCGCTTGTTTCTTCCAGGCCAGCAGGAGACAGAGAGTCTTACTTCTAAACTCTCTTTTAAAGTGTTCACCTGATTAGGTATGGCTCACCTAGGATAGTCTCCCTTTTATTAACTTAAAACTAACTAATTAGGGGCTTTAATTACATCTACCAAATCCTTTTGCCTCCGCCATCTTCTATTAAAAGCAAATTACAGGCCCTATGCACACAGGGGAGAGATTGTACAAGGGCATAGGTCACTGTGGGTCACCTTCAAATTCTGCCTACCACACCATTAAATGTTTTTCCAAGTAAAGAAAAATTTAAAAATTTAAATGATTAACATAACTTTCACTGTTCATATTTATATGATGCAATGCCAGTTTTAAGTACTACTGGAACATTTACTTGTATGTGGAATCATCAAAATTACACAATTGGTATAAGTTTATGTACATGGACAATGGAAATGCTGCCCCAAACCATCCTAACTCAATGTTCTATTCACTTCTTGATACACGCACATTCTACTACCACCACCTTCCTTTCTGCATTTGAAGCAATTTCTTGTTTGAACAGAAGACCTGCCCTCTTGGGACTATCAGCACCTCTACCTACTCAGTGTAGATGTGACACATGGACCTGGTCCTGTTTTGATTTTCACTGAACCCACGCACTGTGAGTCCATTGGAATTCTGTTCTCGTGGGTGTCATGAACACTGTGTGAAATTGGGCAGCAGAGAATGATAAATATATTACGCACATCTGTTCGACTCAAGTGCATGCTCCATTGTCCCTTTAGACTTGAATTTGTGTGTTTACAAAACACAAATTCAAAGATAAAATGATTTAGAATTTAAAAACAGTGGTAACCGAGTATTAAAGCAAGTGCAGGGTCCTCCTGACTATGGGGCCTTGAGTACAAAGTAATTTTTTGTGTTATAGAAGTTGTTTAAGGTTGTACAGCTTCACAGGACTGCTGTTCTGACTTATACTACTTCCAACGAGCCATACCTGGTGCTGCCATTATTATTGTCATCGTTCTCTCTTCTTTCCTATAACTTAACTGGGTTTCTCATCTTTCGTTTGAGGGCCCAATAATGGGGCAGAGTATAGAAAGAGGGGTTTCAATGGCCAAGTTCATCAAGGAGAGGGAAGTATAGCATTGAATTGACACGCAGGTTAGCAGTCAATTCAGGAGGCCAGTGGGTTCATGCTCTGCTGCAGTTAGAAAGGCTCACATGCCAGTCATCTAGTTTCTGGAAAGAGCAGTGGTGCCCATGAGTCAGAACTACTGATATTATTGTGTCTCACCCTCTGATATCCTCTTCTTGAATATACCTCCGACCTGGACCTGACCTTTACTAATACAAGGTAGTGAACATTCTTAAGAAAGTCGTAATGGATGATGTCACTACTGCTGTACTTTCACCATGACGATTGATATCTGGGCCCTTTCTCTTGCCAAAAAGTAAACTGAGACAGTTTACAACAACAACAATAATACATATGCTATTGGTACGTCCACTTTGTTAAACTGTTTGGAAGAATCTACTAAAGTTCAACATGGGGCTACCTTATGATGAGCAATTCCATCGTTACCGATAGAAATGTGTATGTGCAGTTGAAAATAAACACCTATGCTAACAGCATGATTCCTAATAACAAAATACTAGAAATAACTCAAAGGCAAATTGACAGTAGCATGTATAAATAAATTGGGATGTATTAGCACAATGAAAAACTATAAAACAATGAGATATGATAAACTACAACTCTATGCCATGATGTGGGTGAGTTCCAAACAGAAGGTTGAGTGAAGGAAACCAGACATGGAAGTGTGTACATGCTATGGGCCTGTGGAACTAATCTAGGTGTGGGATTTTAGGATAGCATTCCCCTTCGTGATGGGTTAGGGGAGACAACAGCCGGAAGGGGGGTCCAAGGAGGTTGACAGCATTGTGGTAATGTTTTATTTCTTGACCTGTATGCCGTTGCATGAAAATGTTCCTTTGGAAAATTCACAGAACATACTCTTATATTCGTGCACGTGCATGTATGAATATTACACTTCAATAAAATTCTGTATAAAACACAGATGTAAAGGGAGAAGAAGAAGGAGAGGGAGAGGAAAAGGGGGGAGAGGAAAGGAGGAAGAGGGAGAGACTAGAAATAAGCTAAAAAAATAAGAGATAACTATATCAGTAGCTGGTAACACATACTTACTAAAAAAAATAAAATTTATATCTGGGCTTTCTGAGAGCTAATGCAAAATGTAAAATTTTGGGGTGATAGAAAATGTTCTTCAAGGAGATGCACTTCCCCTTGTGTTAAGCTACACTCCAAAGCCGTAGGTTCAAGAATATGGAAAAAGCAGTTGAAATGTGGGGTGCTTCAGAGCATGGATGAGACAAATTTTGGTTTGAGGAGAGATGTAAAGGTTGATGTTACCAACAAAATGACCAGTCTGGGAAAAAAGTCTGCATGTTATCAGATTCTGAGAAATAAGCATCAACAATTATGTGAATCCCTTAATTGAAATATTTCCTCATTTAATCCTTCTAATCTTATGAGAGAAATACTATTGATTTCTCTACTTTATGACCATGAAAAGGCCAGTCCTGGAGGGACCTGCCTAAGGTAACAGAAGGTGAGCAGAAGAGCCAGGATGCTAACAAATCTGTCTGTCTGCCTCTTGGCCTTTCCTATGACACGCGGCATGAATTCCCACATCTCTGAATGAGTTAATTTTTGGGGTAATGTTTTCAATATAAATATTATAGAATGTCGGCCAGACACATAATTTGGGTTTAATGCTCAGAATTTAACACATGAACTGGCATTTTTTTTTCTTTTTTTTTCAGAGTACAGAGGAGTTTATTTTTTTAAAGTTTTGTGGGTTTTTTTTTTTTTTTTTTTACAAATAGTTTATTGTCAAGTTGGTTTCCACAGAACACCCAGTGCTCATCTCCACAAGTGCCCCCCTCCATGCCCATCTCCCCCCTCCCCCCCACATCCATCAGTCCTCAGTTTGTTCTCAGCATTCAAGAGTCTCTCATGGTTTGCCTCTCTTCCTTTCCCCCACCATTTCCCCCCTTCTTCTCCCCCATGGTCCTCCGTTAAGTTCCTCCTGATCCGCATTCTCTAATGGAAACAATCTTGTAGTAGTGAGTGAGAGACGAGAAAACTCCATTTTAGGGGGCCGTGTTCTTTATTTATAACATGAAAGAGCTGAATTAAGTGATTTGTAAAGTCTCTTCTAGTTCCAAATTCTTGTGAATTCAAGTTTTCCTTTCTGACAAAAATTGTCTAACAATTTCAGTTGCTTTTTAATACCACACCTGGATTCCTTGGGAGCATAATCATATTCTCGGCACATGGATGGGTTCCTACCTCCTTGTTGATGCAGGAAAGCATACTTACGGTTTAGTAAAAACAATTGAGTTAGAAGATAAAAATAGAAGACACCAGAATAATAGGGAGGGCTGAGGTACAGCACAGTTTTATAAAATTCAAAATTAAAATTTTATCTCTTTATAGACTATTGCTATCCACTCTGACTCTGGAAATGACATAAGTAATGAAAACATTAATTTCCTTGGTATAAATATCAAGAGCTTTCCAGTTTTTCTATGGAAATGAGAAAGGCTATGAATATGGAAAACAACCTGAGCTTCCTCATCTATATTAATGCTTAGCTCATAGGGTTTTTCTGAAGATGATGTGAGATACTAGAAGTCCTTCATCAGCTGCAAAGTGCTATTCAGGGTCAGGAAGTATTACTGTTAAATTAAAGACAATGGAGACCACATAACCAAAATACTTTTTTTCTTTTAAAAACCAAACCAATGTTCCAGTGAAAAGCTAGATCATCATTTTAGTAAAATTCTACTTCTAACACTGGTTCTTAGAGATCTCCAGTATGAACTACTGCTGTGATCAGAGAAACAGGAAGGAAGTGCCATGAAATCATATATTCCAGAAAAGGAACATTAGGATGGAAGGACGTTCCATCTGAAAATAGAAGTTCTGCCTTCTTCATACCTGGCCTCTGGCTATGACAGAAAATGTCGGGATATGGAGTACTTTGCTAACAGAAAGCCAATGTTCACACTTCAGACCTTCTTTTCAGAAGATTAGAAACATCTTTTTCTTCAGGTTAACAATTGCTGTCCCAAAGTGCTTGGAAATATTCTTAAGAATTATGGATATGCAAGCAATCATTTTCAGACCAAATCTTCTGACAACAGGTTCCTCCATACCTAAAGCAATCCATTATTTTTTATGTCATTCTGAGTCCAGAATTCAGTCCCAATTCACTCCACAGGATTGACACCAAAATCACAAGTTTATGAAACACACTAGTCCTCCAGGCAATTTTTGGGTGTAAGCTCTGAAATGGAACAGTTTCCCTTAATAAAACAAAAAGAAAAACTCTCCAGGGTTTTTAGGAGAGAATAGATAGCTCAAGGAGAAATCTGTGGGTAGGAAGGAGCTAAGGGCCCCTATATCTTCTTTCTGTCTTTCATTGTGTAGACCCCGGGGGTATGCTGCTTGTCCGTTAGGATTTCAGCTCAGTTATGAGCCACAACCCAATCCATTTCCTATTGCTCTTACAACTCGACTAAAAGATTCTTCAAAAAGAACTATATTAAAACCAAGAAGAAAACAAAAAATAAAAGAACAAAACTTATAATAGTCTACGTAGTCAAGCTTACAAGTATAGGTTTCTGATCCAACCGTAACTAACTCATATACTGACTCATAGACATGTTCCATTCCACGTTCTTTCTTTCCAATATACGACCTCAGCTGTCGGCTTGTCCCACTATTACTCAGAAGCTTGTCTAATCTCCTGTCCTGGCCTGTTCCTGAACAAAACAAATATTCTTTATTAAAACCTAAACCTTTGGATTCCTGTTGTCAAGGTTTCTCCTATTCAGTTACAATATCTGGTCCTAAAGCTAAGTCTCACCTCTTCCCAACTCCTTCTCAAAGCTTCTGGCTCCTTTGTGATGAACAACTGACAGCTCCTTCCCCACTCACTCCATCCCCATGCCCAGGGCATTTAAAAGGGCAAATATTTTTGTGCACCTACTATAGGAAGATAGCACTGGAGATATCCAGACAGAAAATGTAAAAAAAAAAAACCCACAGTTTTAAAAAAGATGTTTTTAAAGCAAACTCCTTTACTCAGGGCCACCTAGGTTTGCCTTCTTACTATTTTCAAAAAATTTGTCTTTCCTTATGCCCTGGCACAGAGTTCCCTTTCTTAATGAGCAGGAAGGAAGTTTTGCATCCCCTTCTCCTACCACCACCTAACCTTCTGCACAAAACCAGAGGCCCCACTGCTTAATATTCTGAGAAGGGCTCCTTCTTCGGCTGGGTTTTGTGGCTCTTCTCTCTGTCCTAAAACAGGCTTCTTCCTTGGCTAGAAGTCTTCATGCTGGTTTGTCCTGCTATGCCACGGAAAATTTGTTTAAACTTTTTGGAAGGAACTGTTATTTCCTGAGATTTTAATAAAAAATCTAGGGGCACCTGGGTGGCTCAGTTAGTTAAGCTTCTGACTCTTGGTTTCAGTTCAGGTCATATCTCACAGTTTGTTGAGTTCGAGCCCAGTCTTGGGGCTCTGCGCTGACAGCCTGGAGCCTGCTTGGGATTCTCTGTCTCCCTCTCTCTGCCCCTCCCCCACTTGCTCTCTCTCTGTCTCTCTCTCTCTCCACTCTCTCAAAATAAATAGACATTATAAAAAATAAAAATAAAAATCTATATCCCCCTAAGGCAGAAATACAGACACCATGGTACATTCTCTCTAATTCTAAATTTACCCTCCCCCAACACTCACATGAACATTCACTGTCAAATATGCTCGACAGATTTGATTCAATCTTCAAACCAACCCTATAACGAAGAAGTAATCTCCAAACATGAATATGACCAAGGATGCAAATTGCCATTCATCTGTCTCCAAAGGCCAGGATTTAATCGCTTTAATTTGCCACTAGGGTTCGTGGTCGACCCAGTAAAATTGAGAAAGACATTTTAAAAATATTTTGGCATCAAAAGCAGAAATACTAGTTTTTCTCTGCAGCTTTTCTAGTAGATAGCCTTTAACTCAGCTCTAGCTTCTCACATCATATTCAGGGTTCTGTTTTTGCCCCTAAGTTGCCCCATAACTTGTTTTTATTCCTTAGCCCTGCTGATTGAGCTTTCAGTATATTTGACGCTCTAGAAAACAGATACTATCTTCTCATTTCTCCAGCAGCTCCCTCACTGGACTGTGCTGAAGAGTAGATTCCCAATCCATTTTCATCAGCCTAATCCCACCTTCTCTGTATCTTCCAGAAATTCTTCAAACTGTCTTGTCGACTGCCTTGCTCTGGGCATAGTACTGTGGGTTCATTCTTATTTTCACCTCTGTGATTTCATTGGGATGTTGGAAGAAAAGGACCATAACTTTCCCTGAATGCACAATTTTGCAGCAAAGACCCTTACCGGAATTTTCTATTCTTTTCTAGAATTTATATATATTATTAGTGTAACAGAGAAAAACTATTTGAAAAATAAGGAAGTAATTATATTACTAGGGCTTAGCATTCCAACCTAGTGATGCTCATCCTGCAATGTTATTTCCTGATAATGACAGGTTAATCTCTTGAGAAAAATAGTAAAAATCCCTTGATCCTTGACCAAATATATTTTCTTTGCATTGTTTTAGGTTATAAATGAGAAGGAGCCCTTGGCTCATAAATTATTAACCTGTACAACTCCAGATATCTTAATCCAATTAAAATATAAGTAGCCCAAAGAATGGCTATAGCTCTAGGCCCAAGGACATTTATATCTAGACAGATGTAAGTATTCTTTATCTTATTTATATGTTGTTTTCTTTGTTATGAAATTTTTTTGCCTTGTCAACCAGTGTGGTGATTAAACATTTGTTTCACTTATGATCTTTAACGATACGTTCACAGCAAATAAAAATTTGGTTCCCAAATATAATTCCATAGCAAATGCCCCACTTTTACAGGCACAAAAACAAAAATTAATCGGGATGTGGGGGGGTGGCTCCCAGCAGAAAGCCAGAAATGAATGACAGAAAGTTCAGTGTCATTTGTATCTAAAGATATCAATAGCACGCATATGACTGGAGGAAGAGCCAGCATGTCGTATGCATCTGTACAACCCTCTTTGAATCTGCTTATGCTAACAGTTCAAAGGACTTGTCCCTGACAGCTGCCTGCTAAGCTGCGAGTATTAATACTACACAGAGGTAGGTCCTAACATTTCAGTGGCTCACTGCTTCTTAGATCCTCTCCCATTCGGCTTTGCCTGTGGCAGTTTAGATATCTACGCTATTCAGAAACGCTGGGCTGCAGCAGCTTAGTTTTACAATTAAATGACACATCTCCCTTATTTATGAGCCTGAAATACTATTTCATGTTTCAATGATTTTAAGCAATTTAGGGATTAAAGAATGCTTCAGGAGTAGTATCTGTTGTGATACCCTTAAAAAATTAAGTTTATAGGTTGTAGAATTAAAACAGGAAATGGAATTCGAAAAGAAGTTGCAAATAGGAAGTACTAAATGCATGGAAACAAGTCTTTTTTTCACTAGAAGTTATAAAACCTACCACAATTTTAGAAATAAATAAGTGAAACTCAAAGAGAAGCTTATTCAGCTACTCAGTTTTGTAATTTAAAGTACATTAATTGTTTAGCCTTTGTCTTAGACACACTGAGCTAATCATTTTCCTCATCTATTCTCATCATAGGCAATGACTTGCTGGTAATCAGATAAACCAGTCAGTTTTTAAGGAACCATTTCTCTAATGATTCTGGCATTACTACTTATATTTTTGGCTCCTCCATAGTCATGAAACATTGCTAACAAGGTGCACACCAAGTTGATGTCTAGCTACAGTACCTTGCATTATTTTGATCTACTAGATGCTTTATATTAACTGAAAAGCTACAATCATAGCCATAAGCCATTTCATATTTCAGAACTTTAACTGGTAAAATTTCTGTACCTCAAAAGATTATTTCAATAATTTAGAATGTTCAATATGTCATGACTTCTTATTGGTGCTCATTTATAAATTAAAATACTCGGGGCGCCTGGGTGGCGTAGTCGGTTAAGCGTCCGACTTTTGCTTGGGTCATGATCTCGCGGTTCGTGGATTCGAGCCCCGTGTCGGGCTCTGTGCTGACTGCCAGCTCAGAGCCTGGAGCCTGTTTCAGTCTGTGACTCCCTCTCTCTCTGACCCTCCCCTGCTCATGCTGTCTCTCTCTCTCCTAAAAATAAATAAAAAAAAAATTAAAAAAAAAATTAAAATACTCTATTGTTTCTATTGCTTAGGACATTATTACACACAGGGCATCTGAAGCTCCCTAGAATCTGGGACTTTTCTTACTCGACACATTGCCTTTCTGCCACTCTGAAGCATGAATCTTTTTTTTTTTTTAAGTTTATTTATTTTGAGAGAGAGCGTGCACACACATGCACACAGACACACACACACACACACGTGTGGGGGAAGGACAAAGAAAGAAAGAATCTGAGCGGGCTCATGCTGTCAGCACAGGGCCTGATGCGCGGCTCAATTTCACCAACTGTAAGATCATGACCTGAGCCAAGATCCAGAGTTGGACGCTTAACTGACTGAGCCACCCAGGTGCCCCATGAATCTACCATTCTAGTCAAAATAGTCTCACAGTCTCATGAATATATTATGCTCATTCCCATATTTCTTTTATTCGTATTGTTTCTCAAAAATATAACACCCTCAGCTCTTAACTGTCTTTTAAAATTCTATCTATTGTGATCATTCAAAAGATAATGCTTACATAATCATTTAATTACTTATAAAGGAAGGAAAATTAGGGCCTTGGTTCATACATCCAAAAATATCAGATATGTTAAAAAGAATGAAAGTTAAAATATGACACAGAGAGAAAAATATAAATAAATATTTGAACACAGAATAAGGTCTGAGTATAAAGCCAACAGCAGAGATGATCACTAGACTTCATAAAAACAGTCTTTCAGACTTTAAAAATAACTTTGGAACAACCTGAAGTGACAATAAACTGACTTTCTATATAAGAAACTGGAAGACAGCTTTCTGAGCTCCCTTCTCCAAACAGGATTTCTGCTGCTTATTCCTAAGATTTGTGCTCGTCTTGACTGCTTAATTCGATCCCTTCCCATTAGGTTATTTTAAATGCATGGCTTTCATTAATTTGCTCAACACATGATTATATCGCACCCCAACCACAGGTCAGACTGTGCTAGATACAAAGACCATACTACACTGGTGGGCAAGACAGGTATGGTCGCTTCCATCACAAAACTTAAGCCTAACAGAAGATACACATTAATCATACAAACTATGTTAAAAAAAAAAAAAATAGAGCACTATGACAGTATATAAAGAGGACTTCACCTACTGGGGATACGGGATGTGTACGTATCCAAGATTTCCCTGAAGAATTCATATCTATATAGGGGCACCTGGGTGCTCAGTGGGTTAAGCCTCCGACTTTAGCTCAGGTCATGATCTCATGGTTCGTGGGTTCGAGCCCCGCATCGGGCTCTGTGCTGACAGCCAGCTCAGAGCCTGGAGCCTGTTTCAGATTCTGTGTCACCCTCTCTCTCTGACCCTCCCCTGCTCACACTGCCTAAGAAATAAATAAAACACTTATTAAAAAATTTTTTTAAAAAGAATTCTTATCTATATAAAACAGTACACACTACCTGCAGGGGTATTTCTTAAATGTTTTTGTACCTTTCTGCATCTCACACTGTAAGTTCTTCTATATTGGTTAAATGATTTATCCTCATTGAAACTTATTCCCATTAAAATTATATCCTAATTACTAGCCTTTTTTTAATGGTGTACCTGAAGTCAGCTTTAGGAGGACTGTTACTTCATATAGATACTTTGAGAGACAGTTTAGAAAGAATACTTTTATTCTTATGAGGTTAAACAACTTAAGTCTTACCTAGATTATAAGGCGATTTCACGATTAATCTGGTCAAATTTAATAGAATACTATCTAGGCATCAAAATGACATTTATATTTCTTAGAAAGAATTATTCATATAAATTATGTACTAAAATAATATATAGAATTATTAAAAATTGTTTCACTAACAGTACAAATAAGTTCTTAAAAATATGAAATATTTTTTAAAAGCACATATTTTCACATTGTATATCCTGGAAGTTTATTTATCACTAATTCGCAAATATCTTTGCATTGCTTGGAAATATTTAGTGAACCAACTTCATCATCTTCCTCAAAGTGATCTGGTGTGCTGCTATCCAGGTCATTAAGTTCTAGTTCTGATAAATTAGATGGAAGATAAGAACTCACTTGAGATGTCCGAGGTGACTGGCTTTTTTCTGAAGACTTGCAACCAATTTTTGTTTTAATAACTTTAGAACTCTGCACACTGTTTCGATCTATTGGGTTTTCTGTTTCCTCAGTCCACTGTGATACAGATAAATCACTGGCAGAGATACTAGAATCTTCCTCCAAGCGTTTAGCTGTAATCCTTGAAATGTGAGATCTTTTATGTGAGTGTATTGGTGATCCGGCTGAAAAAGGTGGGCTAAGAATAGAACTCTTTTCGCTGCTGTTTTTTCTTATGGACAGTCTTCCTTCACTGGACTTACCTGTGTCTTGGCTATGCTTTGGATTTTCTGCTGCTAGACTGCTGTCATGAGCTTGTAAAACTCTGCTAGTGTCCTCACTGGTAGAGATCTCTTCAGAAAAACAAGGGCTGGTGAAGTCATCTGAATATTTTAGTTCTGAGATGCTTTCAGAATAACTATTTCTACTTGGTTTATGTTCACTCATATCATCAGTGAGAATGTCCTCATCAGTGCCTTTGACGCGTTTATCCTCTATTTCTTTATCTACTACAATTTTATCAACTGCAACCTGCTGGAAAACACACGGACTTTGGGTTTTCCTTCCAATTTCTCCTTCCAAAATATTTGCATGAGTAAGCCTTTCTGGGACGATGGAGTTCGGAGCACTCATGATTTCTTCCAACAAACCATTATTTGTTCTGTGTGCACCACACTCTACTGTTCTTTCAGTTGCACATTTCAGCTTAGTTTCTTTAGTTGTGCTGGGGTCATCAAAACTACCACTGATTTGCTTTGAGGTATCACTGTTTTCAGCAAAAGATGCATTTGATTCCGAACACTTCTCTTTAGGCAGTTGACCTGGCTTCTGAGGTGGCTTGGCAAAGCTTAATACTTTAAATTTGGATGATGGAATTCTGAGTTTTGCACCCAACATTTGTGCTTGCATTTTTCTGTACTGTTCTCTTCTTTCATGTACTACCAACATGCCAGGATTTGTTTGCTTTAAACGTAGTTTCAGTGTATTTGTTAAACCATAAAGCAGCTTCCCCCTTGGAACCCTTTTGGGGGAGCTACCACTGTTCTTTTTGAAATATTTACCTTTTTTGAGGGTTTCAACTTGGTTCTTTTTACACTGGAGATTCGCTGACCTGTCATTTTCCCCCGTAGAAAGCTTACCCTTCTTAGATTCAGATTTACAGGTGCATTTGGCAGAAGATTCTGGGGACTTCTTTTCCTCAGTTCTATATAACCAGGCTAAGTGAGGATGTATTTGAGCGGGGCTGGCCATAGGTTGGTTATATAACAAAGACAACTCAACCAACAAAGCGTTTAACAAAGGCAGTTGCCTTATTGTATCGATTCTACTTTGTTCAGTTTGCGGGGGACATGCAGTTTGATCGCTTGCTTCTACATCCTGAACATGTGGAGAATTTATGAGCTTTGGAGGACCCCCACGTATCCCACAATTAGTATGTTTCAGCGAATCAGTATGTGTTGGGACAGCTACATGACTTCCCTCCAGGGAAACACCGTCCGATTCCTCAGGTGCATTTATTTGAGGCTTAATGGTGATTGTACCCTGTACAGGGGGCATCTTTTCTTGGGTCAAATGAGTGTAATACAGAGGAGGAGGGCAAAATATGTTGGCTTCGATGTCCAACTCTGTGACTTCCTCATTTGGGGGGCTAACGCTCCTCCCACCACTAGAATCTGAACAAACAGAGCTGGTTTTGCTGTGCTCCACAGAAACTGTGTTAAGAGAGTTGGTCTTATCACCGAAAGCTACTTCCTTCAAATCCTTCTGTGCCTTTGGGATTTTTAAACTCACAAGAGACTTAGCAGCATCCCTGGGTCTTGGCCCCGAGTTTGGCTGCTGTTTCTCCCGTGGGGTTTGGGAACTGACCTCTACACGCTCCACCCCACCTCCCGCGGTAGCGGTAGCCACTGGCCGCTCGAGATGGCCCAACAAGCTGCTTCCCAAATCAGTCAAGCGGTAGCCCAGGGCAATGTCCCCAATCCGCTCCCCGACTTCGTTATGCAGAGGGAAACTTCCTCGATGAGCGTGGGAGCGGCCGGGGGCGGCGGCCTGTCCCAGGACCTTGTGGGCGGCGGCAGCCAGAGAGATGCTACAGGCACCCAGGAGCTGCGGGGCAGGAGTTGGGCGCCCGGGGGGCAGCTGCAGCAGCAAAGTGTAAAGCGGAGTCCGAAGGAGCAGGCGGTGCAGGGTGGCGGGGTGCAGGCGGAAGAGACAGGACTTGCCGCGACCGAAGCTGACCAGGCCGGGCCGGGGTTCCGGAGCTGGGGCGCCGGGGCCATCGGGAGGGTAAACCAGCAGCGTTGGGAAGTCCAGCAGGCGGAAGGCCACTGCGGGGCACAGGTCGCGCGACGGCCGTGGTGGCGATGCCTCCTCGTCGTCGTCCTCCTCCACCTCGGCCACGGGCGGCGGCGGCGGCAGCAGCCCGGCTTCAAGACTCACCCAGTCTACAAGCAGCTCCAGCGAGAAGAGCCGCTCGGACAAGGGAGCCGCCATTGCTGTTGCCCCTGGAGACGCTGAAGCTTGGTTATCGCGAGAGACCGGGAGACCACAGCGCCTGTCTCTGCTCTCTCGCGAGACTTCAGGGGGCACCCCTGTTGGTCTAGGCTGCAGCAGCTGTGGGAATTTTCTTAGCCGCTCGAAAGTATTTTCTTTTCCAGGCTTGTGTTTACACGATTGCTTATAATACCGAGGCATGATAACATGATGGCAAGAAAAACAAACACACAGACTTATTTTTTTTTGTTTTGGTCGCGTTTTTATCCATGAAGATCTCATGCAATTTTGAGGTGAGGTCAAGTGTGAGGAAAATTGAAAGTAAATCAGGACCCCCTTTCCAGACCCCAGGGCTAAAGAAAGCCAGTTTACTCTCCAGGGTCGGCCTTCTCTGGCTGCTGGTCCCCTCAAGAGATGATGACACTGCTCTGAAGGCCTCGGAGCCTCTGTTTGGGTAAATTACGGTAGCACTAAGACACACACAGGCTGTTATCAGTTTTCATTTGAGCAATCACCATGTGTGAGATTGATGTTAATGATTCCATTTAAAAACAAACACCCACACGTGCACACACACAGGTGGGAAGTGGGGACTATCTTATAACTATTCCAGATTTTCAAGGAGACCTACTTCTCACCTCAGTGCGTTAGCCAGCTAGATTGAAACCAAGGCTGATCACATGGGGAGCCTTAAAGGTAAGTAAGGAATTTGGACTGTATTCTGTACAAGCTGTTTTGAATGAATAGGTGTGATCATATCAGCGTTTAGAAATATAGCAATACAAATACAAAGGATGCATTCTACTAATAAAAAATTGAATTCAGAGCAATCTATTGGGAGCCTTTCTCAGTGGTTCAGGGGAGGGAGAATGATGGCCCGAACTTGGTCAGGGTCAGTGGAGAGGAGAAAGAGGTGAAAGAAAAGGCATTTGTGATAGCAGAATTCAGAATTTGGTGACTAAGGGAGAGAAGTTATGGGTGAAAATTTTTTTTGCTACTAAAGGAGAAGAAAAATGAGACATAGATTATATATATATATGTATATATGTATGTATATATATGTATATAATGTATATATACTTAAGTTTTTAATGTTTATTTTTGTGAGAGAGAGAGACAGAAGGTGTACACAAGCAGAGGAGGGGCAGGAAGAGAGGGGGCAGAGGAGCTTGCTCTGTGCTGACAGTCAAGAGCCCAACATGGGTTTTAAACTCATGAGCTGGGAGATCATGACCTGAGCTGAAGTCGGACATTTAAGCGACTGAGCCACCCAGGCGCCCCGATTTGATGTATATTTTTTAAAGAGTTACTCTGGGTTTTGGGTATTGTAGAATTTGCAGTTCTTGCCAAACATTATGTTTAATTTTAGACAGCTTTATAATTTATAGTTAAATTACATTACATCAAAGCTCAGCAGAACATTGTGAAGCTCAAGGGAAATTGAGAATTGGAGGGATTTGATGCTTTAGTGGGAAGACTGAGGGAGGTTTCATTGCAGTACATAAGTAGAATATACTACTCTTGGCCTTGAGAATCTTACTATCTACTGGCAGAGGAAACATTTATCAAGAGACATACTTAATGGATAGATGACACAGAGCCATAAAAACAACATATTCACAAGTGGAAAGCAAAGAGGTATTGAATCCATATGTGCCATCCTGCTGAAAGTCTTCTAGATGCAGCTAGTAGTGTGGAATATCAGCACGTGTGTGTCTCCTGCAAGCAGACAGGGATACCAGTGTCCTTGTCTAAGGCCCTGGCTTCTGTAAATTTAAAGTTTCTACCAGGATAATATGTTCTTTGCCCAGAAACCCTATGTTATTGGTATTACAACATTTGAATAATGTTTTATAATTGCTAATTGAATAATGTTTATAAATGCTAAATGTAACAAGTCAAACTTCTGCTGTGAAGCTTAAAAAGTTTCTATATTCATAGACCATCCATGGAGAAGCAGCACGGTGTAATGGCCAAGAGGTCGAATTCTGTAGGCAAACTAACTGGCTCTAATCCTGGCTCTGCGGCCATATATTATCTTCTCAACAATGTGTTTATCATCTTCCTCATCCAAAAACATAGGTAGTTATAGTATCTACCTTATAAAACTATTGTAATAAGAATATATGTGATATTAGTATTATACTAATATAGTATATATACTATGCTAAGTAGTATACTATATTTATATGGCCTGGCACATAGCAAATGCTTGCTAAAATAAATGTCATTTTCCTTATGATTTTCCATTAGCAGACTTTTTAGTTGAGTTTTTTAAAGTGCTAAGCTAGGAGTTAGAATAAGTAATTTATCTGACATGGGCCTCTTGTTTTTGACCAGTAAAAGTTTATAGGCTCTGTACTCTGCCTTTCATGTGGTAGCCAATTGTTCTTGTCGCAGGAAAAGGCAGGACTAGGCAAGAAACTATGGATTAATGCACAATAATACTTCAAGATATAAATCTGCTGTGCAATGTTAAGGAGTTGGAAGTTTTTTGTGGGGGTGGCCTGAATTAGGATGTTGGCAGTGGCACGGAGAGAAATAAACAGACTCGAGAAGTACTCACGAGAGAGATTTAATGGGACTGGTTGACTGATTGTATGTGAGGTGTGAGGGAATGGAAGGTGAAATCCAGGTTTCTACTTTAGGCAGTTAGGTAGGTGGGACAGATACAGAGAAGCAGGGAGTTTTTGTAATTGCTGTTAAACAAGGAGGTAAGAGAGGCAAGAAGAGATGAGCTTCCGTGTCTAATATGTTGAGTTTGATGTACTTGTCATGCATCCAGGTTAAAGGTGTAAGTTAAAGGAGAGATCTGGACTGGAAATACAGGTTTATGAGACTTGGGGGTGGAGATGGTAACCTAATTTCTTCATATAAGGCATAAATAAATACAGTAATGAGCCTTGTTTCCCCGTCTTTTATGTGAATTATCTCAGGACTGCATATTGTAAGAATTTGGCTTGATTGATAATGAATTAGGATCACATATGATCAGATAAGATGCAGTCATCCTTTTCTGGGGAAATAACTTCAGGGTGAAAAGAGACAAAGGGTCTTCAGGGTCAAAAATGATCATGCCTTATCATTAACTAAGATAAGGCATGATGGGACTTCAATAATTTTGAGAGCAAATGGCAGCTGGATTAGTCGAACTGATTGAGCTGTGCATCTGGCTTTTAAAAGGCAGACAGTAGGGGCGCCTGGGTGACTCGGTTGGTTAAGCATCTGACTTCAGCTCAGGTCATGATCTCGCAGTTTATGAATTCAAGCCCCACATTGGACTCTGTGCTGACAGCTCTGAGCCTGAAGCCTGCTTTGGATTCTGTGTCTCCCTCTCTCTGTCTCTCCCCTACCCACTCAAAAATAAATAAATATTTTAAAATTTTATATTAAAAAAAAAAAAAGCAGACAGTACCTTACCATCATAAGAGCTGTGGACCCAAACGGATGGGTCCATCAGATGGGATGCTTTAGCAAGAGTTGTAACAAAATGGCAGTCATGGAAGTAAGTATCATATTCTGGCTGGCTGGTCTACTTTGGAGCAGAAATGCAAACATGTGGGAAAAGATCAGCTCCTGGAGGAGCATGGAGGCAGGCAAAAACCACAGAGATGTCATCGCTCCAACCTGGTTTACTTAGCTTCAGAAAATGGAAAGTAGCTAAGGTGCTATACTGAGGGAAGTGAGGTAGACCTCAAGTTTTATGGACCAAACAAGACCAATTAGGAGGAATCTGTAATTCAGGGACCATGAAAATGCCCAAGAATTACTCTAGAAGCACCAAGTACTAATTCCAAGTCTGAGTAGGAAAGGCATTCTGCTGCCTGGAGACTTCTGGCTTAGGATTAGCACCAAAATTAGATGTAACTGCCTATAATTGACATGAACTGCCTGCCAGGAGGAGGATCTAAAGCTAAGAAAGGGCCAGCATGGAGCTAACTAATCTAATATTGTTTATTTAAGAATAACTGTACACAGCGCTTCCTTTCTCCCATTTAAAAGAATGCCATCTACAAAAAAAGCTTACATCTAGCACCAAGCTCAATGATGAGAAAATAGAAGCTTTTCCACTAAGTCAGAAACAAGGCAAGGATGTCCCCTTTTACCACTGCTTTTAAACACTGAACTGGAAGCCCTAGCAATAAAACAATAAGAAAAGGAAAGGAAATAACAGATTGGGAAGAAAGAAAGAAAATTGTCTTTATTTGCAGGTGCTATGATCATCTATGCAGAAAATCCAAAAGAACTGACAAACTCTTGGAAATAATAAATGATGATAGCAATGTTGCAGGTTAATATACCAAAGTCAATAGCTTTCCTATATGCCAGCAATGAACAAGTGGAATTGGGAATTAAAAACATAATGTCATTTACATTCACACTCCCCCCAAAATGAAATATTTAGACATAAATCTAACAAAATATGTACATGATCTGAAACTATGTGTGCCCCTTAGCGTTGATAAAGTTGAAACTAGCAGAAAATTTGAAGCTTGTTTTTCAAAGAACCGTTTTTCCCTAATCAGCTATTATATCATTTCAGACTCATTAACAAATCCATTACCTGTCTCTGCAGAAGCCTGGACTCAAGGTCAATTGATTGGGTTCTAGCCTAGGAACAAGCAAGACCCTGCATTCCTCACCCGAGCTAATGAGCCCAAGACCCCATCCACTTTATATCAGCTCTCAAAACATGCCCCTTCTCCTTGTCCTAAGATATCCATCTGACATCAGGGGATGCATTTTTTCCTCCTTTTGATGGGAAGTCTCCACCCCAAACTGAACATGGGGTGTATGTTACATATATGTTTGCTCAATTAGCATCCTCCATCTTTCCTCGCGAAGAATTATAAATTTTCCCACCCTTTTCATCAATATGTATGTAGTCTCAACCTCTATGATTATAAAAAACTTGTTCTCTCCCCTTTTTGGAGGTGAGTTTAACACTTGCCCTCCCATCTCCTCTCGGATAAACTACTTGCTGCAAACCCAGTGATTGGGTTTGCTGCACATTGGGCAGATGGACTTGGGTTCTGCTACAGATCTATAATGAGGAAAACTAGAAAACTTTGACAAATTATAGGAAAAACTAAATAAATAGAGAAGTAGTCTGTTTATGGATAGGAAGACTCATTGTGGTCAAGATGTCAGCTTTCCTCAACTTAATTATAGAATCAGTGCAAAGCCAATCAAAATCCCAAACAGCAAGTTATTCTGCAAACATCAACTGATTCTAAGTTGATTCTGAAGCTTATATGGAAAAAACAAAAACACAAACAAATAGAAAAAAAATAAAGTTTATATGGAGAGGCAAAAGACCCAGAAGAGCCAACACAGTATTGATGAATGAAGTTGGAGAACTAACAGTACCCATCTTCAGCTACAGTCATTAAGACAGTGTGGTATTGGTGAAAGAACAGACAGACAGACCAATGGGATGAAATTAAAAAAAAAACAACAGAAATAGACCCACGTAACTATCATCAACTGATTTTTGACAAAGGATCAAAGGTAATACAAAAATGCAAATGTAATCTTTTCAACAAATGGTGCTGGAACTGTTGGACATCCCCATCAAAAAAAAAAAAATCACAACTTTAACAAAGGTTATTTCAAAATGGATCACAGTATTAAGTCCAAAACACAAAACTATAAAACTCCAAGACAAAATAGGAGAAAATCTAGCTGATCTTGGGTTTAACGATCACTGTTTAGATACAACACCGAAGGCATGATCCATGAAAGAAAGAAATGATAAGCTAGATTGTATTAAAATTAAAAATGTTTGCTCTGTGAAAGACACTGTTCAGAGAATGAAAAGAAAAGCCAAATCCTGGGAGAAAATATTTTCAAAAGATGCATTTGATAAATACTCACCAAAATATGTAATGGACTCTGAAAATGCCACAATAAGAAAACAAACAATCCAACTAAAAAATGGGCCAAAAACCTGAACAGACACATCACCAAAGAAGATATATGAATGGAAAATAAGCATGTGGAGTTGGGCGGAGGGAGGGGTGGGGTGGTTGAGCAGGTGGTTCAGTCGTTTAAGCATCTGACTCTTTGGTTTTGGCTCAGGTCATGATCTCATGGTTCGTGGGCTGGAACCCCACATTGGGCTCTGTGCTGACAGCGTGGAGCCTGCTTGGGAGTCTCTCTCTCCCTCTCTCACTGCCCCTCACATGCTAATTCCCTATCTCTCTTTCAAAATAAATAAACATTAAAACAAATAAGCATGTTGGGGCACCTGGGTGGCTCAGTCAGTTAAGCTTCCAACTTTGGCTCAGGTCATGATCTCACAGTCTATGAGTTCGAGTCCCGCATTGGGCTCTGTGCTGACAGCTTGGAGCCTGAAGCCTGGCACCTGCTTCGGATTCTGTGTCTCCCCCTTTTTCTGCTCCTCCTTCATTCATGCTCTGTGTCTCTCTGTCTCTCAAAAATGAATAAACATTAAAAATTTTTTAAAAATAACCATGTAATACAAGCAATTATCAGGGAATACTATGAAAAATTATATGCCAACAAATTGGACAACTTAGAAGAAATGGACAAATTCCTAAACACACACTCACTACCAAAATTCACACGGGAAGAAATAGAAAACCTGAACAGACCCATAACGAGTGAAGAAATTGAATCAGTGATCAAAAATCTCCCAACTAATAAGAGCCCTGGACCTGATGGCTTCCCTGGGGAATTCTACCAGACATTTAAAACAGAATTAATCCCAATTCTTCTCAAGCTATTCCAAAAAATAGAAAGCGAAGGAAAACTCCCGGACTCATTTTATGAAGCCAGCATCACACTGATTCCCAAGCCAGACAGAGATCCAGCAAAAAAAGAGAACTACAGGCCAATATCCTTGATGAATACGGATGCAAAAATTCTCAACAAGATCCTTGCAAATCGAATCCAGCAGCATATAAAAAGAATCATCCACCAAGATCAAGTGGGATTCATTCCTGGGTTACAGGGCTGGTTCGACATTCGCAAATCAATCAATGTGATACATCATATCAATAAAAGAAAAGATAAAAACCATATGATCCTGTCAATAGATGCAGAAAAAGCATTTGACAAAATACAGCATCCCTTCTTAATAAAGACTCTCGAGAAAGTTGGGATAGAAGGAACCTACTTAAACATCATCAAAGCCATCTATGAGAAGCCTTCAGCTAACATCATCCTCAACGGGGAAAAACTCAGAGCTTTCCCCCTGAGATCAGGAACACGACAGGGATGCCCACTCTCACCACTGCTGTTTAACATAGTGCTGGAAGTCCTAGCATCAACCATCAGACACCAAAAGGAAATCAAAGGCATCAGAATTGGCAAAGAGGAAGTCAAACTTTCACTCTTCGCAGATGACATGATACTCTACAGAGAAAACCCGACAGACTCCACCAGAAGCCTACTAGAACTGATCCAAGAATTCAGCCAAGTTGCAGGGTACAAAATCAACGTACAGAAATCGGTTGCATTTTTATACACCAACAATGAAGCAACAGAAAGAGAAATCAAGAAACTGATCCCATTCACAATTGCACAAAAAACCATAAAATACCTCGGAATAAACCTAACCAAGGATACAAGAGATCTGTATGAGGAAAACTATAGAAAACTTATGAAGGAAATTGAAGAAGACACAAAGAAATGGAAAAACATTCCATGCTCATGGATGGGAAGAATAAATATAGTTAAGATGTCATTACTACCTAAGGCACTCTACACATTCAATGCAATTCCAATCAAAATTGCACCAGCATACTTCTCAAAACTAGAACAAACTATCCAAAATTTGTATGGAACCACAAAAGACCCCGAATAGCCAAAGTAATCCTGAAAAATAAAACCAAAACAGGAAGTATCACCATCCCAGACTTTAGCCTCTACTACAAAGCTGTCATCATCAAGACAGTATGGTATTGGCACAAAAACAGACACATAGACCAATGGAACAGAATTGAGAACTCAGAAGTGGACCCAAAGTATACAGCCAACTAATCTTTGACAAAGCAGGAAAGAATATCCGATGGAAAAAAGACAGCCTTTTTAACAGATGGTGTTGGAGAACTGGACAGCAACATGCAGAAGAATGAAACTAGATCATTTTCTCACACCATGCACAAAAATAAACTCAAAATGGATAAAGGACCTGAGCGTGAGACAGGAAACTATCAACACCCTAGAGGAGAAAGCAGGAAACAACCTCCTTGACCTCCACCGCAGCAACTTCTTACTTGACACATCCCCCAAAGCAAGGGAATCAAGAGCAAAAATAAACTGTTGGGACCTCCTCAAGATTAAAAACTTCTGCACAGCCAAGGAAACAACCCAGAAAATTAATAGGCAACCAACGGAATGGGAAAAGATAGTTGCAAATGACATATCAGATAAAGGGTTGATATCCAGAATCTACAAGGAACTCACCAAACTACACGCCCGAAAAACAAACAACCCAGTGAAGAAATGGGCAGAAGATATGAACAGACACTTCTCCAAGAGGACATCCAGATGGCCAACAGACACATGAAACGTGCTCAGCATCGCCTCTCCTCATCAGGAAATACAAATCAAAACCACACTGAGATACCACCTCACGCCCAGTCAGAGTGGCTAAAATGAGCCAATCAGACAACTCTAGATGCTGGCGAGGATGTGGAGCGAGGCACCCTCCTACACTGTTGGTGGGAATGTAAACTGGTACAGCCCCTCTGGAAAACAGTGTGGAGGTTCCTAAGAAACTAACAATAGAACTCCCCTATGACCCAGCAATAGCACTGCTAGGAATTTACCCAAGGGATACAGAAATGTTGATGCATAGGAGCACATGTACCCCAATGTTCATAGCAGCACTCTCACAATAGCTAA